>JUJX01000019.1:0-58702 GCA_000800745.1 Diaporthe longicolla | reverse complement strand
CATTGCCCCAGGCTCGAGACAGGAGGGTGAAAGCAGATACCGCGACCGAGCCTCGTGCGTATTAGCTGATGTAGGAGGCGCAGACAGGATCTGTGTCAGTGTGGGAAGGTTGTCAAGCCGAGATCCGTGATTGGGGGTCCTGTTCCGCAAATCCTCCCACACAGAAACGATGACGTTCACCGCGGGAGACCGACCTGAAAGGTGGAGGGGCGCTTACAAGGCTGCATCTGCATTCGTCCGTGGCTGCGAACACCCAACCAGCTGACGGCATGGTGCTGCAACCACAGCGCTAGAGGCAGCTATATCCACCCGGTGGAACATGGCGGAGCGAGCGCGGATGCGGTCAAGACTCGAACAGGTAGGCAGGCAGGGCAGGCAGGCAGGCAGGCAGGGCAAGTCGCCTCGCAAGCCATCACCTGCTCCTTATCAACCACGACTCCGTAAGAGCCTGTGGCTGCGCCGTCGCAGCGTTCGTCGACCCCAGGTGGTGCTTGACCTCGTCCGGCCCAAAATGGCCGTTGCAGAGTGCGACATCGATTCCACGGGATCCTACGCTTTTCTTGTGCAGTGCCAAGCTCTGGACCAGGGTCTGTGGTCTCCAGGGCCGACGGTCTACGGGACGTGGCTTGCGATCCATCTGTGCCTCGGCCGGCGGGACAGGAACGGGTGCCTGTCACCAGCCCACTGGGCCAGGGAGACTGCGGCTCTCATTTCGGCTGCGGGCGTGCTCGCGCTCACGGCTGTAGCATGCTGGGTGGAATCGTCGCAGCGCGTCGATCGGTCCGCAATCAACGCCCTTGTCTCCGTGCTCGATCAAGAATTCAAGGTCCCTTCCTGTCCAAAGCACGCATGAGTAAGGATTGGAGCTCGAGACGGTGGCGCGCCGAGAGTCTGAAAGGCGGGCCGGCTGGTGTACTATTAAGGCCAACTGGGGATAAAGATAAAAATAATCGGGTGGTTCGCGGGGGCGCGCAGGCGGGCAGGCGGGCAGTCGGGCTGGCGGACTGGCGGACTGGCAGACAGACAGGTCGATCTGCGGCAGCAAGGCATCGCCTCTGTCCTGTTTAAGCCACCATGCAGGTGGTGCTCCCAGGGCAGACCCTGTCGGGCCACACCCCTGCACTCCCTCCCGTCTTAGACGACTTGCCAGGACCCACACTAGACATCGCAGCTGACAGGACGAGTCCTTGGAGTCGACCCGCAGGGAGGATGCCCCTGGTCCTTCTTGGGATGGAGGGGGCCAGCAGCATCCCATCCATCCAGCCTCCACCCGCGGCCTCCTCCCAGTTGGGGCTGCTGAAGCTTCTGACTTGAGTGGCAGTGTGGGAACGTATGGACGGGGTAAGCTCGTTGCGTGCACAAGCAGGTACTATAGTACGCCATGTTAGTGCACACTCAACTCCAAATAGCTGCTCGCCCACCCGGCCAGGCCCCCGCCATACCGCCCGGTACCTGCCTGACCTGGCATCTCGCCTGGCACCTCGTGGGTGAGCCCTGCCTCGCTGCACGTATCCACGCATCCACGCATCCACGCATCCACCTACCCAGGTACCCACCCATCCACCTGCCGTGGGCATGCTGATGCAGGACAGGCAGGTCTTCATCATGGAAACGGGTCGGCAGGTCTAGGGCTTAACACCGGGCTAGGCTGGCTGGCTGGCTGGCTGGCTCTCTGTACCACACCACAGTTGACCGATGCGACCCAAGCCTCCAGGTCGGCATGATCCTGGGTCCACGGTAAAAGACAGCCCATCCCACCCATCGCAGCTCTCTTCCTCCTCGAGTTCCTGCCTGCTCGACGTGTAACCGTGTAACCCAGTCCGAAGGCCCTCCCCCCCAACCCGCTGCCTCCGCCTTCAACTGTCAACCTTGACGCTCCGCTCACCTTGGGACTATCTATCGCCTGGTTTATACTTTCCTCAACATCCGTCAACTGGTGGTTCGAAGCTTTCGATACAACCTTCTGGCTCCAGCAACCCGCCGTTCCCAAGATTTCTTGGGCCTACGTCGTTGTGCCCGAGACTCCCAAGCTTCTTGCGCCCTCCGACCGTATCATACCATACGTTTGCCATGTGACTTGAGGCTGCCCCTCAGCCCAGGCCGTCTTCTTTCTAACTCTTCCCTTTCTCGCCGCTTCCCGTGTCCAACACTGTCGCATGTAACCTAGACGGCCTCAGAAGCGACAAGGGCCAAGGCCTGTCTCCGAGAGGAAAAGCGAGAATGTCTCGTGCGGGATTCAGCATCCGCAAACTCATCACCCAGCGGCGGACGTGGTCCGACTCCGATAGTGACAATGAAGATGCCTTCGAGTGCTCCAGCGCCAAGACGATCCGGATGCAATATGAACTGGAGCAGTACCAACAGCAGCAGCTGCAAAAGGAGCTTCGCCATGCGCACAAGAGCCGGTCGTCCTGGATGAGTAGCAACTCATCACCGAGGCGCAAGACCTACAAGAAGGTTCCCAAGCCCATCGTCGTTGTCGGGCACGGGAATAGTGGAGTTATGGTGCACGGCGGCAGTGCGAGCAGGAGGATCTCAACCCCTTTGCCAGCATCGGCCCTGTCAGGTGTCCTGAGTCCGGCGACCGCACAGTCGCACTCCTCTGATGGTTCCCTGTCTAGCAGTGGTGATGACTGCGGCCAGCGGTATCACCGTCATCAACGGCATCATTCCGACTCAAAGGCAGCCTCGTCTGCCGTGGGTACACCCTCAAAGCCGCGCCTTTCAACTCCAATCATGACGGCTGGGTGGATCAGTCCACGAGCCGGTGCTCTTTGTCCAGTGACGACGCCAAATCGGGCGACAAAGAAATCGTCACATGAGGGTCGTTCATTTCTGGACCTGGCGGATACCGTCACACCGAGCCCCGAGTCGGCTTGTGCTGACCAGGATAGGACATCACTTCCACAACCAACACCTACCACCAACAATAGCCACGCCTTATACATCAACAAGACGCCCACCACCGTGAAGACACCTGTCGGCTCTGCTGATGCCACCGCAGACAAGGAATTAGTAGCTATGCACGGCCCCCAACAACGGAGTCCTCGACATGTCAACGGCAACGAGTCATACACCCTGAAGCTGCCCATGATGCAAGACGCCAAGGACAGGCAGGTCGGGGATGGAGGGGTACCAAGGGCTGTGCAGGACTCCTCAAAAGTATCGGATGATGACGAAAATACCTTTGAGGGGCTTCTTGAGGGCAAGGGCCATCATGACTGCGACCATCTGCCCGACAATGTCCAACAGTTGATCTGGGAGACGGATGAGGCATTCAAAGCCGTCGGTACCGCGCTGGCGGAAGCTAGGCTCGCGTCCCGGTCTCACCCTCAGTCCAAGGAGCTGCAGGAACAGGTGGACCAGCTGCAGAGGGCATCACAGGCATTGCAGATTCAGACCAAGAGCCTAGACAGCACCCTGATGCAGACGCTGCCGCCAACCACATACCAAGCGCCGGCGCCTCGCGTTCGAAAGGATTCCGCGGTAGCGTCTCCCCTCTCTCCCACGCCCGGCCGTGGGAGCATAGCCTCGTTCCCAAGAAAGAACAAGTCATCCCCAGTGTCGTCTTCGGATAATATGCTCCGGTCGCCCACCCACGCGAGCTCTATCAAAAAGGCCAAAAGAAAATCCCCTTCGAGACCCAGGACACCTCGTTCGGCGACTACCCCAACACCGACCACGTCAACGTGGCCCGACACACCAGCACCGACTTCAAAAGCAAGCACGTTCGGCCCGTCAGCATCGAGCGCAGAAGGTAACGGCAGCACGGCGCAGCGGCAGCAGAACTCGTACCGCTCGCTGTCCCGGTGGAACCTCAAGGCAGACAATGTCACTGAGAAGCTGTTTAACGGGTCGCGCGGCCGTTTTGGTTTCCACAAGATAGAGGCTGATGAGGTCGTGACGCCCGGCCAGGTCCAGCAGTACCGGCAGAGCAGAATCGCGAAGGCTCAGGCGGAGGCTCAGGCCGAGACGAAGAGGTCCAATTCCAATGAGTCCCTGCGAAGCACTGCTGGGAGCGTTGGTGGAGCCGTTTCCGACGAAAACAGTATGAATACACCTGTCGAGCCGTTCCATCTGCAGGACTTGCCATCGAGGGTCGGGAATGCGAGTGCAAACCTAGGAGTCCTATCCCCTGTGGCCGAGGTTCTCACACCGGGTTCTTCTACCTTTGACCTCGACATGGACTCATCGGGCAAGTCAAATCAGACTGAGCCAAAGACACCCATGACTGCCACGCGGCATCCAAGACAGGAGCAGACACCACTGGCGACACCTCCCCCGACTCCCCCACAGCCGTCACCCAACGCTCCTGCTGCACGTTTCCAGGCTTCGTTGCGGGCGTCGCCGGAAGAAGACACTACCACATTCTTCAAAAGCCATTCGTTCCCAGACCCGCCAGTCAAGGAGGCAGCACAAAGACCCACACACAAGCGTGGGAACTCATCAAGCTCGCGCGTCCCCATCCTGCCTACTATCCCTGAAGTGCGCATCACATCGCCCCCGAGCCAGGACGGCCACCCAAACCCTCAGGATAACCGCAGGCCATCCGATATGCACATGGATCAGCCGAGCCCGCGGTTGAGCCTCACAGACACGCCCAACTTTGAGGAGGACGACGAGTACTTGTTTTTCAAGTCAGCGCCGTTCACTCTGACCATGCCATCCTATGAACACGGGCGTATCCGTCTCGCCAAGGCCGATCTCGTCAATGCCGGGACGATCAATTCCCTCGAGTCGAAGCTGCTGTCTTCGCCCGACGAGACGCTCGACTGGACGGCATTCCAGATGGCGATCCTGGGAGGCGCAGGAGACTTCTTTAGCGACCCTAGCGACTTCTGCGCGCGTGACGCTGAAGAGGAGCTGGTCGATGACCTTTGTGACTGGCTGGAGGGCTTTGGGCTTCCCACAAACGCTATGGGGGCGCTGGTCAAGACGGAAGAAAAGGCGCCGACAATGAGCCCAATCATGCCTTATACCCCAGCGCATGTGTCGGCCATCAACCCGCCGGGTTCAGGTGGTCGGTCGTTCCACGACCCGTCCCGCAACCACAGCATCAACCATATTGTCAACGGAAGCAGCTCTTCGTGCTCGGGCTCGGCGCGGTCGAGCGGCGAGGTGAGCGAGGGCGTTCAGGAGATGCTGCAGGCGCAGAGCATGCCGATCCCGATAAATTCGGAGCACCCGTCGGGGTTCTGGAACACGCGGCCGTTCGATGCCGCCCGATTCTATACGGGCGGCGGTATCAAAAGGTGGACGCTCGAAGGCCACCCAAAAAGATACCAGGGCCCGGGTATCGATGTGGGCAAGGCGAATACGCTACAGCGCGGAAGTCCCGAGCCATCGCTCGAGGGCGTGGAGGGGGGGCGAGTCAAGCTGAGGGAGGGCGTGGACAGTCTCCCGCAGAGCCCGATGCTGGACCTCGTCATGACGACCGGCGTGGACGGCAGCAAGGAGTATGTGCCCATGGGCTACAATCTCGGGCACGACCTGGGTGACTTCCTGAAGTGGGAATCGGAAAACGTGTATGCGTTCTATGGGTCTGATTAGGTGAGAAAGGAGTTGGAATAGTGGCACGACGGGGAGGTGATTCTGGCAGACCAAGGTTTGCGTTGACGGCATCCTGGCTTCTTTTCTGTCCTTGCGGCGTACCCTTCGTTATACGGAACATAGGAACATAGGCGCTGGGAGTCGAAGGCTGCCCATGCCAGACAATCCTTAGAGGAGACGACTTGCATAGCATGGTGTTTTTTTGTTTGGTTTTTTGTTTGGGTTGCTTTTTGGTTCCCATGTTGCAAGCTCGGTGGGAGCTGAAGTATCTGGAGGAATTTAACACAGCCGATAGACCGTTGGTATCAGTGTCAGTTGCGACGATAGCATCTTTATAATAAACAGCACAGCAAAACAAGAATGGAACAGGACCCAAGCAGAAAGCGAGGCAGCCGCCACGCCCCGGCCAATGTATGCATCACACGTCTTCTCTCGTGGCCGTGCCCGCTCAGGTCTAAGGGCAGCATGAGCGGGCGGCCGCCAGGGAGGTCACAAGCTGCCTGAGCCATGCCCCGACCGCCGCCAGCCGCCCACAGCTTCGGCCTTGTCGCAGTACTGCAAGCTGAGGTCCACCAGCCGAAGCCCCAGCCGTAGCCCCGACCCACGTGGCAGAGTACCTGCCTATCTGATTAGGTAGGAACCTGGGTAAGACGGGCGCCAAACCCTACCGGGAGCCAGGTCAGCCCTGGCTAGTAACCAAGTGCCTTGATACCCCGGTACCCTGGCTCTGTATCCAAATAACCTAGGTACCTAAGCAACCTAGACGCGCCTATCGCGTCTCTGATTAACCTCACAGATCATCCCAACAACCACACTCGACCCTGCACAGCTTTATCAGACAGATCTTGGACGCAAATCCTTACAAACGGGCTTAGCATTCATTCATTTGCCTAAACCCCACAGGCCAAGTTGGACTGGGCCACCTGCTACCTGTTACCTGCTACCTATTACCTACATGGCTGACTGAAGCGCCCGCCTGGTTGTATTTTGGTATCCACAAGCCTCACACCAGCCTTCCACCATGCTTCGCCGCCCGCCAACAGTCTTGACCCTCACATCAGAGGATGTCAAGGCGTACGAGGACCACCGGGAGGCCGAAGCCTTCCAGCACGCTACCGCCGCCGCCCAGCTCAGGAGGCAGCAGCAGCTGTCCCGCAACATGAGCGGCATGGACATAACCGGCACAACAACCTCGAGTGACGATGAAGACTACTCCGAGCAGGAGACCTCCTACTACCCAAATCGCACATACAGCCAGAATCCAAGGATATCGCGAGAGAACATCCAGGGACCGCTTGACGACGGCATCTACCGTAACGAGGAAGACCCAGACGACTACGAGGATGCGTCCGACGGCGGCCTGGCCCAAGAAGAGGCCTTCATCGAGGACCACCACATGGCCGAGGCTGGGCAGATGGACCTCGACGCCGAGCAAACCGACAATGACGACGACAGTGACATACCCGGCGCCGCCGTCCCGAGTCTACACCACACTCGGCAGCAGCAGCAGCAACATCATCACCACCACCACCACCACCAACAACAACAACAACAACAACAACAACAACAGCAACAACCGATGTTCCCCTCGCCGCCGCCTGCTCCCCCGCGGCTGACCAGGTCTACCAGGTCAGCCAGCACAGAGCCGTCCTCGTCCCAGGCCCAAAATCAGCAGCAGCATCAGCAGCCGGCCCACGCGGGCCGACTCCCTCGCGGAGCCGGCGCCGCCCAGACACACCGCCGAGCGCCGTCCGGAAGGGCAGCAGCAACAGATGCGACCACGCCCACCCCCGCTGCGCAGGCACAGAGGGACGCGGCGGAAAGGGTCCGTTCGAGGTCCACGAGGAGCCGCGACGAGAGGATTGGGATTGCCCGGGGTGGCAGGCGCTAAGGACGGGTGGGCGTTATTTATTTCGCGGCTGAGACAATCGCTTACGCCGTCTCAGGACCATTGCACCCGCGGCCCTCGCTTTAGGATTGCGCAGGAGCGCTTCTCTACTGACCGTCTGAGGATACACGCTCTCTAAACACCTGGGCCCAGACTGAAGCCAGGATACAGGCACACAGGTGACCGCTTTGGACTTGTACAGATGGAACGACTTGGTTGCTGAGCGCCATTGGTATATCGCGTCAACGCCATCATCAAAATTATAGGCAATGATTCACACCAGAGCGTGGGATATCGGTCTGTCATCAGACAGGATAGCTATGAAGCCAACGGGCTCATAAGTCTTGCCCATCAATACGAAATGCAGGCTCTTCCAAGCCCTACCGCGACACAACGAGCAGCCTGTGATATTTCGTATGCGATTTGTCTGCTTTCCCCACAGATTATGACTGTGCTTCAGTCCAAGCCTAAACCAGCTGCCACCATTGCAACCGGGCCATCAGCATGATTGAAGTCAGGGGGGTGAATGAAGACTTACCAGAACGGGCCTAGACAATTGGATCTGGAATCCTGCGTCACGGGGAAAACACTGTGGAATACCCTCTGGCCCTGGGACTTCGAAGGGCCCAGGGGTCCATCATGCCGTACACGCAAAATACCAATGCGACAGCGTGGCCCCTGCAAAGGCAAAGGTTGGCGAGCAAGTCCTGGGTCAAGAGCGTTGATGGCCGGACAGCAACAACTTCTGTGAGGAGAAAGTGAATCACTTCGAGACAATCTGTCATAAGAACGCATCTCCGTTCATTGTTCCTACATACTCGTCTGTGAATGAATTTATCAATTCTCCAACGTGCCCATAGGCTGCAATTTTGCCCCACCCTGGCTGCATCGCCAGCCGACCTGCAATGTATGAACCTGAACCCAAACGCCATGCTTCTCATTGTCATGCCGACAAAATTACCCATACTTCAGAACCACGGTGTATGTCAGGCCAATGCTCATTTACCTCGGGTCAACCAGGCCTCAAACCTGACAGTCTGCTCCCAGTTTAATGAAACGTCAGACCCCGTTCTTCAACACAAGCGAAAAGGCAGGAAGAAACGAGCACTCTAGGGTGTGTCTTCCCCCCCAAAGTGAATTAGTATGTCGGTATCTGGGGGACTGAATGCATTTTTTTTTGTTGGGTTCGACCAGCAGATCGAACCTCATTTGTAGTTTTCTCCACTGCCCTTATCTCAAAGGCATAGTAGAAGGAGATAGGGAAACAAAGATCCAACTCGAGCACCCCTCCTTGTAAATGAGACGTTTCACGCAGGCAGGTTGACTAGTTGCTGACCAATCTCCGGCGGCGCAATCGCTTAGATCCGGAATATCCTTGCCATTGACAAGTTCACCGCCGACAGATCTGCCGATTCGCACACAACGCAATGCGTAGAATCTTCAGCAGCGATACTCCCAAACGCAGGACGCTAGTTAATCCTGATGGAGACGGCTGGTCGGCCTGGACGAGGGTTCTCTATGGCTGCATCTATTCATCGGCAGGTGGTGCCGGCACTGGTTTGTCTTTAGACAACCCGGACAGAGACTTGTTCCCCATCTTGAGCTTCAGCTTGACAAGCTTTTTTGGTTTCGACGCAGGCTCTGTCGATGAGCGCGAGACCACTGGTGAGACTGGACGAGATGGCGACGCCGAGGTCGCTTGCGGCTGCGAAGGCTGCCGAGGAGTTGCTGAAGACTTCGCCGCAATGCTGGAGGTTGGCGAGACGGCGCTATGAGGAGATGGCCCTGTCGGCAGAGGCTTGCGTACTATCTTTCCGGAGGGCAAAGGCGTCTTCTGCTGCTGTTGAGATGCCTGAGCATTTGAAGATGAGCCCGCGCTGATGGCAGATGACGAAGAGAACATGGACGCATCGACATTGGCAGGCGATGAGCCCTGCCTGGCTGGCGAGGTAGTCGGTGGGATCGCTCGTGCAACGGGAGTGGCTACAATGGAGTCCGATGGCGGCATGGCCCTAGCTTTAGATGACAGGATACGCGCGATCTGCTGCTTCTTATGTCCATCAAGATGGCCATAATTGATGGTCACAATTCGAGAACGTCGTGGTGCGGGGGAAGCGTCAGTATCGGCCAGTTTGCGCTTCTTTGAGAGCTTGGCCGCCTTCGAATTCGAAATGAAATGGCGAGAAGGCTCCGGCGTAGGCGTGCCTGGAGCAGACTGAGGGGCGGAGGTGATCTTCACAGTCGGGCGATTCTGCACCGCGATGCTATCACCTCGCTCGAGCTCGGGGGTAGGGCGGGCAGGTGAAGCGACGGCGATGGACGGCTGCCGAGCAATAGGGGCAGGCGCCGGGGCCGGGGACTGTGCGCCAGTCCTTGAAGGTCCGGAATGCGCCAGCTTAATCATCTTTTTCTTCGGCTGCTCCTTCTCTTGGTCCATAAGCGGACGAGGAGCGGGTGGCACGGCACTTGACACCGCCTGCAAAGGTTGCCCAGATACAACTTCTTCACGCCTCCGCTTCAACGAAGTCTTGTACGTCTGCTTGAAGGTCATGACGAGCGACTGATGCATGTCAGCAGGCGATCCAAAACGAGTGGTCGAGATCAGACTTACTTTGCCCCGGTGGTAATGACCCCTCACCGCTGTCCACCGCACCGGATACTTCATCGTGACAAGCATCTCATCCTCCTGAGGAAACAAGGTGGAACATAACTCTAAAAGATTCCTCTTTTCCGCAAGACCCAGGACGGGAGAATCGACAGCCTTCCATAACTGCCTTTGCAAGTCCTTGTTGTCTTGCAATGCCTCCTTCATTGCCTTGATAGCAGCCGCAATGTCGACGCGACGGGCTGCGTCGGTCTGCCTCTGCTTAATCACCGCATCGCTTTGTTCGACGATTAGGCCGCCGTGTTCTTCCTCGTCCACAGCCGCGGCATCGCGCTGCGCACCATTCTGGGATATCTGAAGAGCCCCGCTGGGCTTGGACCCGGGCTCGTTTGGTCGAATTTCGCCGACGTCTAGGTCTCCGAAGGCGATAGAAGCCAAGCCACGAGTGAATGCTTTGAAGAGTCGGTCTCTCACAAATGGTGATGAAGAGAGGCTCATGCTTGTCAAGAGATACTTCATGAGGCCCGGCTTCAAGAAGAGGCCGAGCTCAATTAGCGACTCGAATGCCTTGATCTGCACAAGGTCCAGCGTCTCTGGGGTCAGGTACTGCATGAATTCTATTCCGTCGACGGCCATGACACCCGATTTCATCAGCTTGACCTTGCAATCAAGCGCCGTGCGTGTCCAGATGTTCTGGTACGAGCTGAATACCTCGTCCATTTGCTGGTACCGCTCAATTTGCGCAATGGCCCTCTCTGCAAACGACTGTAACTTGCTGTCATCTTGTTCTTCGTCAGCTGCCTCGGTGGCTTTGGCCCGCACCAGGCTAGTGGCAAGGGCATCAAGGAGCTTTGCGACGTAGAAATGATCCGAGAACGTGTTTTCGTCATTGTTGTTGAAGACCAGCTGGTCAAGAATGAATTCCCGGGCCTCCTCCGGGCAGAACTCCTGCCCACCGCGAATTCTTGCAACAGCAGCGGGGATGGCCGACTGCACGTGATAGCTCTTCTTGTCCGTGAAGTCATTTGGCCGCGGGTTAGCTGAATCCGGGTAGCAATAAAAGGTCTTGAACACGCGAATCAGGTGGCGCATTCCGCGGAAGTTGTTCGCCTTTTCGGCATGGCCGGTAAGGGCCTGCGCAGCCATGGTGCGAATGCCGTAAAAGTAGCGATCGTCATAGAGAGTCCTCAGCAGGGTAGTGGTCTGAATATTGCTGGGCGCGTTGCGTGTGAGCTGCAGCATGGACTCCACCTGAGCGGCAATGTCCCTGTCCTGCTGGAGCTGAGCCACCGTCATGTAGACCTTGAGGTTTGTTTCAAGACAGTAGATCCACTCGAAGTCACAATCGACTCGGATCCACTCATAAGACTCTTGGTCCATCTGTTGTTGTTGATCATTATCCCAGTCCACGAGTTTCCACGATGCCATGTCCTCCTCGCCCATCAGGACGTCCCCAAACATATTGAGGGTATGGCCCTTTTCGTCATCCTCGTTTCCATCCTCATCCTGCCCATCTGCATCTCCGCGACCAGCCCCCGGAGCTTTGGTATGGTCTTTCTCTCGCTTCTTCTGGCGGACCCTCTTGATGCGCTTGTACTTGGTATTGTATGGCATGGCAAGTCGGGACCCCTTGGTCGCTGCAGCATCCTGCTTCATCTCAAGACAATGCTCGTAAGGCGTGCCGTCGGCCTCATGGACTCGAAAAGTCATCGGGCCAGTGAAAGTCAGCGGTACTTCAGCTGCAAGAACGCCTTGCCGCTCCTCCAGCACATCCCTCCAGAAATCATCCTTCCCCAAGGGATGATCTGCTTTGGCCCATTCTACCTGGTTTTGGACGACCGTCAGCTCGACTTCCAACCTCTTCTTGTTGAACCTCTGTGAGATGTGGAGTCTTGGACACCCAGAGCTCAAGACCCACTGGTCCCAGAAGCTCTCGAGGCGCAAGCGTCCCTTCTTCTCGCAGGCTCTCCTGAACTGCTCGGAGGAAACCACGAAATTTGCAGCGAAAGGATCTGCAGCCTGCATAGCTTCGCGAAGACGTTGTGAAATGACGCGAACCACTCCAGCGCTATTGGAAGACTTGAGTAATCGCCTGTCGAGGATAAAAATCACCAGGGGTGCTTTGAGCGCCATGAATTCCATCTCGAAATCTCCTAGGTGTAGGTATCGTCCCAACTCCTGCAGAGAAGGGCGTCCATGGTCCACTTCTGTCAGGTATTCAGCTGTCGTCCTGATCTGGTACCGGTAGTAATTGTTGCCACAGAGCTGTCTCAAGTAAAGATCCGTCATGAAATATGCGATACCGCACACGATCCAGGTATCAGTTCGTTCGTTCGGATTGATGAAAATTCCAAAGTACTGGGTCGCCAAAGAATGTACAAGCTTCCGCGTGACCTCGATCTCCATGTCAATAATATCTCGAGGGTAGAGCAGCCGGGTGCTGCAAAGGGAGAATGCTTGTAGCGGCACGGTGCTTTCTACCATCTCCTCAACAAAGCATATTTTGTAGCTGTTCTCCTCGTACGGGTATTTGGAGAAGGTCAAGGTGAAGAAGTCGCTCGCATGAGCCAGCGGCTGGCAGGTATTTAGAACCTCGTCACTCCTGCCAGGCAAGCAGTAACCGTGGACTTTGACGGCGTTTCCGCCAAGCTTTGCCTCGTCTTCTTCGCTGCGAAACGTCGAGTAGAGGTCCACGTCCTCAAACGGACCGATGGCGAAGCCAATGTGATGGGCACCACAGTCTTTGGGGTTGAACTTCATGACCTTCTTACTCTCGCCACCAGCGTTCTCTTCGTGTTCTCCAATGAGGGTACCGGAGCATATGGCTGTCATATCCAAAAGCTTATCCTCTTCCGTGGTTTCAAACTCACGGTGAGCCTGCTGCGTCCTAGAAGCGGCCGGGCGAGCGCCGGAAGACGATAAGAGTCCTGCAGCTTGCGAGGCGAGAGGTTGCTTTAGAGCGTCTCCGACAGTGCGTGGGAATTTGAGCGAGATCTCCCACTGTCTCACCCTGGTCCGATCATCCACGCAGGGAAAGAGGCAGCTGGCATATCCAGGCTCAACAGAGTGTCGGGTGTAGACGTGCGGGTACTGTGTGTCGCCATCCTCGACTCCTACGAAATGAAATCCGTCTCGCACATGTGTGATGCGGAACGGAATCTCGATCTTGAAAGTGTGTGGCTCGATGGGCTCCTGAGGCCCGGCCGCCCCAGGGGTTTGTACGGGCTTGAGTACGATCTTCTCTGGCTTCAACCATACCCGCAGCGCCCCGTTGGCGGGCTGGCATCCCTTGGTCTCCCTTCCGGTCATGGGCAAGTCACCGCGCATGTTTGGCTGTAGCCGCTTCATGCGCTTTGTTCTTAGATGGTGCTGTTGTATGTTCCAGTCGAAGCCCTTAGGTGTGTCCATGAACTCGTAAGGATCCCTGTATCTAGCCTTGACCTTCTGGTAGTTGACTGTGATGCTGTCGAGGTCGATTTCGCACTGGCGGGCGTCGATGTTGACGAATTCGGGCTCATCGCCACCGGTGTGGAAGATCTTGATCATGGTCATGCCTCGCACATGTTTGGCCTGGAAATTGAAGTCCAAGTTGACACGCTGCTCGACGACGGTGTATGGCTCGTAAACGATTTCTTCAGGGACGGCAGCGATACCATCGGCGATGACGGTCATCGGATTGTCCATGATGCCTGGCATACTGTTTTCTCCGGGGGGCACTCCTCCCAATGAGTGCGCGATTAGTTGATGTTGACTCTGCGACGCATTCCAAAACTCCGAACCCACTCCCCCGGTCGTCAACCACGGCGTACCGCAGCACCTCTGGATGCTGCCATACACAGAGATGTGGTCGAACACAGGCAGGGCCAATGATAGGTTTGTCGAGTAGAAGCGGGTGGTCCAAAGCTTGTGATTGGGAAGTTGAGGGTTCGCAGGAGGACTTCTGGTCTGGAGTTGGTATATCTTTTATGGGCACGGCCAGCTTGGTAGCAGAGGTAAAGTTGTTTGCGACGGCGCAGAGAGAAGTAGGTAGCAGAATAGATTGGGGCAGTTTGATGGGCTGTGATACGTCCGATCAGCACCTCTAGCGGCTGGCAGCCGGGAGCGCACGGACCAAGGAAAGTCACTTGTCACTGCTACTGTTAGCAGAGTTGTCCACATGGATACCTAGGCAGGCCGTTGGGTAAATGGTAAGGTCGATATGGACTGGATGGGGATAAAATGTGATCAGATAACATCCTCAAGGCCTACTACAGGCTACCTACCAAATAAGTAGATGCCGTGGGGCCTGGGTTTCTATGTTAATAGAAGGCTTGGGAACTCGGCCTTGGCCAGAGGTATCTAGGTACCCACGCACTTCATACCCCCACCAGCAGCCAGTCCAGCAGCCAGGCACTTCACAATGGTGGATCAGCAAGAGGTCGGGAATGGAGTCTAGGACAGGGGTTATATACACTCACCAGATTTACCTTAAAAGACGTCTGTGGTCGCACAAGGTGGATAGAAAGTGCCGGCCCCCACACCTTGTTCGAAGCTTTCTCCCGTGGAACCCAGGGGTAGGCTGGCTTCCTTTTTCCGACACAAATACTTCAGCCAGCCAGCCTTCTCTTCACTCCCTTCTTGCTGCACCCTTCCTCTCTTTCTTGCTGTCCCGGCTGTTTTCTGCCTCCCGTTCTGGGCAACGGCATGGCAGTCTGCAGGCCGCTGCCACCTGCCTGTTCCCCATTGATACATTGATACAAACAAATCAGGCCACCACTAGCTTCGAGAGCACCATGTTTAATGTCACACAGCCATTGTATAAATCAGCACAACCACACTGCCCGCACACGAACATGCCGTGTCATTGACTAGTATTGGTATCTTGGTTGGTATTATTCCTATTCCCTGCATGCTGTGGTGACAAGCTCACCTACTCACTGAAACGATCCCTACAACTACGCCGTGACGCCCACCAGTGAGCTCCTGACCGCTGGCTGCTTAGACTCCCATGTTACAAAGACTACGTCCTGCCCTGCCGACCTGCCCTCCCGTCCTCCATCTCGCAGGCCACATCCCAACACACTTGTCGTCAGCCACGATGCCTTGATCCACGTCGGAGGATCCTGAGTCTTCGCTCCCGCGCCTTGAGCATTTCCTCATCTCGATACTCCTCCGGAAGCACAAAGTCGTGCTCCTCGAGCTCAGGTAGAGCCTGGCCCCACGCCAGCACCGTCCTCCCACGCCGCCGAGACTTGTTGAGCGCAGCATCCCGCTGGTATGGTTTCTTGAAGAACGATGTGAACTCTGGTTGCGGGAGTGGTGACAAGGCCCGGGGCGGACGTCGTCTAGCTGATTTCGCAGCCATGCGTGACCTTGCCATGGCCTCCTCATGCAGTTGCTTAGCAGATGCATCGACGTCGCTTATATCAGGAGGGTCACTGTCGCTGTTGTCCGCCTCCTCGCCATCCTCTTCGCCGCCTTCCATTTCGTCCGCCGACTCTTCCGAACCCTCGTCGTGTCCCTCGTCATCCTCAGCTTTGGAAGAGTCTGTCTGCTCTGAGGCGCGGCTCTCTTTTGCGGCGCGCTCCTTCTCGAGTTTCAGCCTCTTCTCCTCGGCCGCCCACTTCGCGAATTTGTCCAAGACTACCTCGCATTTGTGGACGAAATGCGCCCGAGCAGGCTCAAACTGTTTCTTCTTGCTCTCTGTAATGCCGCTTACGCCCATGGTCTTGAGCCAATCAGGGCCCTTGAGGCCGTCGAGTAGCCGGATGACCTGCGCCTTTTCATGCTGGGAGCGTCCCCTCTCGGCGTTCCGGGTGATCTTCTCGTTCCGAGACTCCTTCCTGTGTATCGACTCATAATAAGAGTCGGGCAGGGGATCACTCAACGCTTTGCCCCTGTACTGGCTCTCTAACCAGCTCAGGTCAATTGTCTGTGAATCATTGAGGTTTGTAAACAGCTCGTCGCCGTAGTTGCGGATTGGGAAAGCTGAGGGGGCCAGGTGGGGCTCGTGGCGCGGCGCCGAGGTGGAGGCGGATGACGGATATGTGTCGGCAACGGCTATGGGGGTGTCGAGCATCAGGGCGTCTGCAACAAGCACGCAGGCACTGTCAGCTGCGCCGTCGCGGAGCGTGTGAGAAAGATCAAATAGGGCGTGCAAGAGGAGACATTACATACGTTCTTCCTTGGGAATGTTCCCGATCACTTCGTCATACTCGGGAAAGTAGGCCGATAGCTCGCTCTTGAAGCGGACGCCCTCTTGCGACCGTAGCTTGCGCCCCTGGCCGTTGCTGGCAGCCATGTCGGCCGAGCTGGGCTGTAGCCGGTCCAATTCATGCTTGATGCCGTTGACGACCTTCTCTCTGTGTTTTGTAGGGGGTGTGGAGGCGTCATGGGCGGCGGTGGTGGCTGCATCGCCGGTTGTGGGTGCGAGTGCAGGCTCGAGTGCTGCTCTGGGGGCGGCGGCGGCGGCGGGCGGCGGCGGCGGAGCAGCATGTGTGCTGGCAGGGTGACGATGGTCCTGTTTAGGGGGCTTGTGGGTCGGGGTCGGGCGGTGGTGCTGCCTGGCGTCGACGTTCTCTGGGAACAGCCTGGCCTGAAACTGGCTCTTTGAAGGGATGTCGACCGTGATCTTGGTTTTCTTTGGGGATTTGAGGTCGTATCTCAGGTTTGTCGCGTCGTGCAGGCGCTTGAGGGGCCGGCTGGAGTTCTGCTGGTGCAGGCGCGTGGCAGCGGCGGAGGCAGTGGTTCGATGAGCGTGTGGGAGTGGAGGGAGGGCAACGAGAGGCTCGGCTCTACGAGTAGAGCGAGTGCTTGTCGCAGTCATTGCCATTCTTCTGCCAGGCGACTTGCTCCTCGCATGTTCTGCTGGGTCGTTCGGAATGATGGAAACCGGTCGTGTCAATCGAGGATCTGATGGCAGGCTGTTTGATGCATTGACAGTCACGACGTCTGGGTGGGAAATTTTGCGGGCGCCCGCCTGCTTGGCTGGCCTCTCTCCTGCGTCAGACCTACTCGCCTCCTCAATCTCAGCCCAGTGTTTAGCTGCTGCCCACTGCCAGCCCGCCCTGCCCGACCGCCTGCCAGGGGATGACACGACCCTGTAGGCACTGCTGTATGTGACTGCCTGCTTGCCGCCCCAGAGCCCAAGCCAGCAGAAGACCACTTCCTTTCATGCCCCTCCCGTCCATTGACCTAATCTCACCCTCTGACCCCTTTCAATGCGCTAACACGGCTTGATGTTTGCCTGCGCCATAGTCCTCCCATTCCGTACCACCACTATTGCTGTCGTTTTATAGATGCTCTTCGATTCTCTGGCACGTTTAGAGGTTGCTGAAATGGGGTCCTTTTTTTTTCTCCAGGGCGATCAAGAATGCCCACACAATGCTGATGCAGCCTCCTACCAGGCCTTTGCTTGTGATCCTGTCTCATGTTGAAGCGTAGGTTTCCAAGCATGATGAATTCCACAATCTGCTGAAGCACCTAGGTAGGTATACCTAAGCAGGTGTTTACCTAATGTTTGGGGATCGTCCAGAGAACTCTCTCCTCCTCCTGTCTCCTAACCCCGGGGCCAATTATTGGGGGCACAATGTGGGGTAACTGAAAGCCCTCCCCACCACCCTTCTTCAAGAAAAAAACAGTATACGGTAAATCAATCTCAAATCCATCCGACTCACGTTCCCGTTGAGAGGATAAAAGGTTTTCCTGGACAAGAATAGAATAGACACCCATCGGTGCAGCCGTGCAAGCAGCTGGAACCTGTCATCTCGGTGTCTTATTCCCTTCTGAGTTGGGGTCGACCATAAATATACCAGTTTGCCTAGGACAGACATGGAAGCCCCAGACTGTGGGTCGCAATCATTCTCAGTGCCAGCCGTCTGGTGTCGAGCCTGTTCAATGATTTTCCGATCTGAAAGGCAGATCAGTCGGCTGTGCCAGGCATTCCCTTCTGCATCAACCCCGTCATGCCCGATGGCTTAGCGGCCAGAATCAGCTCGCCAAGGGTCTGATCCTCACCAGGTAATTCCAGCACTCTCTGTAGAAGCGCTCCTGTCAACCGGGCATGGGGTCCAGGCCCCAAATACAGCAAGCAAACACTAGGCCACATGAACCTGAATCCTGGTACACAGCCCTACGCCGTCGGATCCGAGGTCACGCCAGCACCTATCACCCATCACCCATCACCCATCGCCATCAGCATCCATCAGCCCATGGACTGCTGCTGTGCTGGTCCTTTCCCTGTCCTGCCCCGCCTAGTCCGAAGGTTGTGATTCAAAGTCAAGGCACACGGACAGGTATTTCATCACCGGTCGTCGCTGATGAGGTTGTCCCAATCCTCTCAGCGTCAGAATCTCTGGCGTCATCTCATGATGCTTATTCCTCCTCTTGTCCCCGCCTCCTCGGCTCCCTTGATTCCTGCCCTTGCAAATTCATTTTGAATCTGCCCTCTACTTTTCTTTCTTGGTGTGTCAGTCAAAACCATTGTGCGGAGAAGAAAATCCTGGAAGTCTAGAGGCAAAATACGATTCCAACTCCGAACCTAATGGATCCTTCCAACAGCAATAGTTGGGCGGTGGTGGTGGCACATGCAACTCCAATTGCTCAAAACACATCAACGTCATCGCCCGCCCCGAACAAGTACGGCATCCCCCCCGGCCTGCCAACTCCTCCACAGACCCCCTCGCTGGCGCAGGCCGGCGCTAATGGATACAACCATGATTATAAACCCCCCATGGAGGGCTCGATTAGCCAAGACCGTCAGAGTCAATCAAATGCTTCCATAGATTCAGCAACATCCGCACGATCCAAGAAACAGTACATGGACTCTCTCGTGGCGCCCACGACCGAGGAGATGTTGCGCATAACACAGGTTCAACTTAGCCGGGAGCAACAAGAGAAGCGCAAGTCGCGCGACAAGGAGCAAAAACGCAGGTCCATGGAGGCCCCACAGCCCTGCCCAACTATGGACTCCAGGAACCGACCCCATCGCAATAGCATCTTTGGCCGAGGCAAGGACGACTCTCCATCTCGCAACACCAGCGCCCTTGCTGCCGCTGTCGCAAGTGCCACAGCCGCGGGGACGTGTCACGACAGCGATGACATCTTGCGCCATCGGGCTGCTACGATGATACAGCGCACGTACCGGGGGTACAGAACTAGACGAGAGATGAGGGGGCTAGGCTTAAACGCTAATTCCAGGTGGACGCACGCCCTGAGGGAGCTGGAGTTCAGGACGGTCACTACTCCGAGGGCGAGGCACGACACTGTCACATCAATGCCTGGGGACTTCGAGGTCAACGATGGAGACACGGAAGCTGCAAAGCGGTCGAAATCAGCTCGATACAACTGGCACAAGATCGCGACGATCGCGAGGAGGGCAGGTGGCGATCTGGAAGATGACCATAGTACCTCCAGCGACTCGGACTCGGAATCGGATTCAGGCCCAGAAACCTCTACTGACAGAAAGGGGGAGATCCGTCAGAAGAGGAAGGAGACCAGAGCTAAGAGACGAAATGATGCGACGATGATGATGGGCCTGCAGTACTTCCTCGAGATGGTCGACCTCAAACACCGGTACGGGTCTAATTTGAGGCAGTATCACGAAGAATGGAAAACGGCAGATACTCACGAAAACTTCTACTACTGGCTGGATCATGGCGATGGACGGCACGTTGAACTGAGCACGTGCCCACGCGACCGTTTGGAGAGGGAACAGGTGCGATACCTCTCGCGGGAAGAGCGCCAATACTACCTGGTCAAATTCGACTCGGAAGGCAGGTTGTGTTGGGCCAAGAACGGGGCTCGGATCGATACCACAGAGGACTGGAGGGACAGCATTCAAGGTATTGTTCCCATCGACGACACGGAGACGCCCGCCTTCCAACCAAAGTCCACATACCCAAACCAGCCCAGGCTATTTCCGAGTGACCCAAGCTCCAGAGCGAGCAGTATCAGCACCGCATCTGAATCCGAGCGCGAGGCTGCTCGCGCGGCTAAATATGCATCGCCGGGCGTGACTGATGCAAAAGGGGTCAAGAAGGTAACACATATTTCCGCCTCTACGATCTTCAACACACTCCTACGGAAGTCGGTTCGCAAAAACACATGGATCTTTGTCGCAGACACGAGCTTCCGGTTGTACGTGGGCATCAAAGACAGCGGTGCTTTTCAGCACTCCTCATTCGTCCAGGGGTCTCGCATCTCCGCCGCGGGCCTCATCAAGATTAAAAATGGCAGGCTTGCAAGCCTGAGTCCTCTCTCAGGTCATTATCGGCCGCCGGCGTCAAATTTCAGGGCTTTTGTCCGCAACCTCAAGGACGAAGGCGTGGATATGTCACACGTTTCAATATCCAAGTCTTACGCAGTCCTGGTGGGGCTCGAGATGTATATCAAAACGCGGCGGAAGGGCAAGCAGCTTCTTCAGAGGACAGCGCACCAGAAGGAAAAGGTGATTCATCCCGAGGAGGCCCAGAAGCGCGAGGAGGACGCGCGCGACAAATCGCAGAGTGCAGAAACGGAAAGGCGGTTCCTCGAGAGACAGCAGGAGGAGCACGATAAGCAGCGAGACGAGAATAAGGTCACTGCCAAGGTGATGCAGAAGCTGAAGCTGACGTCGACGTCGACAGATGGCCAGGAGAGCGGGACCGCTGGAGGAAAACAGGAAGGAGGCCAAGCCAAAGAAGTTGCCGGTAGCTCTGCATCGACGCGTGCAGAACAGAGTAGGCCGGGTGTGTCGACGTGACAGGCCCTAATTAGCAGAGCGGTGAAGAATGAGCGGCTAGCCCGGCGTTTCGCACAAAGTTGAGGCGATGGGCGATTACGCCCATGACGTTTTATACCCAATAGTACGGGCGACACTTGGTCGCCTGCCAGCTAGACAATAATCCTTAACATTGAATTGCTAGTCTTGATTGACAGGGTGTCTTCCGTGCCTGTCACTCCCTTGGACTATTCAACACAGTACATGCAATCTCTCCATAGTTCTACAGCAGAGACTCATTATCATTACACTCTTTTTGAGAAAATATGTACCTGAGAGGGGGTATAAAAAGGCACTTTGGCGAGGATTGCAAGCCTCACAAAGCGTTGCACCATGTGCTTGATTGCTTTCCAGCGGTATTTGCAGGCTAAGCTCAAGCGAATAAGAAGTCCTTGAGCACAGGTGACCCAGAAAACTCGGGATTCAGCAGTATACAGCTGGTTGTTGGGTCGTATGTGTCAGCAGGACACCTTGATTTACTTGCAGAGTTGGAGGCCTTTCGGCATAGCTTACTTCAGGAAGTATTGGAGCCCTGCTCTCCTTTTTTCTAGGAATTTAGGCCTGAACCTCGAGATCACGCTCTTTGGCGGCAGAGTCGGTACTGCCGCCTCAAAGTTGGGAAACGTGCTTATTAGCTGGTGCCGGAAGTCGTCAAACTCCGAGTAACGCTTCCTTATGTTCATGAAAGGCCCCTAAGCAGCACAAGCGGTTAGCACGAGGTTGTTCGCCTCTTCGCCGGGCAGATCAGGCACTGGATTAACCTGCTCGCCGCCGAAGTATGATGTGATGCCGGTCTCTTACACTTAGCGTCTGGACCCTGATATTCCAGACGACGAACGCGCCGATGTTGGTAGCGCTACTATTCACGATCACATAGTTCGTAACCTCGACACTCTTGGCCCAACACGCCCTGTTCCTGTCGCGGCCGTACGACGTCCGGGTCTCGTCCGAATTGCGCTGTCGGTCGGAGGGCTCACCATCGTCGTCCTCTGCCTCGTTGTCCTGCAGTGTGATTGCGCCCGGCACGAGGCTCTCGGTGGATTGGTTACCGTGGTTGGCGCGCGATGCGCCGCTGGTGCCGTTGGTGGTGTGGCCGTGCGCCCAGTAAGGCGGGGATGTTACTGCAGGCGAGGTCACGATAGACGTTTCGGGGGCAGATTCTTGGCGCTGGTGGCTCTGATGGTCGGGCTCGGGTACAGGATCGACGTTGGATAAGGGTGTTGGCGGAAGGTCGGCAGCGTCAAGACTGTCGTCGGCGGGGTGGTATGATGAGGGTTCCTGTCCGTCGTCGAAGCCGTTGTTGATGCCATCCATGGTAGCGCCGTTCGTCAAGGCACTGGGCTGCTGGTGGGTGTAGTTATGGCTGCTCGATGCGAGATCGTCCTCGCTACCGTCATGCGCCGGGTCGAACGCTGGGAATTGCTCCGTCCCAAGACTGTCGTCATCATCTGCGACTCGCTTGGTGGTCCCGTTTCCGTCGATTCGGCCGTCCAAGCTGCGGGTCGAGATTCGAGGATGTGCCGCCGACGCCATGAAGCCATTGGGTGAGGCCACTGACAGACCTCAATTGAAGCGTGCAGTCAGGCTGCTGTAAGGGCCGGGGGGGTTGTCGTGGGGGACGATTGGGAAAGGGGAACACTAACACGGGCAAGAAACGTCAAGTTTTCGAGGAGGACGGGATTGAATTGAATCGGGCTAGCCCAAGCTCCCGTGGGGCACTCCGGGTACCTACACCACTGCACGTTCCCCGTGCTTCTGCAGTGCGAGTACATTTGAAGTACATTTCTGCATGGGATTATGCGGTACATGTACGTGCGAACCCTGGACTACATCCAGCACAGTGGCTACTTATAAGGTACCTTCCCGCCTGCCTGGGTACCTAGTCATGGGTTCTGAGTCTTGGTGTAAGCGACTGCTGGGAGACCAAGGGAGCTGGTATAACTACAGTACTCGTTCCTCGAATAAACCAAACAGAAGCTCGCTAAACATCAAGATCAACCCTTCGCGCACGCAAAGAAGAAAAAAATGGTGAGAAGCATAGATCATCGGGAAAGCCACGACTGAGCGCTTCCGGTGGCCCATCGCCATTCCACTGGCATCAGCTGACGAGAGTAGGATGATGTACTATGTGTAGCTGTAGCGTTCTTGAAGTCCCTTCTCGACCACCTCGATGACAGCCTGGTCACCGGAGGCTCGTGCGAACTCTAACAAGGACAAGCAGTGCAGGATATTCTGTCTCAGATTCACACCTTTCCGCACCAGCCACTTCACCGCAGGGAGATGGTGCTTCTCAATCGCCTCAAGTATCCGTGTCCAGCCGTCCCATGTCTCGGCATCCAGATCACTGTCTGCCTCAGCCAGCAATTCCAGCGCTGCGACTGAGCCACTGCGGGCTGCACGACAGGCTGGCGTCGACCCGGAATCTCTGCGTGCGTGCGGTGAGGCACCCGCCTCCAGGAGCAGCTTGATCATACCGTCGTTGCCGTAAGAGGCAGCCAGGTGCAATGCGGTCTGTCCACGGTTGCCCAATGCTTCCAGATCCGGACCCCAGCGCAATACTTGGACCAAGGGGTCTTCGACACCAGTGATGACGGCTACGTGCAAGGGGGTGAATCCATAGCGCCCCACGGCTTCACGGTAGTTTCCGCCCGCGTGGAGGAGGAAGATGTCTAGCAGATGGAGCATGTTATGCTCGACGATATAGGTCAGTGGATCTGGTACCACGGTTTCCGTGAGCGAGCCCGCCTGGGACACTACAGAAATAAACCTGTTGGCCATGAGTGAAAGTTTCCTTGTCCCTTATGATACGGCTCCAGGAACCATTGTAACAAACCGAGATGACTCTTGATGGCTGGCCCTCGGCCCCCATATGACCGCAACTGGCTTAAGAAATTGCGACCCGCAAATTCGAGGAGCTTGTAAGACTCTATTCGCTCGTGGAGCTCGCCTATCGAGACACATGGTCGTCCAAAGTCGGGCACACGTGATCCCAATGTCTATTGTTGCCTGCAGTGGAACGTGGAAAGTTGATGAGGACTCGTGTGTTCGAAGGTTGTCGGACTGGAGGAACTCATATAAGGTGAAGTGTGCGAGACTGACCAATGGGTCCTTCCTGGCAGGGTCAGAGATCACCAAACTGCCGAGAAGCTCAAGGAGGTCTCTGTCGTCGTTAGAACCAGGGGATACACATCGGGCCGTCGACAAGATGTTCATGGATGTGGCCTCAGCTAACTGCCCGAGAGTAAGAGGAACCAGACTAGACACGATCCACTTCAGGCTCTTGAAGATGACCCCAAGATGTTCGGTATTCCTATCTCTGGTTTGCGCCAGAATCTGAATATAAGTGTCGTTGAGCCCACGAGGCATTCTTGTATGGCCTTATCAGTGGTGAGGCGTGAAAGCAGATCCAGCTGAAGTTTTACCTAAATGAACATAAGCTAAGCAGCGGTTAGGACACAGGGTAGTCAAGCATGAGTAGAGATCACTTACATTCCCCCTGATTGGTGAGTCAGCTCGTGGACGATCTGGTCCTGGAGTTCTGCAGATCTGACCTTGAGCTTCCTTGCCTCCGAGAGAGACACAACTTGGTTTGCAACATGAGTCTGAATATCACTTGCCACATTGTACTCTAAGGCAATCCGGTATGAGGCCATGACTCCAATTGTCCTCTCCAGCGAGTAGTTGCTGCGACCGGTGCAGAGGAGGCGGACAGTAACACCTTTTACACGAATGATATGATCCGGCCCTTGGTGAATAAACTCGTCAATATCCTTGCACTCATCCAGAGCATCTATAATCATGGTAACAACAGAAAATTTCTGAATCATATCGTGGTAAACAAGACAAGTTGGTCGTTCAAGCCTATGTGCTTAGGCTGTCCGGGTTAATCGCAGTAGCTTTGGAATATGGTGACTGCCTCGCCTTCCAGTGCTCGGTTCTTTCTGACTAGCTGTACTGTAACTGAGGCCAGGAAATTTTGAAGGCCACGTTTATTCTCGTCACGATGGTCACAATAGAAATGTACTAGGGCCACAGAAGAGACACAGCTGTGGCCCACGAGTCTCTTGATGGCAGCAGAACTAGACCGTCAGCCACGGCCAAGGGCCAAGGCCAAGAGGGGCACAGTCTGCCGTTCCCCTGTCCCCGGATGATGGTTCTTCAGGCCCTCTCTGAGATTCTCGCCCATTTTGATAGACTGGGGATCCAGCCACGCGATCAGAGCACTGTGCTTTTCGGCCTGATCACATCTCGTCATCCGGTCTTCAAGTCCGGCCAACACCGACCGACGTCTGCTGAGTCGCTCGATGAATGCTACTTATGTTGCTGCTGACTGTTCAAAGTACGAGTGAGTATGTCAAGAGGCCATATTGTGTGTGTTCAGTGCACGTCCACTTACGCCATCTCGGCTGTCAAGCCCGCGGTCAGGTATCCCCTGGTGCGGCCGAGCCTAGCAAGGCTTCCTTGGTCTCCTTCTTACTGAAGGGTCACATGACTCTTCTCTCAAGTTTCCGCAGTTCCTGACCTTGGAACTGCTGGCACCGCTGAACAGACCTGTCGACTAGGAGCAGTGAATATCTGCACTCGTGCAGAAGTCCGGTGTCTACCACTTGTTTGAGGCCAGGCCTACGTGTCTCGCCACCCAGATCTTCCACTGAATAGCCATGTTGCTCTTGTTCTTGTTCGGCTAAGGCTTGGAGCTGATGCAGCACAGAGTTGAGGGCCGCTGCTTCACATAGCAGTTCTCTGAGCTCCTGTGGTGCCCGACGAACGGTGGCCAAAAACGTGTAGCCTTTGGCAAGAATGCCACCACTCAGAGACACGAGACCTGCAATTGCAGACGCCGGTCCAATAGCCTCCATCATCTACCTAGGTACGCAGTTATGTGGCCTGGATAGCGTACATATGGCAGGTGATATTCGCAAGTCGAATGTGTGTATCGTGTGTATCATGTGTGTGGCAGCGGCAGGAGCAAGGAGCTAGCACACTAATAGCCCCTTCAGGCACACCCTATAGCTTAGCTAGACTTCTCCTTACAACACCTATAAGAGAGATAGAATACTATTACATTACTTCTATAATTAGTAGCTATAACTTCAATACTATAAAATATACTAAATTATTTTTTTTTTATTATTATAATTATTAAAAAAATAATACTAAAATTAACTAAATCTACTAACTATATAGTCTTATATACTTACTCTCTTTTATAGTATACTACTATTAAGAATTAGCTATACTTTAAAGTAATTATTAATTATTATTTAAATTAGCTATTAGAATACCTAATAGATTATTAAAGTAATATTAATATATTTAAGATAATAAAATCTTTTTACTTATAAATATATATAAGCTTAGAAAGCTATTTAATAACCTTTATTACTTATTTAAAGCTTTTTATATTTAAATAAAAAATAGATAAGTAGCTTTTTTCTAAGAACTACTCTAATCTCCTTCTTAGATCTCTATACTTATATTACCTACTATACTTTAGTAAATATAAATATTTTTAAGTAGTTTATTATATTATTTATTAAAA
Source organism: Diaporthe longicolla (assembly GCA_000800745.1). Lineage (NCBI taxonomy): Eukaryota > Fungi > Ascomycota > Sordariomycetes > Diaporthales > Diaporthaceae > Diaporthe > Diaporthe longicolla. The sequence goes on along the minus strand of JUJX01000019.1, from coordinate 32,379 downwards.
ACTATATTATTTCTATAATAACCTTATTTATTCTTTTTAATACCTATTTATTAGTAGTTATCTATTAAGTAATAATTTTTATTATACTTATTACTCTATAGTAAAATTAATAATATATTAAGTAAAGCCTTTAAATTATTTATTAATATAAAGTAATATACTTTAAAAAAAATCTAATTATTATAAAAGTAAGTCTATCTATTTTTAATAATTTAAATAGTTTTCTTAAATTTTAATATTAATAAATAAGTATTTAATTAAATATTAATTTATAATCTATTTTAAATTAGTATATTATTTAGGTTAGAGTTAGCTTAGGTAATAGAAGTATATTTAATATAAAAGAATTAGATTAAGGATATTAATATTTATAATATTTTTATAAATAAATCCTAGAATATTATTATTAAAGAGAAAAGATATATTAGAAAGATAATAATAGATCTTTTTTTAAAAATCTTTATATAGACTATAAGTAAAGAAGAATTATAGGAAGAGGGGATTTTAATAATAATAACTTTAATTTTTTAAAAGATAATAATAGATATTTTTATTATTTATATAAAGACTTATAATAAAATTATAAAGAATAAAATAATTATTAATATAAGTTTATATATAAATTAATATTTTTATTATTTATAAATATAGTAAGAAAATTAAAATAGGAGGAAATTAGAATTTTTAACTTTAAATATTTAAATCCTAATAATATTAAGATAGTTACTATAAGTAAAGATTTTATTTATATTAATATTTAGATATTTTAGGACTATCTTAATATATTCTTTAATAAAAAGAAAACCTAGGAATAGATTAAAAAATAAATTATTAATATATTCTTAATACTTTTATAAAAGTTTATTATCTACTAGTAAATAAATAAAACTATTTTTAAGAAATATTAATAACTTTATAATATAGGTTTTAATAATATAATAGAGGTTTTAAAAGAATATTTTACTATAGATTTTAATTAAGTTATAAAAAAGTTTTAAAAGATTAGATTTTATTTATAAGATTTACTTAATAATAAATATAGTTTATATAAATATATATAAAAGAAATTTTATTATTTAAAAGTAATAAAAATTTTAAATTAAAATAATACTAATTAATATAGTATTATAATAGATATTTAGTTTATTATAAACTTTAATATCTAGTAGTACTTTTATTTACTTTAATATTAAAATATTATAGTAAAATATATATAGAAAATTAAAGAGGTAAAAATAATACTTCTTTTTATTACTAAATATAAGAATCTCTTCTATTATTTTAAAGTAAATTAAGATTTTAATATTAAATATAATTCTTAGTATATAAGTTATAGATTTAAATAATATTATAAGAGTAATTATTATAAAAACCTTTAAAATAAGCTTTAATATCTAGTAAAAGATAATTAAGATTATAAGTATAATAATTTTAATAAAAAGTATAATAATTAGAATAAAGATAATTATTAGTTATATAAAAGTAATAAATATTATTTAAGATATAATAATTAAAAATAATATTTATAAAATTAGTATAACTATAACTATAGTTATAGTTATAATTAAGAATACTATTAGTAATATAATAAAGTTAATATAGTAAATTTAAATATTAAAGTTAATAATAAATAATATATTAATATTAAATTTGTTTCTTTATCTTTAAGTACTTTATTATACTTATTATTAAGTACTTTAAATAAAGTAAGCTTACTAATAAAATATATTTAAATAATAAGGAAAATATACTTAAATTATAATACTCTATTTATATTATATAATCTTTTATTTAAATATTTAAAGAATTATAAACTAATATTAAACTTTATTAATTTAATTTATTTATTAGTTAAAGTAGTAAGTATTACTTTTATTAAAATTAATAATATAAACTACTACCGAGTTAGCTACCCTATTAAGCTAACTACTTTTTAGTCTAAATAGTATAATAACCTAAATTATAATACTATAATAAAAAAAATTAATTAAATTTAATTAAAATTAAAATCTATAGATAATTCTATATCTTTCTTATAAGTTTATATATTATACCTAGTTTTACTATAGTTACTATAGTACTATTTAATTAGTTTACTATAGACTAACTCCTTAGTACTACTACTTATTTTACTAACTAGCTACTTCCCCTTTTCCTTCTTATTAATTAACTAACTAACCTCTTATATACTAAATACTCCTCTATCCTATAAATATATTCTTTTAACTAACTAATACTTTAAAAGTACTATATTTACCTTTTAAAGGATCTTATTCTCCTATATTAATAGGGTTACTATATAAGTTAATAACTAAATACTTTTTAAAAACTAGTTAATAATAGATAAAATTAATATTAAAGAGCTTCCCTAGTAATAAATAATCTAATCTTTAATTAAAGTTAATTAAAAAACTACTTATATTAAGTTATATAGTATCTAAGAGACTTAAAGTATAGGTAGTATTAAAAAGCCTAGTAGTACTATTAGTATTTAAATCTTAATATCTAGTTTAAAAAGTATAGCTTTATAGTTAAAAAGTATTAAACCTACTCCTTAAAAACCTCCTTTAATAATTTCTAGCTTAAAACCCTATTATATATAGTATAAAAGGTAAAAAAGAACTTTATCTTATTAATATATATAATCTAAACTTTACTAAACTAGTAGATTTCTATACTATATACTTACTTTAATAGACTAAAATACTTAATATTAAGTAGTTAGAGTAAATAAGATAAATAAAGAGGTATATAAAGAGTAATAATATTCTTAGACTTATAATATTATTTAAAATCTATAGAATAGTAGCTCTTATATTTATTAAGGATTAATAGCTAGTAAATACCTTTTATATATAATATAATATATTTTTTAAAATACTTAATCTATTCTATAGTAATTTAATTAGTTATCTATCTATTTAAACTTATATTAATTACCTAGTTATCTAGAAAGCTATTATTAGTATATTAACTTATAAGATATATCTTAACCTTAATAATTAGGAATAGTAGACTATACTACTTATCCTTACTAATAAGTTTAATATCTATTACCTATTACTAGTTTCTAGGCTATATTAATATTACTTACCCTTATTAATCTAAATATATAACTACTATTTTAAAAGAACTAGTACTTATTATAAAGCGTATCTTATTAAAGTTATAGGTATTATAATTAAAAATCCTATATTTATTATATATATTAGATATAAAGTTAAACTATATATTTATTATATTTAAATCTTTATATAAGACTTTTCTATAGTTATATATATAATTAATATATATTTTAAAATATAGTTCTAATATAATAAGTCTTACTACCTAATTTATTCTAATACTACTACTATTATAGTTATAGAGTAAGGAATTCACTATATTTTTAACATCCTTAAGAATAAGTAAGTATCCTTATAAATCCTAGTTAAATATATATTAAATAAGTACCTCCTTTTCTATTTTTATTAATCTTTTATAGTTAGGGTAGATATTTTACTATATAGTTTAACTAGCTATTTTATCTTAAATAGTAAAATAAAAGATATAGTATTTCTTTATAATATATTAAATACTTAGTTTTAGGTTAGATTTAATAGCTTAAATAATAAACTAGATATTACTTTCTTTTATTTTACTTATTATTAGATATAGTATAAAATAATATATTAGAAAGATAGATAAAAGTAGCTAGTAGAAAAGTAGCTAGCTTAGTAGGGTAGCTAACTTAGTAATAGTTTATATTATTATTTAAGCTATATTAATAGTTTTAAAGAATAATACTTTATAAATAAGTAGCTACTATTATTTATAAATTAATATATACTTAATAGTAGATATTAAAGTAATTACTATCTATATTAATACTAAGTTTAAAAAAAAAAATAATTTAGTATTACTTTTTAATAAAATATTTCTTAGATATAGAAACCTTTAATACTTTTATATTAGATAGATTTAAAAGTATTAGTAGTAAACCTATACTATTTATATAAAAAGTAAGGATTACTTTTTATATTTTAAATATAAAACTTAATAGAATTATAGAACTATTAAAGGAAACTATAGAACTATAAATTATAAATAGTTTAAAGGTTAGCTATTTACTAGTAAATAACTAGCTTTACTTTTAAAGGATAATTATTAACTATAGTAAAAATTAAATAGAATTCCTAAATAGTTATTTTTAAGTTTTATTTACTATATATAAGATAGATTTTAAACTAGTTATATATAAAGTTACTAGCTTATAAAAGATTTAATATTTATTTAAATAATTAATTTAAATTCTAATTAATTATATATAACTTTTAAAAAAATATTCCTTTATATTTACTATATAATATTTAATAGTACTAAATACTTTAATAGATTTAAAAACTTTTTATCTAGTGTAGTTATATAATTCTTTAAAAGAAATAATTTATATTTCTTATTATACCTACTTTAGTATAATTATTAAATATAAGGATATTACTTACTTTTTTACTAACTAGACTAAAGCTTTTTAAATATTAAATTATATTATAAAATTAAAGAATATTAATTTAATTATTAAATTAATATCTTTTATTATTAATATTTATAATATTAACTTTAATATTACTAGAATTTTTAATATAAAGTTTCTACTTTTAATAATAAAAACTAAGTTTAAGTTATTCCTATATATAATTAACTTTATTTAAATAAATATAAAAATAAAGCTTATATATATTAATTTTAATAAGATATTACTAATACTCTATAGTAATATAATATATAATATTATTAATTAGTTTATAGATTTCCTACTTTTAATAAAGGTAAATTTAAAATATATTTTATATAATATTTATAGATTTTTAAAGATTTCTACTTTAGATAATATTTTAATAATTATAATAATCTAAGGTATATATATAAATATTATAGATAAAAAGAAAGAATTTAAACTTTAGTAAGTTTATAAAATATATTTAAATCTATAGAAAGATTTAAAATTAATCTATATATTAAAAAAAGAGATAATAAAAGTTTTTTTTATTAATAGTTAGTAAAATATAAAGTTAAATAGTTAATAATATTAAGTATTAAAGAAAGATAAATATCTTTTAAACTAATAATTTAATAATTTTTATAAGTAAGGTAAAATAGAATTTATTAAAGAAATTTATCCTTTTATTTTACTAGTGTTTATAGTTTAGTATAAGGTATATAAAGAAGATAAAGGTTATATAGTTTATAATCTCTATATAGTAAATAAATAGACTATTCTAAATAGTTACCTCTTACTATTATAATCTAATATTATTAACTTAATTAAAAGAAAACTATATATTATTATAGTTAATATAAAAAAGTTCTTTTTTTAACTATTAATAAATTTAAAATACTAGTATTAATTTACCTTTATTAGTTATTAAAAATTAGAATATATAAAAGGTACTTTAATAAAAGCCTAGAATTTACCTATATATATATAATATTTTATAAATTATCTATTAAAAGTATACTATTATTACTATTATATTTTTATTAATAATCTAGTAATTTTTTAAATATATTTATAAACTATCTAATATATTTATATATTATCTTTAAATTACTTTAAAAATAGGGTATCTCCTTATTTACTAAGAAATTATTTATTAGATTCTAGTTTATAAAACTTCTTAGTTTCTATATTAATACCTTTAATTTATCTATTATATCTAAGTATATAAAAGCTTTTTATAATTTAAAGTTTCTTTAAAACCTAAAAGTATTTAAAACCTATTTAGGTATAGTTAGTTTCTTATACCTAATAATTCTATATTTTATATAGCTTATAAATCTTTTATAAAAGCTAAAAACATCTTTTTTAATAGAAGGCTAAAAAACTAAATATTTAAAAATAAGAAATTATAAGTATTACTAATATTTTACTATAATAATATATCTATTACTTATTAATATATAAAAGAAGTCTTTTAATAATTTATAGGTTTATTTATATAATAAACTTTAACTATATTATATAAACTCTAATTATTATCTATTCTTTTAAATAAATAGTAGCTTATAATAAAAATTTAATATTATACTATTTTATTTAAATAAGAACTATTACTAGAAACTTAATAATATAATTTTAGTATATATAATCTAACTTATTATATTTCTTAGTTATTATTTAAATAAACTTAAAATAAATTATAATTTTTTAAAACTAAAAGTTATATATTTTATTTATGTTAGGGCCATGGGCTAAGCGCACGCAGGACCTAGCTAGTAGGTCCCTGCACCCTGCTTAGCTAATCAGCCCAAATGGCTGCTATACCTCCCACAACGCTAGATCGCAGCTTCGCTGCTCCTTCCTTAGAAATCCTTAGGCAACCATAGCTTTAAATCAACGATTCTTCAACGACTATTTAAGCCCCTTTTTACTATTAGGTCTTAAGGACTGTCTTAATTTAAATATATAAATAATTAAAAATATTATTTATTAGTAACTATTATCCTATTATTATATTAATAAATTATAAATTAATAAAGAGTATTATTAACTATTTAATATTAAATATAATATTAATAAATTATATAAATTAATATTCTATTAATATAGCTATTTATTTAAATATTTATTATTTAAATATTATATATCTTTTAAAGTACTTTAACCTAGTTTTAGATATTTTATCCTACTTATTAACCTTAATAGATAATATAAAAAAATAGTAAAATAAAATCCTTATATTTAACTAACTTTTTAATAAACTTCCTTTAATAAAAAGTTTAAAACTTATATTTTTTATTACTAAAGTATAGATAATAGATAAAATATACCTTTATTTTATAAATAACTATATAAAAAGGAATATTTAGAAATCTATTATTATTAACCTTAGTATTTCTAAGTTATCTAAAAAGAAACTAAAGGTAAAGAAATATAATAAAAATATTATATTAGTTAAAAAACCTAGGTACTCCTTCTACTTAATAGATTACCTATTATATAACTAAAATTTATAAAATAAGAATATCTTATAATCCCTTTAATATTAGTTCTTAAGTTTTTATAAAATATCTATAAATACTATTATTACTTTATATAAAATTATATAATATATACTTTAAAAGAATTATATTTTTAAAGAAAGTAAAAACTAGTAAAAGATTACTATTATAACTATTTATATTATAGTAAAATATAAAAAGAAATTTAACTACCTATTAGTAATTTATACTTAATTTAAATACTAGAAGAACTTATATATATAATTACTTTAAACTTTATTATAGTACTTCCTCCTATATTAATAATTAGAATAACCTAGTATTTAAAGGGAAAGGACTTTTATAATATTATAATATTAATAACTTATAAGATATTAAAATATATATTATTAATATTTAAGTATATATTATATATAGTAAAAGACTAAGCTTTAGTTTTTATCTAATAATTATTATTATATAACTAGATTTATCTTTAAATAATTATTTTAAATTAAGATTTAAAATTCTTATTAAAGTTTTAAATAAGCTTATAGAAAGAATTTAATATAAAACTTTAAATAATAATAATATATTATCTTTAGGTAGATAAATAATTAAAATAGAAAAATTAAATAGTAAAATTCTTTTTATACTACTTTATTATTAAATATCTAAATAATAAATAAATAAATATAATACTTATTTTATAGTAGAATCTAAATAATACTTACTTATAGATAATAGATATAAGCTTTTATAAATTTTTATTTAAATTTAAGATTTTAAGTTTTATTAACTAACTAATTAATATTCTTTTTAAAAAGTAAGTAGAAATCTATTTTACCTATTAGTATTTAAGATAAGATACCTAACTATATATAGATATTATTACTATAAAGGCTAAGAAGATTTTTAACTATAAGTATTAATAAGTCTAATTTAAGGAAAGAGATAAAGTTTAGTTAAAAACTAAAAAGGTATATAAACTACTTTTTTATTTAGAAAAACTAATACCCCTTAAACTTAGACTTTTTATTATTTTAAAAAAGGTTAATAATCTTATATATACCTTTAACTTCCTACTATTATCTAAGGTTTACCTAATAATAAGTATTTAATACCTTCTTCCTATATTAAAATTTAATAACTTTTATTATTAACTATTAATATTTAAACTTATAAATTATAGAAGTAATATAACTATTACTTTAGATATTAAGTATTATAAAGGTAAATATCTATTAAATAAATAGTATAATTATTAAAAAGGAAAGAATATTACTTAATATCTAATTTAATAAAAAGGTCTATTACCTAAGGATAATAAGTAGCTCCTTATAGATACTTTAAAATATTACTATAAATATATTACTAACTTTAAGAAAAAGGAGAAAGTGTTAGTATAAGAAGCTCCTACTTTTAAGAAACCTATAATATTAAAAAAACTAGTTACTTTTAAAAACTTCTAACCTATTAAATAATAACTAACCTAACTATTTAAAAAGTACCTAAAATAATAGTAGAAAGAAATTATTTTACTTAAAATTATTATTATACTTTAATACTTTATTATTAAAGTATTTCTTAACTTTATTATAATATCTCTTAGTAATAATATAAGAATATTTATAATATTAAATCTAATAAATAAAAAGAAATATATACTAATATTAATAAATATAACTAATATAGATAATATAATTAAAAATATAATTAAAGAATATATTATAAAAGCTAAGTTAATAAAAGTATAGTTAGTAAACTTTACTAACTATTATTAAGTTAAGAATAATATACTTAAAAAGGTTATTTTAAATAATAGTATTCTATTTACCTAGGTATACTATAAGAATTAAAATTTATTTAATAAAGTTACTTAAAATAACTAGTAAGTTATAAATTTAATAAATACTTTAAAAGCTATTATAAATTATATTAATATTATAATAGTAATTTAAGCTATAAGTAGTTATATTTAAGATAATAATAAGGATAAAGATATTAAAGATATAGATATTAGCTTAAGTAAGGATAACTTAGTTAAGGATATAGATAAAAGAGCTAATTCTATAAACTTTTATAAAATAATAGGAGAAGTATATAAGATAATTACTATAGTATTACTTAACTATATAAAGTAGGAATACTTTTAATAATTATTTAAATAATTAGGAATAAAATATAATATATTAATAAATTAAATATAAGGTAACTATAAAAGAATAATTTATTATTAGAATAAACTTAACTATACTTTAAATAAAAGTAATAATTTCTTTATTACCTAAATTATAGTATTAATAGGAAAGAATTAAGAATAATAAGAAATTATTAATAAGGAGTATATTAGTAAAACCTATCTATAAATATAAATAAATATAAAATACTTTAATATAAAACTAAAGCTTATTAACTTAACTATTTAGATAAATCTTATATAATATTATAAGGTAATCTTTAAAGTATTTACTAACTAAGTTTTATAGATTACTAGGTAGGTATAAGTAAATATTTATAAGAGTTATTATATTAAATACTTTAAAGTAGAATTAATAAGTAGCTATATATAGGTAATAGAGTAGATAGCTAAACTAGTAGTTACTTAAAGAAAAGTAAAGAAGCTAAAGAAGTAAAATACCTTACTAATTATACTAAGGAATAGTAAAGTTAATAAAACTTAAATCTTTAATATTATAAATATAATTTAAATTAAATACTAGCTAATAATTATAAGATAACTAGATATATTAAATATAAAAGTTTAAGATAAAATTAACTTTAAACTTACTAAAGAGTATAGATTAATAAATTAAAATAAATCTAAAGTACTAAGCTTTTTTAAAGAAACCCTATTTACCTTATATAAATATAAGTATATATAATAAGTTAAGAAATATTTTAAAGATATTTTAATAAATAATAATAAGTAAAAAGCTAAAGATTATAATACTAGTAAACTATTATTAAAAAAGAAATCTAAGTTAAATATAAAAGATTTTACTTATTTAAAGACTAGTATATTAGAAAGATATTTAAAAGATAATCTAATAATAATACTAAGTAACTAGAGTAATAAGAAGGAGGATCTAACTTAGTTTAATTTAAAGTTTATATTAAATAAAAAGCTAGATAGATATAAGACTAGTTAGAAGGATAATAATAAAAACTTAGAGGATAAGGTAGATATTAATAATAGAAACCTAGAGGATAAGGTAAACTAGGATAGTATTTCTAACTAACCTACTAGTAATAGTAATCCTTTTACTAATTAGTCTATAATAGTAAGTAAAAGCTAACCTTTAGTTAACCTACCTATAACTTTAAGTAATATTAACTAGCTTTTAATTAGCTTAACTATAGTAGTTAATAATAATAATCTATTTATTAAGAATCTACTTATAGTTAAACTATTTATATATAAGCTACTAAGTTTAAAGAAATATTATATATTTAACTTAGATAAGGAGAATAATAATAAGGGAGGTATATTAGAACCCTTTTTAAAAGCTATAGTAAAGTAGCTTATTTAATAGGGTATATAGAGGAAAAAGTATATAAGGTAAAGATATATATATTTATAGAATAAAGATAAAGTTAAAGATAGAAGGATAAAGGAAGGTTAAAAATATATTTATTTAGGAATATAAGGATAATTAGCTTTATATTTATATAATATCTTTAGGATATTTATATATTATATTTTTAGGATATTCTAATTCTAGTAAATTTCCCTAGGGGGGGGTTAGGAAAATGATATCTGATGAGGCTATCAGAGCCTTTTTTTGGCCCGCGGCACTTGTGGCAGCGGCAGGAGCGAGGAGCTAGCATACTAATAGCCCCTTCGGGCACACCCTATAGCTTAGCTAGACTTCTCCTCACGACACCCACGAGAGAGACAGAATACCATCACATTGCTTCCACAGTGTGTCTCGTGGCACCAGTCATGGGATGTCGATGAGCACGCGTGCAGTACGCTAAACCAGCCTGGTGTTCCCGGCTTATTGTACAGTATTCGTGAATAACCACATGTGCATTTCCCTAGCAATTCGGCAGATGGCATGGACATTAAAAATTTCCGAACACTTACTCTCAACCTAGGGACGTCAATGTCAGGGTGGTCTCAGCGTAAACTATCACTGCCGGGAGTCTGAAGGAGTTTTCATCTACTTCTCTGGTGAAACTAGTCCCACCTCTTTGCTCTGTGTTGACCATACCACGGCTCGAGATCTCTGGAAGGAGCGGGCCGCATCACATACCATCTCCCAGACCAATCGATAGACACCTCCTTGATGGGGACCCCCCGTCTTCTCCTAAGGCACCCTGGATGCCCGAGATGAATTTGGGAGACCCTGTTGCAACATCTTTCTACCACTCCTCAACCCTCTGATCTAGATTGCGTAAGGACGATCTCGTCTGCAATATATACTAGACCCTTGCTGTTTACTTGACGTTGTTCATGCCTAGGTTTGGCCTGCCAGAGCCCAGGCTACCCTAGGTTAGTACGCAAACAAACAGTCGAGACCTTATTTGCAACTTGGTTGGTAGAAGCGAGCATGGACAATGGTCTCGTAGGGGATAAGGAGACAGGTTCAGGGCAGGCATGCTCTGCTTTGTGCCTCCTGAAATTTCCATATATCGGCCTCGAAGGCATTGTCGTCATTGTCAAGACAGATGAGGGACACTATGGGTGTTGGAGAGGTAGAAGGCTCTTGTGTGGTTTTTGAATGTTCGCCCGATGAGGGGCGGGGCTCCCAAGGTCGTGATGTGTTCAGGATTTAGGGCAGGACTGTGACCCGGGTTAGTCGATGCGTCATGAAAAATAAAGGTTGATATTTTCAATAGAAGTAGCTGGTGTTCTCCCAGCAGCGCAAGGATGATAGGTTCCTTGCGATACACAAGTCGAGAATGTGGCAAGGTTCAAATATCAAGAGGGTGAAGTGAAAGGGAAGATATAAGCGTCTGGCTTGCTTGCATATTTGACTATCCATCCTCTTCGTCTCAGAAATGGGATGCCCTAACTGGCTCCAGAGCTCTAACTGCTGTTACCAAATCAACAACAACATGCTTCCAAAGAAAGGAGATAGAGGGGTGAGTGCCCTGTAGCAAGTCTCTATCTAAAGAGAAAGTAATTGTATTTGATTTGGCCAATGGACAAGGAGCGAAACCGTCAACTTAGGTATTGCTCACACATAAAATTTACTGGACCGACCACCCATTAGCATACCCAGGCATGGAAACTTCACTCCAAAGGCAACAACTACTCATAAGTTGTACATACTCCTTCTGAGGTCCCTGATTACTTGATTTGAATTTCTGGTTGCATTTGGCTTAAGTTTTGCTCAGTCCCAAGCCTCCCTTGTGATCCAGGCAAATTCTGACTTATCCAATCTGCAGTCTGGTATGAGACCCTCATATGTAATGTCTAGTCTAGACATCATTTGAATGCACGTCATGTACCCGGAGGGGGACTGCTAAGAAAATGACAGTCAACGGCAGCTCAGCATCTCGGCCTCCAGATGTCAGGCAAAACGATGGTCCTACCAAAAAAGCTAATCCTGACGCTTGTGTGCAGAGAGGAGCCACAAGTAGCAAATCTGCAGGACCTACTGGCATATCAATCAGAAGCAACACATTCCCAATCAATTTGCAAGCCTGTACTTGCAGTTAGACACAATCCACATCATCCTCATGCCCCGAGCCAGTCCAGGTTGCCTGGGCATCGTTGGAGCTTGAAGACTGGATGGCAAGCGCCAGGCTTGGCATCCATCGACAGACACGGAGAAAGTGTACGACCACCCTGGCATTGGTGGCAAGTCGGGCAGTGATCGCCCGTGCCCCAGCTAATAGTACCCAGCTACAGTGTACAAGCACCACTGATCCGCACCAAAGGAGGGCCGCATCCACAACGGCCGGCAATCTGGTGCGGGGAGAGGAATGTACACGTACCCGATAAGACTGCCTGCCTGCCCATTTCTGGCGTGGCAGCTCCTGGCAACATTTGTCAAGCGGCCCTCACGATAGCCGGCAGAAGAAGGAAGTTCGTATCCATAGGCTTGGTGGTTGTTCGTGTTGCCACCCTATGCTGTGGCCTAGACGTGTAGGATGTTCCGGAGCAAAAAGGTTGTGAACCCCCCCACCAGCCCAGCCCACCCGAGGCCACAACACTTGATGCGAGCCACCCCTTGGTGGAGCCCAGACCTGTGGTGCTCCGCAATGCGGCTCACCCTCCGGAGACTCTCCTGACCACAGCTGAGGGGACGGCAGAGGAGGAACGGCACCTCAACCGAGCCCCGTCAGCAGGATGCCCCAGCAGGATGGCCGGCCAGCAGGATGGGCTTCACGGCCGCAGGGTCTTGAGATGCACATGCTCGGGGGGTCACGAGCTGTGCCACCTGAAGACCTGGGCACAGAAAGGGAATGCTAGCTGCTTGGTCTAATGCACGGCCCGCCCGATCTGAGGAGCCGAGTGCCACCTACCCGTGGGAAGCTGCCTGTTTCCAAAGGGTCCTGGGGCGGCACCGTAGACAGGCGGGCTGGACGGTCTGACGGGGTGACTCGCTGTGAATACGAAGTTCCAGCCACCCTGCCAGCCCTGCCACCTTTGAACATCTGGACCATCAGGCCAACAAATCTGCCACGGCCTCGTGATGGGTGAGACCAGAGCCAAAAACTCCGCCTGCACACGGCTGGCTCTGGCTGGGCCGTGCCGAGCGGCCACCATGCGAAGGAGCCCGTCCAAGAGAAGACTGGCTGGCCGGCAGGGAGCGACGAGATTGCCAGCCAGAGAACAGTTGCACACAAGATGAGCGACCTCGAGGGCGTGGGCGGCGNCCCCCCCCCAAAAAAAAAGAAAAACCACCAAACCAAACCAAAAACCAACCACCTAAAAGGTCCTGCATGGATGGCAGCTCGAGATAAGCTTGAGCAGGCCGGTCGGTCTGCCTGCCTGTCTGTGCAAGCTGATGCTTACAACATGCCTAGTACAGTACCTACCTAGATACCTGCCTACCGCCCTCATTCCACTGCCCATCCTCTGCAGGCCAAGCATTGCCGTGGCACCATCCCTCCCGGTGATCAATTCGAGACGACCAGAGATAGCGGCAGTTCAACAAATATCCAGTGCGCTGGTCAGGCAGTCAGGCAGAACCCTCCTCCTCGTGTGCGGTTCATCACCACGGAGGCGATCCCTTGGAAATACCGCTCGGATTGCTACCTTGGACCCCTGCCCCGGACAGCCTCCTTCCTCTCTGCAGGGTACCGACAGACGACTGAAATCTTGACTGGGCCCCATTGCCCAATCAGAGGGTCCAATTGATTCGGTTGGCGGTCCAGAGTTCGGATTTCTTCCCAGTGCCCGTGAGGCCAGATCCCTGTCCACCGCCGCTGGTCCTCCGGGGATTCGAGCCCGGCCTAACTCAAATGAGGTCGAGCTCAACTCTAAGCTGCTCCACATCCTCCTCATCCAAATGCAGCTGTGTCTTCCTGCAAGGACAGGGGTCCCAGCTCTAATGCCTCCTTTATTTCTCGTGTGATTTCTTCTTAAGGCCCTTCCCCCGGATTCGAGCCTCTTCCTTCAGAGCTCTTGTTTTGTTGATATCCTTCTTCTCTCCCCAATTTCGTCCGTCTCTGTCGACCGTGGTGGTTGTCACTCGCTGCTTCCCCCCCATAAAGCTCCTCAAGCATCATATTTGGCCTGCACTGCGTCCGCCTCGCTTGGACGAGTTCCTTCCCTGTAACACCTTCCGAGGGTTCTATTTACATCGGTGCTTGAGTCGTTTGCAGTACATTGGCTCCTTCCTGAAAGTGTATGTCTCGCATCGGGCACGGAAAGTGCCCCACATTCACCTTTCGACAGAGCTCCTTATCCTCCTCCTTTTGCCTTTTCTACATCCTCCAAAGCCCCTCCCCCGGACAATACTGTGCAACACTGACCAAACGGTACCCAAAGGCTAGCTCTGAAGCGGCATACAACATTTCCATTCGATATCACTTTGCAGACACGCCCTCAACACGATGCCTTCATTCAAGACAGTCTTTCTGGCGGTGGCCACCGCGCTCGTCGGCACCGTCCGGGCGGACTACTTTATCGAACCCAGCAGCGTCCCGCTGTCCACAAGGAGTGAGCAAACCTGTCTGGGCTGAGACGCCTTGTTAAATTTCTTCAGGCCGCTAATGCCGCGTCATCAGAGAGCTGGTGCCAGTCTGAAATCAGCACATGTCCCTCGATCTGCCGGGACCAGTCAGGCACAAATGCCCAGGTGAACACCTGTGACCCGGTACGTGCTTCACTCTGATCTGATGTGGTGACCGACGCCAGGTCCTAACACACCCGTGCCCTTTATAGGAGACCCTCAAATACGGATGTCTCTGCGGCGACAACACGCAACCTAATGTTTCCGAGTACTCGCTGACGCTTCCCTACTTCGTCTGCACGGAGTGGGGAAATCAATGTGTGAAGGACTGCGGATCGGACAGCAAATGCGCAAGCGCTTGCAGGCAGGACCACCCATGCGGGGCGACAAACCCCAGCACTGCCAACACAACCTCAACTGCGACAGCCTCGGCAACCGCCAGCTCCAGCTCTGCGGACGCGACCACCGTCTTCAACGGTCCGGCCGGGTCGAGTGATTCGTCATCATCGTCCTCAAGCGGCGCCGCAGGGTCTCGTTCGCTGGAGACAGCTAGTCTGTACGCCGTGAGTGGTACGCTGGGTGTCTTCCTGGTGGGATTCGGATATCTGTTGTAGGGAGAACTCACCACCAAATGGCTGGGGAAGGGGATGAGGGGAGTTTGCTCAATGTCGGAGGTCCGGCCTTGCGGGAAGGGCTTGTCTCACATTCCTCAGCAACGCCCACTCACCTCGGGAACGCATTCACCGCCAGAGGCTTGCCTATAGGAATGCTCTGCATATATGTGCACATACACACACACACTAACAAACACCGGAGCGACTAATGTCTAAATATGTGCGCGGCGTCAGTCAATCATTGCATCAGGAGCAGGGTTTTCATTGGGGAGGCGTTTTGCTACTCTGTTCTTTGGGATTAATATACTTGGTAGTATTAGCGTCATCAAGAAGCGATTCTGGCTCATAGCTCGGACTGTTGGTTTTGGACAGGTCGTCGTAGAGTTGGTAGTCAGCCACTCGACAGGCCCGACGACGCAATGTGACGTTCATCACAGTGTTTCATTACCTGCACCAGGCCCATGGGGCTGCGTGGCCCTAGGCAGATCCCCACACCGGGAGAGCACCAGTTTCACCCAAATAGAGTTCAGAGGGTATAGATCGTGATGCCCTAGGGCAGTCTTGCCAGCAGGTCCGAACTCGCGCGGACGCGGTAGCTGCATGAAGACTTTCCCGCATCCCGGTTGGTCTGAAGCTGCCGCGACTACACAGTACAACAATATCCGGAGGTACCAGTCCAGGTTACCCAGGTTGGTGGTATTCATAGTGCCTCGTGGTGCCCCCTCGCCTCCCCGCCCTCTCCATCTTCGGAACGGCAAGCTGAGCAGTGGGGGTTTTCACGTGTCAGCAGCGTGCAGCCGTCAGAGAGGGGAGCAAAGAACTGCCAACCAGAACAGCTTGGAAACACAAGGGCCATGGGCATCTGCACAAAGTTCGCCATGCCGTCAACTCACGGGACCATTATCTGTCCATGAAGGAGACCTGCCGCTTCCTGGATTGGCCAGGGCAGCGAAGAGCCATGGTAAAAGGGACTGCGCTGCCCGCAGAGGACTCCTTCTAGAAGCTCGGCTGCGGGCCAGCTTGAGACAGGGATACCCCCAGTCCAAGTAGGACAGGACCCCGCGGGACCTCGGGTCAGTGGGTATTATGACAGTCGAAGGGTTTGCTCAAGGAGCCTGTCGCCCTTGCACTTTTGGCCTCTCCCGTCGGTCTGCCCCCAATCTGGAAAACAGGACATGATGAGACGACAGTTCTCATGAGGTTGGGCTCAGGTCAGCCTGGCCCTGGGAGGGAGGAATGGTGCGGTACGAGCCGACCTCGACTGTTACTGAACAGGGCGGTACAGTCCAGGCAGGCATGTGAGTGGGACAAGCTGCAGGGGTCATGGATGAAGTGCTGAGCTGGCCAATCAAACAAGCAGTGCCTGCCTCCGCCAGTGACGAATCTGGGTCTTTGGCAGGTTGCCATGTTCCGAGCCTCGAAACGCAACTAGGAACAAGCTCTTCCAAGGTTCTCTCAGTCTCCCCGACACTCTTGATCAACTTGTCGGGCCTGGCCTCGGGACACTGCCAACTCCCACCCCGCAACATGCAATGCTGCTCCTGAAGGCATAAACCAAACACACTTGCCCGCCTCGCCTCGCCGCGACTCGTGTTCTGCTTCGCCCAACTCTATAGTGTCCTCCATCTGGGCAGCCGCAGCACCGACCATACAATGGCCCCAAACAGCAGTTCGTGAGCCCCTTTTCTCACTGCCCGGTCGTGGGGCCCCGCGTAAGATCCTGGGTTCATCATGAGCTTCGCTCTTGGAGAAGCCCCTTCATGGGTGCAACGGTGCCTGTTCTCTTGCCGATGCCGAGTGCTAACACTAGAACTCGTGGCCTGCAGAAGAAGCCGCCGCCGAGTGCGTCTCAGAAGACGCCCTGGTACATCTCAAGTCTTATAAATACTCTGCTGTTGACAAGTCGCCCGTCTCATACTACATCCTTCGACCATACGTACGTCCCAACCCTCGCCTCAACATCTGTCTTCGCCGCGACCCTCTCCGCGCCGACCGACCGAGCACCGTGTGAATCTCGGCCAGCTAACATATCTACGGGCGGTAGTGGAACTGGGCCGCAGGGCTACTACCGGTATGGATGGCGCCGAACATGGTCACACTCGTTGGCTTCTTCTTCATCCTGGCTAATGTTGGGCTGCTTGCCCTATTCGTGCCGGATCTGATAGGCCCAGTACGTCGCTCCCCCGGCCCTGAAGCATCGAGCCTCGCAAGGGCATCCGGGACAGGGACGACCACCTGCAGCTAACCGCTGTTCCGCACCAGGGACCTTCATGGCTGTACTTTAGCTTCGCACTCGGCCTCTTTATGTACCAAACCATGGACAACATAGACGGCAAACAAGCGCGAAGGACGGGCACATCGAGCGGTCTCGGCGAGCTCTTCGACCACGGAATCGATTCTCTGAACTGTACCCTCGCCTCGCTTCTCGAGACGGCCGCCATGGGGCTCGGCACCTCCAAGACGGGTGTCTTCACCGCACTATGCCCCTGCATACCCATGTTCTTCTCCACCTGGGAGACATACCATAGCCACACGCTCTACCTGGGCTTCATCAACGGCCCGACAGAGGGTCTTCTCATCGCGGCTTCCATCATGGCTCTGTCTGGGGTCTACGGTCCCCAGATTTGGACGACGCCCGTCGTCGAGGTCCTCGGGGAGGACTACACTTTTGGCTACGCAGAACAGCTGGGTGATCTCGCCGTGCGCGACGTGTGGGCACTCACAATCATCGGTGGTTTGTTTGTCCATGTGCCGGGTTGTATCAAGCATGTGGTCGAGGCGCGCCGCAGACAGAAACTACCCATTGCGCCCGTTTTCCTCGAGTGGACACCCATGGCTGTCTACACTTTCTCCATCGGACTCTGGTTATACAGCCCCTTTTCCACGTTACGCCGGGAGAACCACCTTGTGCTGTTCTGCCTGACCATGAGCTTCGTCTTTGGGCGCATGACGACCAAGATGATCCTCGCGCACCTGACGCGCCAGCCCTTCCCATACTGGACAGTCATGCTGTTCCCACTGGTCGGTGGCGCAATATTGGGCAACCTGCCACGCTTTGGACTTCCTGCCGTCACTGCCGAGGTAGAAACGGCATACCTGTATGGGTACTTCGTGTTCGCCATGATCGCATATTTTCGTTGGGCGTTCTTAGTGACTGGATCCATCTGCAACTACCTGGGCATCAGGGCGTTGACGGTGCCGCCTGAGAAGATCACAGAAACCAGAAGGAGGGAGCACGCGGAGAAAGAAGGCCAAATAACGAACGGCAACGCCGTGAATGGCAAGAAGGCACAATAGGACTGCGTCAAGGAGATACCCCTGCTCTCTGGCGAGGCGGAAGCAAAGACGCAAGAGCGGATTAAGCAGTCAAATACTGCCTTGATCTTTTTGGAAGACCCACGACGTTCCATGAGATTTCGCTTGCGACCCAGAGCGCTCGACAGGCTTCAACAGGACTGGTCCTGCTGAACGGTTGAAATATGGTTGTTGAGCCCTAGCTCTTTTTATATCATCATTGTGCATGGAAATGGCGTCGGGACGGCAAAGCCGCAAAAGGACCAGTTGAGTTTCAGAATATAACACCAAACACATACCAGGAAGGCGCATGCTTTCCTGATACAGATCTCTCTCTCTCTCTATACTTATATATCAAAAGTGGGGAACCGGTCGAGCCTCACACGACCTCTACGCGTTCCATCCAACCTTCTTTTATCCAAACAATCGCGTCCCTCCCTTTCCTCATCCTCCCCTTCACCGCGTCCAATTGTGCGTCACCATCATAACTGTATGGCCTCGGTCCACGAACTCCTCTCGGACAAGGTCCAGTAGTTTTCCTTCTGTAATTGGATCAAGTGACGATGTGACCTCATCAAGCAAAACTATTGGTCTGAAGCCGCCATGGTCACAATCCGCGTGGTGGCCCTCCGCAGGAATAGCAGTACCTGACATGATAGAGCTGCGTACGAGAGCTCGAGACCTTGCAAGGAGCTGGGTCTGGCCAGCTGAGAGGACGGGGAGGGAGGAGAAGGGCTTATCAAGGACGCTTGTTCCCTCGCCATCTTCCTCATCCGCTGACGTTGCATTTTCCTGGTCTGGCTCGATGCCGCCAAGCAGGTCCCAGAGGCCACTCCGCATCAGAGCAGCCTTGATGACTGACTGAGGTGCTTTCAGCTCCGGGTCGAGGTTAAAGTGCAAGCTTGCTTGAGGCAGGAATGAGGCTTCCTGCGGTACGGCGATGAATGTGACCCCGCGGACCAGCGACGGCGGCAGCGAAGACAGGTCCACACCATCAACCGCGACGATACCCTCGGTGATATCGAGCAACCTGAGCAACGAAAGGAGCAGCGAGGACTTACCGCTGCCCGTCCGCCCACAGATTGCCACCATCTGGCCCGCCTCCACCCTTAGATTTATAACCCTAAGCGCCACGGCCTGTGGGCTATATGCGGCTGTCATGTCACTCAGGACAACCTCACCCCTGCTGGGCCACCGGCTAGGCGGTAGGTCACACTCGTCTGGCTGGGACTTAGCCTGGCCACGGCGCCTAGCGAGATCTCGAGGTCCGTCCATGCACCGACCAGCGAAAGTAGCGTTGTATTCGCGACAAGGACCACGCATCCCGCCCGTCGTGGAGGACCTGTAAAGCACAGCCAGCCCAATGGTACCCACGGCGATGGCAGCAATCAGCAGGTTGAGCACGACGTTCAGCCACCGCTGCAGACAGAGTAGCAGATAAAGGGGGCGCTGGGAACGGTTGAGGGCCTCCACGTTCTGCCTGGCAAAATCGCGGCCCCAACCAAATGCGCGAATGGTCGGTGCCCCCTGCACAGTCTCCAGAAAGCTGGAGAAGACGGCGGCGCGGGACTCGAGCTCCAGGAGTCGCAACTGGCGTGAGGCGCGCAGGTACACCTTCTGAACTATATAGGCAACTGCCGTGCTGTAAGGTAGTGAGAATGCCACCACAGGCTGCGATGCGAGGATCACGCATGTCTGGTTTAAAGGCTTGAAGACCTGGTTGTTCAGGGACTGGAGCGCGGGCGCGAGCTGCTTGTCGACCAGCTGAATATCCCGCCCGAAGCGGTTCAGTATCGTGCCCGAGTCTGTGTGCGAAAAGTACTGCAGTGGAGCGGATGTAATGGCGACGAGAAGGCGGCTGTGAAGGGCGAGGCCAGAGTTTGGGGCGATACGAAGGTTCGTATAAAACATCCCTGTGACCGTTGAGACGTATGCTAGCGCGAGGAGGAGCACGTAGCCTGTCATATATAATGTCGTGTTTGTTGATCCGGAGTCCGTCCATATCTTCAACCAGTAGTTT
Source organism: Diaporthe longicolla (assembly GCA_000800745.1). Classification (NCBI taxonomy): domain Eukaryota; kingdom Fungi; phylum Ascomycota; class Sordariomycetes; order Diaporthales; family Diaporthaceae; genus Diaporthe; species Diaporthe longicolla. Next base: position 11,356 of record JUJX01000019.1, on the reverse strand, counting down.
GTGTAGGTGTTAAAGAAGGAGTACGTCACCCCAGAAAGTGACATGGCCGCAATGCTTCTGAGTCCTGCAGATTTCATATAGTATTTGTAAAGGGACAGATCGCCGTTCTTACGGGCAAGATCTTTTGACGCTTCCCTTTGAATCTCTGTCCGAGCCTTGTCTGTTGTCGTTCGAGCCTCGGGAAATGCCACTGGCCTCTCAGGCTGACGATGGATGACCTGGTCAATGGCAGGGTCGTGCTCTCGAAGCTGATCCCATGTTCCTCTTTCTTTCAGGACGCCGTCGGCGAGAACGACGATGTCATCCGCCAAGTTGAACCATTTGGTCGCCGTCGTGATCCACATGACCGTTGTTGTGCGGTCGTGTACTGTGCCTCCTGGCCCAAGAAGGTTCTCAACGACGCTACTTTGAGTCTTCTCATCCAGAGAGCTGAAGCAATCGTCGAAGATCATTATCTTGCACCGCGAGTAAATTGCGCGGGCCAAGGCTATCCTCTGGCGTTGTCCGCCAGAAAGGTTCATGCCTTTGCTCCCTATGAGCGTCAGGACGCCATCCGGAAGTGCTTCAAAGTCCGAATCAAGAACAACAAGCCTTCACTATTTTCCGGTACCAAGTTTCGTCTCTTCCATGTGATGTTGCTGGACCACAAATTACATCCCGAATCACCTCGTTGGGCAGCCAAGGGACCTGTGAGCAATAGGCAATGCGTCCCGAAGAGACTGTGATGATACCTTGCGATGAAGGGATCTCACCTAGTATCGCCCTAGCAAGGGTAGTCTTGCCTGAACCGACTGGCCCCGTGAAAACAACAAGAGAGCCTTGATGAATCTTGAAGCTGACGTCTCTCAGGATGTGATTCGACCCATTCGTGCCTGGAATGGAAACACCGGCCAACTCCACAGGTGTGGACGTTCCCACCGTGGGCCCAGCTACTGGCATTCTGGCTGTTTCAAATGACTGGCCTGGATCATGGCCATGCAGGAGATACGTCTGAATGCGATCGAAACCGGAGTAAGCAATGACAGCCCGAGGAATAAAGGTCATAATCATGTTTGCTGGGTCTGCCCCATGATTGGGTTAGTACGTGCCACATTGATGCTAGTGAAAGTATGTCTGGAGAAGTGGGAATGAAATCAAGCATAGATGACATGAACTCGCGACATACGAGTAATCATCAGGAGAAGTGCAACGGTAGTGAAAGCGGTCTCAGCATTCATCACATCTCCTCGCATGGCTGCTAGAGCGGCGTACAGCACGATAGTGAAGACCGGCGCAAAAAGTCCTAGAGCATTTGCTGGGATCAAGGCTGTCAGCATATGATTCACGTGCTGAGTGTGTTTGGGCTTACCACTGGCACCGTACTGCACAGTGAGCAAGCGGGCTCCCCTGGCAGCGTCTATCTCATTCCTCCTCAGATCCTGAATCCGTTCCATTACAGCCTGCTGAATCCCCATCATCCTCATGTTCTTGATGGAACCCAGCACAGAGTTTGTGAACGAGAGCCGCTGCTGGACTGCAACGTTCCATCTACCTTGCTCTGGCTTCAGGTGCTGGGCGACGTAGCGACTCACGCGGGAGCAAACTGCCTTCCTGTCAGGTTTTAATGCGCCTGTGATGGCTCTGAGTACTTCTTACAGATGATCAGAACCAGTGGTACTGGCCACAGCCAGCCCACTCGCTGGGACAGGAGAAATGTGCCAATGATGACTTCTAAAAACTGAGCCCAGGTCTCGTGGAACATCCTGGCGGAGTCCTCGATATTGCTAATATCGTTGCTCACCAACGTGGCTACTTTTCCGTCCTCAGTCTCGCTGTTCCTAATGTCGAGGGCCCGGCTATGGATCAAGGAAACCGTTGCGCCCCTAATCATCAGTTCCAGGCGGTTTACGCGGTGTTGGTAGACCGATGTAGCAATCTTTCGGTAGGTAGTCAGTCAGCCAGCCAGCCAGCCAGCCAGCCAGCCAGCCAGCCAGAATGTGGGCTGATAGAGGACGCGAAACATACCTACTGCCATGCCAACATATACTACAGTCGCCTCAACGACAAGGAAGTATGCTGTAGACTCGTTATTCGCCGCAGAGACAGTGCTCACAAATCGGATGGCCTGGCTTATTAGCAGGGGCTGAGCGAATCGGAAACCAATCACAGCTAATCTCGGGATGATTGCTGTCAGGAAAGGCATAAAAATGCAGTTCAGGAGAACCCGAGGCAGAGTGGCTGTGCCCTCGGGTTTCGCTATAAGATCTGTTTAGAAACAACGCACACGATCGTAGAATACTGAAAAGACAGCCGGGATAGACACGCACATCTCTGATCCCATGCTCGCAAAACAGACTGTCTGAGAATCCTTGACTCCAAGACTCGGTCGAGTGGAGGGAGATCATCCTCATGCAGTATCCTCTTGTAGCCTTGAAATAGGATGGGGTTGATCCACGTGAAGAACACTCTTCCCAAAAAGCTGGTCGTTGCCTCTGAGGGTTCGGATTGGTAACAAGACAGTAGCATGTGTCTCTTCCCCTGCAGTTCGAGAAAAAGGATGGGTATGATGGAGAATACTCTGATCATATCAGATGGCCTGTCGTGAACTTTGCCTGGGAGCGTGGCCAGGACTACATAACAAGCTAATTTAGCTAAGACGTAGGCGATGGTGAGACGAGAAGGCTCAATCGACCGCCAGTGTGCTAAATGTGACACCCAGAGCAAGGCTGAAGCTCCCAGGAACCCTGATGCTGCCTCTAAATGTGTCAGAGGTTGTGAGGGCGACTCTTGATTGCGGACGACAGCGACAGGGAAGAGCAATGGCACAAGCTGGGAAACACTGTGCAGTGTGCATGCCACCTGTCAAAATGGATCAGTATCATTCGTGTTTAAAGCCCCGAGAAGAATTCTTACAAGTTTCCATCGCCCTTGCCAGCTCAGCCGGACCTTGACGGGTGATCTGTAGAGAGATGTAAGACTCCATGGCACCAGAAGCAGGAACACAACGCTACATGTAGCCGAAAGAGACAACAGCAAGGAGCCTTGCGCAATAAGCAGAGGCGCCATCATGGCTCCTTGGTGAGGCTGGCCTCGAATGTGTACTCTCGAGTTTGCTGAGTCCCAAGGTGTAAGCAAGAACAACGGAGCTCGAGGCTCAGCCACCGGAATACGAGATAACGCACGCCTCTCCGGATATAAGAGTCGCACGACCGTGCTGCTGTTCCCGTCAAAAATTAAGAACCAACACAAAACATGACTGTGCATGAGGTGCAAATTCAAACAAATGCCCGAGCCGGAACTGCCTTTATCTTACTGCAGGGCACCAACCTTGTGCAAAAATATCATCTGCCGTGCTGCAAATACGAGTTTGGAAGGCCGTCAGGGGATCAAGTGTCTACGATCTTGGGTTGATAAGGCATGCTGTGCACTTTTGCCCATTTGATTTGAGGCCTGGAAGGCAAATAACAATGGCGCAGATGCTTGCTCGTGCCTAATCCAGTAGTTCATCACACCATTATAATTCTGTCTTCCGAAGCCTGTCATCTATGTTGTCTCCTTTGAGAGGCGGCATGAAGCCGTCAAGGTCCATCCATTCAGCCACAAAGGCCGAGACCAGCTTCGCCCAGTCCTGAAGTGCAGGCCCGTCGAGGTGCTCCCCATCATCGTCCATCTTGTGCCAGGACGTTGGGAAAGGTGTTGGGATCAGATGCAGAATCTGGACACCGCGTTCCATGAATGGCACATGGTCGTCTTGGACAAACCCGTGGTGAAACTGCCATTGCTCCTTGCTGGCATCCGGCAGAAACTGGCCGTTGGGCTTTGACTCGAGCAGCTCCAGCCGGCGCATGCGGTCCTCGATCTTGGCCAGGTTCTGGTATGCCCAGTGCGTTGTTGGGAAGTAGGACGGCACATGCGGGTCGCTCGCGCCAAGCAAGTCAAGCAGCACAAATAAGGAGATAGAGTCGATTGGGCGCTTGAAGACTGATGCGGCCGGGTGGATCTGGCTGTCCCAGTGCGAGGCGAGCGAGCGGGAGCCGTAGGTGCTGTCCGTATCTGTCCACTGCACCCAGGCCTCTTCCCCATCCAGCAAGAGTATCTGCACGCCCTTCTCTTCATCAAGGCCATCCGTGTCCCCAGCCGCTCGCATGACCTCCCACTTATTCGTCAGCGCCTCGTCTACGCTGCGAGCGACATGCAGCAAGATGGCGCAGGGCGCGGCGCTGTCCGTGGCCCCGATGAACCCCTCAGGTCTGTAGAGGCTGTCGTAGTGTGCGGCAAGGGTGAGACGCGCGACGTCGCCGACGGCAGCCCAAGGAGGGTCACGACGCAGAATCAGATTACGGAACGAGACGAGTTTGTCGCCAGTCGCTGGGGTCCTGGACGTGGAGTTGTGCCATTCGACGGCCCAGCCCGGCAGACTGTTCTCGAAAAAGTGGGCAAAGTGCTGCTGGACCTTTTCGGAGCCCGGGGTATCGGGCACGCGCGGGATCAAAATGGGCGCGAGCAGCCCGACATCATTGTGGATGTCGAAGTCGGCGCCGGCCGCCGGGATTCGGCGGAGGCTCTGGTCGGACAGGCTCGTGTAAGCGACGACAGGTGCGAGTAAATTGGCAAGCAGGAGCACCAGGACTACCAACATCGGCCGGACAGTTGGAAGCAATCTCCTGGTCCTTAAAAGGCCTCAAGTTAGTCTCTTGCGCACGACGTGTGGTACGTGGTGCGAAGGCGCCGAGAGGGCTCGAATCCAGGGCAGCATAGACTCACACGCAACCCGCGCCGAGGCTGAGCCCGACCGCCTCAAGGCGGTCCGGGGACACCTTTGCGGTCAATTTCCCCATGGCAACCTGCAGAGTGACTGCTGGGAAAGTTGCGAGGTCATTGCTGCGATCTGCAAGAAGTCTAAACGAGCCGCTCTGGCCTAACAAAGAGACTTGAAATCTGGCAAGAATGCCAGTAACCCCAAGTCCTTCAGGGTTCAACCCTTGGCAGCCACGAGCTGACTACCTCACTCTTCTTCCCAGTCGTCCCGAAAATCCCGAACCCAAACAGGGTCATTCCAGGGCTTGTCCCTGTCGATATCATATCTGCTCGCAGCCTGGTCATACGGCACGATACCGTCTTGCCAGCTGCTCGTTCCCGGTTCGAGGATACCCTCAATCACGTCGCCCGGGATTACGACACCACATTCGAAGTTGGAGGTCTTGATGAGCTTCAAATCGCACGTCGCATCGTTCTCCTTCTTGTCTGTCTCCAACGTCCCCCAAGCAGACGACGACAGGTTTGCGGAGCCAATGTAGACATAGTATGGCAACGAGGCGGGTGCTGTTGGGTCGTATGCAACAATGAGTTTCTGGTGAAAGAGCTTGCCCGAGTCTTTCGAGCGGTAGTGGTGGAATATATTCTTAAGCGCATTTGATGCCTCCTTCCAGGGGCATATATGACACTATAATGCTTTAGTCACCTTCTACGAGACCAGGGGAGATGGATCTGGGAAGTCTTCGAAACTCAAAGTGCTGGGACCAGTAAGCGAGAACCAGTACTCACTCCAATATTACTGGCACCATGTTGTGCCTCCTCGTCAGCGGACCTGACGTCCTCAATGGTCGGGTAAAACAGCTTCAGGCCGCTGGGCACGTCGCAGTCTTCGGTAACATCGAGATGTTTTCGTCCAAGTGCGCAGTCGTAGAACCCGTCGAGCCATCTCGCGGACAAATTCCCAAGGCTGGCCGCGCATACTTCAAGCTGTAACTTTCCCTGGCGCTTCTTCTTCGCTAGGTTCAGGTCTAGACTGCTGATGGTTTGTCGGAGGCGGAGGAGGCCAGAGTCTTGGGCTCTTGTGCCCGAGTACGTACCAGGGGCAGATGTGACGAGATGAACTTTGACTTCGGAGTAATCATATCTCCCTCGTATGGAATTGATGAACTCAAATGGTGTCCCAAGAGCCGTCAGGTGAGCGAGCAGGCCTGTTTCGAAGGTGGAAATCTGGCCTTCTTGTCGCTCGGCGACCTTGGGCAAGTCGTGGATATACCAATGGTTGTCACCGAGCTTGGTGTCTACGTCCATAAGATTACACGATGTGATTGCAATCCTCAAGAAATCCGGATACACAAGCACCAGGATCTTTGAGTGCGAGGAACCCGGCGACCAGGCATAAAATGCGTGGTAATTGAGCCCATGCTCAATGCGATGTAATTCCTCGAGCTGTGGGCGGAGGTCTTGCAGCTGTTTCTTGGAAACCTTCCCCCGAACCGAAATACCCGTCTTTCGACAAGCTTCAGGGACCATGGGATCGTTGTTTGCGTCTCGTCCAATATAGATCTACATCGCGTCAGTTCTCATGGCCGTGTGCAGAGCCCGTCCACAAGGGTGAGTAAATACCGGTACCGAATTCGACGTGGGAGACAATGGAAGGTGTCCGAACAGCTCTTTGTTGGCTATGAAAAAGGCGAAGACGCAGGCTGATAGGAGGCTGTCCTTGTGTATTACATCTGTCAAGTTAATACAGTTCCTGGTCCTCGACCTTCCAGGGGTGCGAGTGATACGTAGGCCCCCATCCGGGAAGGCCATTTGGGTACTTGATCTTGGCTTTTTGACGACATCTCGACCCAGCTGCTTACTGGGGCCGCGTTTTTTAGCTGCACCGCTCCTTGTTGGAGGATCAGGGCTCTTGGGCTCCATCAAAGACAGGCGAATGCCTTCCTGCAGCAGACGTTCCTCCTCATCCAGCTCCTTCATAGGGGCAGAGGACGGGGAATTTGCCCTATCGCAAGCATCAAGTCAGCACGGGTCCAATGAGAGGGTGGCAAGATCCTCATCATATTACTCAATGTCTTTGCCCATGGCTGTCTCTTGCACGGGGGGTGAGGCACATGGTTAGGCTCGAGTGAGGGGCGGCCAAGGGCTGAAGATGGATACAGTGATGGAGTGAGGCTAGGTAAAAGCCAAGAATGAGATGGCCGGTGCCTAGTTGACTCTGAGCCGTCACGTATCAGACAGATGCTTTGTTCCCAGGTCAACAGACCCTTAGGATGGATGGTCCTGCCGCAGCGGCAACAGCACCTGGATCCATCCGCCAGGGTTACGTTAGACGAGGCTGGGAAAGTTACCCCCCCCCCAATGCACGGAAGAGGGTCTTGAACCGCGTGAGCAATCATATAATTCTGCATTTGGTTCCCTCGCCGCCATCCCCGCCCAACCAACCAACACTTCTCTCTCCATTGCTACAACACTTCACTGATATCTTTCTGATGTCGTATATGTCCGAAGCCATATAAATACACAAATTAACCAGAGTTCCTTAAGAACCCTCACTGGAGTTGTACATTCATTGTGGGGGTACTCTGTAGGCAAGACCCAGCTCCCCTTCCCAATTTACTCTCAATCCTGCAGCGCCGCCACGACAGGGGTGACAAGAGACCTATTGCGAGGCCAGAGAGTCGATATACTCCTTCACAAGGTCCTCTGCCTTTTTGTCCCTCACCAGGCCAAGTCTGTCTGGCGTGCTCGGGTCGAAGTCTTCGGGCCAGCTCCTTAGAATCCTCTCAAAAGTAGGGTTCGTCTCCTCCTTCAGAAGCTTCAATTTATCCTGGCCGCCATGTTTGGCCAGCGCATCCATAAGCTCCTGGATAGTGGCAGAGACACCTGGGAACATGATGTGCCGCTGGTGGTTTGGCAGCGCATCACTCTTGAGGTTGAGCACCCGCACCAGGTTCTCAATTGTGCTGCTCGGAGAGCTCACATACGTCCTGTAGGACCTGTCTGTGAGGGGGATTACGCACTCTTCCCCTTTCATCGGCTCCCGAATCATGCCTGATTTCAATGACGGTCAGTCAAGGTCTCGTGTCTCAGTCACAAGGGAAGATCGAACCTGAGAGGAACGATGGGGCCGCGTTGCTCGGTGCGCCGGGCCGGACCACCACTGTTGGGAACCGAACTGTGAATGCATCGATGAAGCCTTTTCGGTGCATATCGTTGACGATGATCTCGGTAGAGTACTTGTGTGCTCCATAAGTTCCCTCCGGCGTGGGCGTCACATCGTCTGTTATGATCTTTGGCAGAGGCTGTCCATATACAGCTTGTGAGCTGGAATAAACCACCCTCACCGGAGCCTGTGGCAGCTCCCGTAAAGCAAGGAGCAGGTTCCGGACGCTCTCGATATTTACTTTCATAGACTGGTTTCCCTTGATGTCAGCGAAGTTGCTCAACCAGGCCAGATGTGGCACGCCGATATATAACGGTCAGCTCTCGAGGCCTCCATGCGCTGCGCTTTCTTATCAGAGGCTGCTCACCAGGTCAAAGTTTGCCTCAGAGCCGGCTGACATGATGCCGTGGAAAATAAATATGGCATGAAGCGGCTGTGCGGCATCAAGCAGCTTCTTCACAAATGCCGCGTCGGTGATGTCGCCCTTGAGGCATTTGATGTTTTCTTGATTGCCACCCTTGGGGGCTTTTGGTTCAACAATGTCTGTCAAGATCAGATTATAGCCATCATCATGAAGACGTTGGGCCAGCATCGGGCCGATCATCCCACCGGCCCCAGTAATGATAACGTTCTTTCCTGCAGACATGTTCAGGTAGAGTGTGTGAAATGAAGGGAGTGGTGTGGTTAGGCGAGATTGACCGAAAACAAACTGATTTGACAAAAGGCATTTTGCATAGTCCCTGTGCCTATCGAGTTGACGTTTCTGGCCAATATATTTTTCTATGTAGACGGAGCTGCGTGGATTAGCTGTCGCGGCTGTTGCGCTCCTCGCCTCGGGGTCTCAGGTTATCTCTCTCCATTTGCCGCGTCTCGAGGCACGGCAAGTTGCCGATCACAAGGGTAGGTAGTCTAAGACCCCAAGTTGACTATGGAATCTTGTCTGCTAATTCGGTGTCTCAAAACGGGTCTTGAGCAACCAACGCTACTTTCTTGATAGTTTATACTTGCAGCTTTGGAGTTGATGATAAACAAACTTAAACGCGCTGAGCTCTGCCACCTTGGCGCTCGTTCTATTGGAATCAAGCAGCCAGTATAGTGACTGTACCTGCACAGTGTCAGTGCGGGTGCATCTGTCTCCCACTGTAGTTCAACTCGTTTGTTAATCACGATACCCTAAGAACTACAGTAATGCAACGAACACGGACTAGCACGTTTCCGTGACTGAGAATGTGTGACGCTGTTAGGTAGTAAATGCTCCAGGCAGCATTTCTTTCACATACTTCATAGAGAGTATCTGCGGTTGCGCGTATTGGCTCAGAGACGGATTCGACATAGTAGTGGCATCGGAGTGAACCACGTGGATCTGGGCAGCTTTTTTATGCCTTCCCAGTACTACCGCAAACATCCATGGCCCATTCTGTGAGCGCCTGTATTTCCCTGGTACCCTCCTCCATTAGCACCGTGATGTTCTTGGACGGTGCGTTTGCCTTCAGATGGTTCAAGTAGTCCAGCAACACCAGCTTGTTCACGTTGACCTTCACGCACCCACCAGCCACACACTTTTTGGTCACCTCCTCGCTCCAGTCATTTGTCCCGTGGACCACAAGGCGTACTCTTCCAGCAATTGTGTCCCTGATCTTGGCAAGCCTGTCGTACTCCAACACTGGGCCCTTTGGGCCATAATCGCCGTGGACATTGCCGAATGCAGGCGCTAAGAAGTCAATTCCGGTGGCGATGAAATCTTCGACTTGCTCCGGGGTTGTCAAAGCTCCCTCCAGACTGTTTTTCTGGTTCAGCATTTCTGAAAGTCGCGTTCCGAGAGAGCATGGTGGACCAGCTGGCCAATGCGATGGGGGATCAACAAACAAGGTCCTTGCTTTACTTACTCTGCGGTATCAGCAATGCCGTCTTCGCCACCCTCAATGCGTCCCGGCTCCGCTTCTGTCGTAATCTTGTGTTGGTTGCAAAACGCCACCAGTTCACGCGTCTTCCGCAAATTCTCATCCATTTCATAGTGACTCATATCTACCATGATTGAGTCGAAGGGCAAGTTTGCCGCTGCATGCCTGATCAAAGCCTCATCCTGTGCATGGTCGAGGTGAATCGCCACCGGTACCGAGGACTGCCGAGCTCGTTGCGCAGCTGCGTGTACTAATAGGCCATCGCTGTATGTGATGGCCCACGGGAATACTTGAAGGATCAAGGGGGACCTCTTGGCCTCAGCTGCCCTTATGAGACCCAGAATACTTTCGATGTTGTACCTGAGAGTGCGTTAGTGTTACATGCAACCGGCCGAGCATCGCTCTGGCGACTGATGCTCACGCGATAGCTGCAAGCACGCCGTAACCTCCCTCCTCGGCTGCCTTGAGGATCTGATATGTTTTGTTGTGCTGTTTCCACTCCATGTTTCCTGGCGATTCGTAGTTGAGTAGGGGCTGCGCGCGGACTCAGGACAAGGCTTGAATTGCAGGTGGGAAAAGCCTGAATGATTTGACCGTGGATAAGTCTCAGGAGGTGATGATCTTCACTTCCAAGTTGTTGGCAACAAGAGATCAAGTATTGCTGTTTGTAGTATATTGATATAACTAGTCTAGTCCACATTTACTGATCGGGAGGGGAGGGATATCTGGAATGACTCGACACGCGCACTGCCAGTGTCTCCACAAGTGTCTCCCGGCGGTTTGGAGCGGACGCTACCGGAACCCTGCAACCTTGCAACCTTGCCCCATCTCTACTGTGAATCCACTTCTGTGCATACCTGGCATTTACCTAACGAACAGCATAGTCTAGGGCGTGCGGGGTATAATCGAATTGCCTCGAACCGCGCCTCTACACTTAACCCCTCAGTGTCTTCTTTGAGACGGTGGGCAACTTTTCAAGTCTGGGCCACGATCAGTGACGGCAAATGCCAGCCGAATGGAAGAAAGGAGTAAAACCACGTCCAAAGTCAGAATATTTCGGACATGGGTCTGCGGACCAAAACCGGATGGTGAGTATTCATAGTCCCTTTGCCCCTTGCCCAACCCAGCATCGGTACCTGGGGCTATGTAACTCTGGCCGACCGCGTGACGGGGCATCATTGCGGCAGAACTGCCTCCCCGCATAATGGAATTTTTAGTCCATACACCGTCCCCAGAGCCTCAAGGACTGACTGCTCTCACTTTTTAGGCAGGTACCTAAGGCTCTTAAAGCAAATTCATCATCACCACCCATCAATATCTTAAACACATTGTACAATCCTTTAATTAATGTCCTCGCCTCTAGGTAGAGTTGTGACTGTATATATATATATGTATTTTATATTTATATAATATATAAATACTATATATATATTTATATTTATATATAGATTTTATATATATATATATATATATATATATATAGGTTTTATATATAAAAATAATTAAAATAGTAATTTAAATTTAATAGTAATTTATTTTAATATTTATAAAATAT
>JUJX01000189.1:0-100954 GCA_000800745.1 Diaporthe longicolla | reverse complement strand
CCCGACATAAGCGGCAGCGAAGTGGCCGGTGACGGCGAGTGCCAAAGGCGGCGCGCGTGGCTCGTCCAGGCCGTGGACCTGCGGTTCCGGTCCAGAGACCAATCCCCGCCTGGGGCTTCTACGTCTTTGCTCATCCTCGCTCACCTCTTGAACCACGCCTGCGTCGTGAACCTGCTCGAGACACTCGTCGAGCACATGGACGACCCGGAGCTGCACGTCAATCAGGTAAATAATGCCTACAACTCTGTTGTCAACATAGCACAGTTCACAGCCACGCTTCCTCAAGCTGCCTGTTTCAAGGTACGTCCATGCTCGCCCATGGCTGCGAATGTCTTTGTCCTGTTCGAAGTGTTGTTGACCCGTGAGCCTCTAGATGCACCCACTCGTACCGATCGTCTTGTCACAAGCGCTCAACTTTCTGAAGAGGTACAGGTATGTTCTAGAGCGAGACCGTGACCCGGCAACCATAACCCAAACCTTGAAATGCTTGGTGCTGCAATTGGAGAAGTTCGAGGATGTCCATATTATAGCGAAAGACTTGCTGGTGAAGTATCGGTCCGATACCTGGTAGTGTTAGCGAAATGTCCATGCACCACATCCTCCTGTGAAGTCACCACCCTATATTTCGTGATGTGATAGCATGCATAACGAGCACAACGAGAATTTCGGATTCACCACAGCGATCGTGAGAAGAAGCACTCTTATTTGCACAAGAATGCAATTCACTATCGATTTTTTTAGCTCTGTCTGAATGTAATGTGACATCAGCCATAGAACAAACACTTCCAGATCATGGTCAGCCCTTTCTTTCAAATATATTCATCTTACGCAATGCGGAAGAAGATAACATAATGTTGATACCTTGCTATTTATGTGTACCTTGTTCTTCAGATCACTGCCCAAGTCGTGAAATTGAGGCTAATTCGTGTGAAAGGGGAGAGAAGACTTCGAGGGGGAAACTTTGAGTGGCCCCACGATCTCGATGTCACAAGCGATACGTTGCACACAACTTACGCAACTCACATGACTCATTCTGTACACCTAGAGCTCTGTAAAAGTTGGTATCAGCATTTATATCTTACTAAGACCAGCATAAAACACAAGTCCAGAAGGTGTTTCTGTAACAGATATCTAAATCAGCCGGCTAACTTGTACGACCCAACTTTGCATCGTGAGTTTTGCACTTTGAACCTGGTCAGAATTGTTCCAACCGTAATTTACAGCTTTTTCGATCCATTGATACTCAGGTCGACGCAAGGCACCACGTGATCCGGCCAGGAGAAATGGCCGAACTGCGATTCAGAAGGCGTCCGATGCTCCCGATCGGCCACAAGTTACTTCGAACGCGAATGGCTTCCATGATACTACGTAACCGAATTAAGAAGTCAATAGCCAAACTGCGTATCAGGGGGCGTCCGATGCGTCCGGTCGGCTACAAATTACTCCGAAACGCTCCCACTGCAGCTCGCGTAGTTGTCGCCAGGGGCTCATGAGTCGCCCCCTAGTCTTGATACCCGAGCCTGGCACGTCAACGCTGCACAGCAACGGCAGACATGGATCAACGTTAGCTTGCCAACTTTCAGCAGTCGTAACTGCGGCTCTGGCAACTTTGCTTAAACACACGTAGACTCAGCATTATGATCAATATAAAAGTTGGGAAGCGGTGCTTCTTATACCTAGGTAGTGAAAAAGTGTTGGCTGACAATTCATTCACCATCGGCAACCCCCGGACAAAGTCCTCATTCCCAGATCAACATGTCTGCAGTCACGTCTAACACCCCGCTTTTCTTCACTCCTCTACACGAGACCTTTGGAGCCGAAGTGCACGGAATGCCATGGCAAGAAACAATTCCAGACCCCATAATCCAGGAGATCAAGGATGCAGTCCACAAATATGGCGTGCTCGTTTTCCGCGACGCCAACCTCAACAACGACGAGCACATACGGTTCTCCAGGCACTTCGGCGAGCTGGACGATGTCAAGGCGTTCATGAAGGCTGGCCGAAGGATGCGATTCCCCGAACAGCCAGAGATATTTGATCTGTCGAACCTGGATGACAAGGGAGACCTAATGACCAACCCGGACTCGATGCGAGTGGCGGCGTACAAGGGCAACTTTTTGTGGCACGCGGATATGGCCTACAACCCCCGGAGGTGCTCTTACGCCATACTGCGCGCGGTCGAGCTGCCCCCACCGGGAACTGGCGGGGAGACAGAGTTTCTGGACACTCGCAAGGCTTTCGAGGATCTGCCGCCGGGGAAGCAGGCCGAGCTCGAAAAGTTGGTGTCGAATAACTCGTTCTACCACCAGCGCAAGCTGGCGGCGCCCGAGGCCTACGCCGATCTTGAGCCCCTTGCGTCACCTATGTCGCGGCACCGGCTCGTGCCGCTCCACGAACAGTCTGGACGGAAGAATCTATTCATCACCACTTGGGTGCATCACTTTGACGGCAAGACCAAGGAGGAAAGCCTTCCCTTGGTCAATGAGCTGCTGGACTGGGTATCCAAGCCGGAGTACAAGCTCACGGTCCAGTGGCACAAAAATGGCGACCTGCTCATGTGGGATAACAGGGCAGTCATCCACCGTGCGACGGCTGGCGGGGCGTATGCCTACAAGTACAGGCGTGACGTGCGGAGGACTACGGTCAAAGATGATGGCGCGTCTGCGTATGGCGAGAACGGAGCTGGAGCCTGTCGGCAGGTTGGTTTGTCCTGATCGTGCATTCTTGTTGGAACAGGGGGATCCACGGCGGGAGGAAATCTCCGCCTCCGGGCCTTCGGAGAAGGATTTGAAGCCCCTCCGGGCTCAGCCGGCTTCTGAGCGGTGTGGTGTGTCTAGTAAGCTTTCAGATCGTGATTTACAATGGAATTCGCAAGTCGAGTATACGAATAAACTTCTTTACTCTCTAAGAATTCTGTGACTGCGGCCCACAAGTATATGGGTGGCGCTTGCAGAAAGAACCAAAGGGCTGGGGGCCAACCCGGGGACGGCGTGGTGTACCCGTTTATCTCCTTCGATTGACCTTGACGCTGTGCATGGTATTGGTGATGCAGGAAACTGATTCTAATTCAAAGCACTGCATGCATATTCGCAACAAGCAGCATTGCGACTATCCAAAAGAGTGACTGGAAACATGCGGTAACCCCGTGGGACGGATGTCTCCTCATAGCGCCATGGCCACGATAGAAACCATAAGCCTATCTTACTGGGGTTGCAGTCGATGTCTGATGCTTGTCAGTCAGATGTTGTGGAAGATGTGCATGGTCTCGGCCCGAGCTCGGGGAGCCAGCACCCTCATCACTACGCCGCTGAATCATTCAACATGCGTCTTCGTAGCGTGCCGTCAGAAATCGCAAGATATCTTTGTTGCGCCGTTGCTAGATTCGGGCCCGTTGGTGAATTTCCTCGGCTCACTTTACATAACAGTGGCGGGGGGCCGTCTTCAAACATTATCCCGCGACGCTGTTATAATAGTGCCTACGCTCCACTTACTCCGACCAGCCGGCCGTCCTGGCGTCGGCGCAATCCTTCCCGAGGTCCCACATGGGCCTGCGAATTCCGGGTCGGGGCCGACTCTACCAGATACATGATTGCTATGTCGGCCATAACCGAGACCGTTGTGCCCCGGGCGACCTCGATAACGCAGTATCTGGTGGGAGAGGCTTGGGAAGAGAGAGTGGTTGTCAACAGACGCTCTCGGTACACAATGACAGCAGTCATACGTCCTAGCTCGTGATTAAATACCCAGCGCTGGGCACAAGCGAGATGAAGATCCAGTTGGAGTTTTGAGGTTTCCCTCGTAAGATCGAAAATCAAGCCATCACAATGTCTCCGACCACTAGCCTTCACCGTGCACAGGAAACAGCCGATGTTAGTGAAATTGCCTCCCCCGCTCCATCATGATGTTCATTAAGACTAACAGACCAGCTCGGGGATGCGGTGAAATCTCTAATTGTCCCCTTCATCGCCGCAGCCGACCAAGCAGCATCGACAAGAGCGACTGGCGAAAGCGACACCGCTGGCGTCCAAGACCCGCAAGCTCGAAACGTGCTTGTGAGGTCGTACGAGCCCACAGCACTTGCACAACAACTCAGCTTCTCCTTGCCAAAGCAGGGAGAAAAGGGCAAAGCCGGTTTCGTGGAGGCCGTCAAGGATGTCCTCGAGTACAGCGTCAACACTTGGGACCAGGGCTTTCTGGACAAGCTCTCCGCGAGCACCAATGCCGTATGGTCCAGCCAGGAGGCGTGTTCTTTAGATATGAGAGGCTGACACAGGAATGCAGGTTGGAGTCGCCTCGGAGCTACTGCTCTCTGTCCTCAACGCAAATGTCAGGCCCCCTGTGTCCCACATATCGATCGGTCTACGACTCGGCTCACTAATACCAGGATACAAATCCAGGTCCACGTGTATAAGGTCTCGCCCGTGCTTACGGTGGTTGAGAAGACGACGGCCCGAGAACTGGCGGCTCTCTTTGGCTTCAAAGGTTCTCGTGCGGGCGGGATCTGCTGTCGGGGAGGGTCAGCCTCGAACCTGACCTCGCTGGTCACAGCACGCAACGCGCTGTACCCGGACTGCCGGCTTCATGGCAATAGGGATAAGGATTTCGTCGTCTTCACCAGCGTTGGCGGCCACTACAGCGTCGAGAAGGCAGCCCGCACAATGGGGCTAGGTTCGGCTGCCGTCGTCAAAGTCCCGGCCGACTCGGTGGGCCGCATGGACCCGGCAGCGCTCAGCAGCGCCGTCGTAGCGGCCCAGCAGGCTGGCTGCACGCCGCTCTATGCCAATGCCACGGCAGGCACGACGGTGATGGGCGCATTCGACCCACTCGAGGCCATTGCCACCGTCTGCCGCAAGTTCGGTATGTGGCTGCACGTTGACGAGTCATGGGGAGGGCCGGCTGCCTTCTCAGCCACGCATCGCTACAAGCTCGCGGGGTCTCACCTCGCCGACTCCATCACGGTCAGCCCCCACAAGATGCTCAACGTGCCGCTGACCTGCTCGATGCTCCTCACCAACGATACGGCCGTGTTCCATCGTGCCAACACTCTCCCTGCCGACTATCTGTTTCACGCTGACGTTGAAAGCGAGCACGGAAACAAGGGAGAGGGCCAGAACGGTCTGGAGGCAGACGAGGTATGGGACATGGCCGACTTGACGCTGCAGTGCGGCCGTCGCGGCGATGCACTCAAACTCGCGCTGGCTTGGATCTACTACGGCGCCACTGGCTTCGAGCGCCAGGTCGACCATGCCTTCAGCATGGCCAGGTACCTAGCGACCGTCATCCAGGAGCACCCGGACTTCGAACTCCTGTCCCCCAACCCACCTCCCTGTCTTCAAGTATGCTTCTACCACGCGCCGGGCGGAAAGGCGGGTGATTGCGCGGCAGAGAATACGAAGCGGACGGCACAGCTGGCCAGGGCACTGACGGATCGGGGCTTCATGGTGGACTACGCTGCAGGAGATCGGGGCAGCTTCCAGATGTCTTCAGAGTGGTAGTCAACTTCCAGACGCTGAAGAGCACTGTTGAGGGACTGGTCAAGGCACTCGAGAGCGTCGGAGCAGAGTTACTCTATTCATGACTTCGCGTTCTTTTATCGCTTGTTCGCACTGAATAGATGAGGGCTTCGCCGAAGGTAGAATATCAATCATTCTGTGCCTGGAAGTAGAGATAAAAGCAATTAAACTAACGAGAGTATGGTCCCGTGGCGCAATTGATAGTCAAGTGCTGGGCAGTCTGCTTACGCCTTTGCGTAAGGGGCACGGGTTTGAACCCCGCCAGGACCGCCTAACTACATTGGTTATCTTTACTATTATAGTTATTATATTCTTCCTTTATACTAAGGCTGGTGGCATACCTCCACTATATATCCACATCTCTAGTTCCCTAACATGTCCCTTAGTAGAGTAGGGTAAAAGATATTAATATAGACCTAATATATATATTTAAGGAAAGCTTTAATATTAATTATATTATAAAAACAAGAATCTTTAAGTTAATAAGAGTATCTATATATAAAGATAGTAGCTAATTCCTTACTTTATGGTTTCTATTAACATTTAGTATAACTTATATAACTACCTAATCGCTGTTTAGTAGTTAGGAAGGGTATTATGAGCCTTGCTAACTAGGTAATATTTAGGACCTACAAGGCTGCTATTGTGGCACGGCTAATAAACAATCATAAAAGCGGCAGCGCCCACCGCATCACAATTATTACAATGCCAGCAGCTGGGGTTGCAGATTGTGAGGGCGCTGAATGCTGGATGTCATGATCGGCAAGGGTCAAACCCAGATAACCCCTGTCCCCGTGACCTGGCCTCGAGTTCGCGGTCAGATGGGCCCCTTGTCATCCCGGGCTCAACATAAACAGCCTACCACTGGTTGATGATTCTGCCTTGCCCTAGTTTATCGGCTGGTTATTGCATGTTTTAAGTAAGGTGGGATAGTATCATATCGGATAATACTGGTATAACTTTTTCTATTTTAATTAGACACGAGACTAGCCTTTTCAAGCCCCGCGCCCCCGCCCCCCATGTGTAGGACTTGGGCATTCTAACCAGGCCAAGTGGCAAGGCATATACACAGGCAATCGGAGGAAATCACATGTGAATGTGTCAGCTTCCTCTGTCTTTCGAAGACCTTCATATTCTGATATACAACAGATTTAGCTGGATTTGGAACGATTAATTGCATGTGAGAGTAGGCGGGCAAGTGTCATAAACTTGGCTCCGCCGCTTACGGCGACCACGGCGACTATACCTTGGTACCAAGCTTCGAGCTCCGGCACTTCGAGGTGCGCCATCGGAGGCCAAGTATTGAATATATAACCCCCGTAGATAACGGGCTATAAAACGGAGCATCACAGCTTCGACAGCATGCGAGCAACATTTTTTTACTGGTCCGATTGAAGCCAAGCTCATCAGAACAGATGAGCAATACATCATGGTAAGTGTCCCGCACGGCATGGTGGTGATATCGATAATAATGAGTCGCAGATTTGCCCAAAATCTCATAATGATGGCTTCAAAATTGTCGAAGCAGACATCGCCTCACATCTGGACGCACTTTCCTCTGGATCAACAACGTCCACTGCTTTAGTGACCAGCTACCTGAACCGTATTGCAACATACGACATTGTTGGAAGTCTCAATGCCTTCACAGTCTTCAACGAGGAGGTGTACGATGAAGCATCTGCTTCAGATGCCCGACGAGCCCAAGGACTACCGCCTCGCCCACTGGAGGGGATACCGTACACTATCAAAGACAGCTACAAATACTGTGGTCTCAGTATTACTGCTGGTTCGCCCGCTCTCAAAGGTGTTATGTCGAATGAAGACTCGACACTAGCAAGGAGACTGAGAGAAGCAGGGGCAGTGCTCCTGGGAAAGACCAACATGCCGCCCATGGCTGCTGGTGGCATGCAACGAGGATTATACGGCCGTGCCGAGTCCCCCTATAATTCCGACTATCTCACAGCCGCTTTCTGATCCGGATCATAGAATGGTGCAGCGACCTCGGTAGCAAGTAGCATGGCTGTCTTTGGCCTAGGGAGCGAGACTGTAAGTTCCGGGCGGAGCCCGGCGAGCAAAGCCCGGCGAGCAATAACGCGCTTGTGTGCTACACACCGTCGAAAGGAATACTGAGCTGCCGAGGACTCGTGCCTCTGTACGTGACGTGCGATGTTCCGACACCTTACGCGCGCTCAGTGAGTGATTTGCTCGCACTGCTCGATGTGATTGCCGTACCGGACGAAGAAACGAAAGGCGACTTCTATAGAGAGCAGAAGTGGGTTCCGATTCCTGGGCCCCCGAAAATTCAGTACTCGTCACTGAAGAACGCATCCGCTCTAAAGGGCAAAAGGGTCGGAGTGCCGAAGATGTACGTCGGCCAGAGAGACTCAGATCCCCATGCGAAGCATCCTTACGTTTCACCTGAAGTCATCGAGTTGTGGAAGCGAACGGCTCAGTACATCGAGAGACTCGGCGCAGAAGTGGTCTACACCGATTTCACTGTCGTCACAAACTACGAAAACGACTCCGTCTCTCACGAAGCCAACAATGTCGTCGGCGCACCCTCGAACTGGAACCAAGTCGAGCGCGGCGTACTAATCGCAAAAGCATGGAACGCTTTCCTTGAGCAGAACAACGACGCAGACATCAAGAGTCTAAATGACATCGACGACCCTGCTATGCTGTTTCCAAAACCAAAGCCCTATGTACCCGACACCTTCCTCGGAGTGCGCAACTGGATCGACTACGCCAGCCTGCCCTCAATTTTGCAGCAAGCGGAAGGGGAATCAGTCTTAGACGTCCCAGGTCTCGAAGATGCAGTGAAAGCACTCGAGTCTCAGCGCAAGCGTGATTTGGAGGATTGGATGATCGAGAATAACCTCGACGTCATTGCCTTTCCAGCGCAGGGTGATGTCGGCCTTGCAGACCTTGAGGTCAGTCTCGAAAGCGCCAAGCACAGCCTACAAAATGGCATCAAGTACTCGAACGGCAACAGAGCAATCAGGCATCTAGGTGTGCCAACCGTTAGTGTGCCGATGGGTGTGCTGGAGGGTAAGGGCATGCCTATTAACATCACATTTGCTGGTCGAGCGTATGAGGATGTGAAATTGTTGGAATACGCATATTCGTTTGAGCAAGCGACAAAGGCAAGGCTTAGCCCGCCGCTGCAGCCTCTCGAGACGGACATTGCCAGGGCAAGCAGCGAGCTCGAGAGAGGGCGTGGGAGCTTGAACTTGTCAGTCAGTGTTCGGACGACCAGGCTGGGTAGCGTGAGAGTCAGGTTAGATGTCCAGGGCATGATTTTTATCGATGGCACCGATCGAGAAGTCCATATCTTTGTCGATGGACAACAGTTGTGGAAGGGCCAGATCACCACTGAAAGTTGGCATGTTCAGCTAGAGCATACTCCGGTCAGGTCAGAGTGTTTGGGTTGGGACCTCAAGCCCTTGCCGCCGAAGAAGGCCATGGTCATCGTAATCGCTAGAGCTCAGGGGGTACAGGACGAGGCGAAACTGCTGTGGGCGGCTTTGCAGTGACTAAGACGCGGTCATAATGCCCACCTAATAAGTGAGGCAAAATTGAAGCGAACTATTTACAACATATTGAGGTTTCCAGGGCCTGAGAAGGCATGATGACCCGGTGCCTTGGACTTAGTGCTTATCAAAGCCATGCAAACACGTCCCACGGGGTGTGTTGACAGGTGCTTAATTGTCTATACCTATTCGCTAACCAGTCTTGTGAGTAAAAGCACTAGTACCTGTGTGTGCAAGATCAGCTGTACTAAAGATGGCCTTGAAGACCTGTTAAGCGCTGTATCCTATAGTTACTATTCGGTTGTGCCAAGGACCTCAGGAACTGCGTTGGGCCTGGAGACATAGTACCTTGGTAACCTTGGTATTATAAATTGCGAGTGCAGCGGACTCATACGCATTGCCAGCCTGAGGTCGAAGGATATTTGTTAATGAAGGACAGATGAAGACCTTTCTTCTGATGCTCAAACTGTGGGCGGATTTCAGATTTCGCACGAGTTTCATAGGCGAGATCGAACTTCATTCGTGCTCAGAAAGATCTCGTGTCAGCTCCACAAAGAAGCCAACCCAGAGCTTCAGAAAGATGCAAGGCCACAATCGGAAGTTCAGCGGTGCTGGGACTGGACGAGATTCAACTCTATCCTGGAGCAAAGGTCTTGCTTCATAGGTCATATCCGGCCAGATGTGGAGAAGATACAGGAAGACCCTCATTACTTCAAGCCGAATTTCGGAGTCCTAGCAGCCCAGCAAGTATTTGCTGCGCATGGGTTTGATCCAAATAACGAGCAGCTCACCCAGATACGATTCAGATAGATGGCCAGGGACTGGCCGAGTCGAATATCTTGCACGTATAGTGTAACCGGAAGCCTCGCCGTCAGTATGCCTTACTCCGAAACTGCATTCTCATGGACCAGACATGTGAGTATTCCATAAGAACACCACGATTAGGGTGTGCCAAAATTACAGATTCTGCGAAAGAATCGGTGTAATTACAGTTTAAGGTACTTTGTTGCGGCGCAAATCTAAGGTGGCGAAGATGTACTAATACCTAGGTAGCTTACTGAATGCCTAGGTAGTTCAAGATGGCCAAAGTGTAGAAAGTGAATTTTGGGCATAACCTGTCAGGAGTGTGCTTAGCAGGTAATATTTCTCGGTTCCGATTTAACGGTTCGTCTAAATATCGCAGGCTTATTATTTATTTCTATTCCAGTCTTGTATGGAAGTCTGCCTAGGAGGAATCGCCCTGTGATGACACGCTTTTTCAGCCATCACTGCATCCATTGATGACTACCATGACCTAGCGAGCAGCCCGGCTCCCGAGGTCTCTAGTCAGACGCCGTCAGAATCGGATCTCGCTACTTAGGTAGCATCCCATATTTACACGGGTACGACAAGACTGCCTATAGCTCCTAGGCTATGTGCCATAGCCATGTTCTAGCAATTGTGCTATCACAAGAATTGAGGTTAATTCCGATGTAAAGAGGAATATGTATAGCTGGGATTTAGAACGCTATCCCTTAATCTTCATTACTCCCCCTGATGCCCCCCTGAGCCAATGTTGATATCATGCGCTGGAAGGGACCGAAGCCAATTATCACTCAAGACTTCAAACCGGCTGCGAAAGGAGACAATTTTCATTGCCGCTGTAACTCTTTCTAAAGATTGGTGACCTACTTATCGAGAAGACCCTCGGTCCCCTATCTTCACTTTTCTGGTCAGTCGGCAGGACATTCAGCAGGGGCCGCATGACACCTCGTGTTTTCAAGGTGAAAGCTGGATACTCAGGCCTTGGTGAATACCTCGCTCGAGGCGTGAACACTTCACTTTCGACAGCCTTGCTACTTCAACCCATGACTTACCACCGTCCAAAATCAAGACGTTTCACCTTCCTTCTCTTCAAGACAGCAACAGGAGAGTTCCTGTTACAGGTACCAAGAAGTGGTTGTATTTTCTCCTCAACCCTTCACAATCATTATCTTGTCTTCTTTACTATCCTTCGTCGTCGTTGGCGTCCTTCCTCGACGTCCACCTTCCCCATCACTCACGATCTTCGCCCTGCTGCCCATCTAGGTCTACCTACTAACTAAACATCCCACCACCTGGGCGGTCAGCACTTCAGCCATGACGCAGAAGATCGTACAGACAACCGAGCATCAGCTCTCGGTTGCTCAAGCTATCATCAAACGCCAAGAGGAGGAGATTCGTAAGTTGAGACTTCAACAAGCCACGAAGATCAAGAAGCAGCCTGTCTTCAACAAACACACGCCGCTTCTCCGGGACCGCGTTTCTTCGAGCAGCGAAGATGACAGGTGAGCATACTCCTGCACCCGAAGACAATCTGTAGACTGTATGAGTAACTATTTTGGACTGTATCTGCTCACTTCATCACAGAGCCCAGACAGGAACTCATTCGCCATCATATACCCGCTCGACAAGAGCGTCCCTGCTACGACAATCAAGATCGTCTACTTCGAGCGGAGCCTCTACCCCGGCTACATCTGTTCTCTCGTCGTCCTCCAGCTCCGCTACCACCAAACAGGCATCGAACAGCGTCGTCATTCAGGGAACGACATACACATACAAGAATGGCAAGCTGGAACCAAGCAGCCCCGGCTACCTCAGGTCCACCTATGCCTCAATCAACAAGTTCGGTGAGCACGAGCGCCGAAGGGAGTGGGACTACGGCGTATGCCGCCCGCCTCCCATCGACCATTGGGGGTACCCTAGAATCAGACCTATCGCTGGCTCAACAGTTTGGTGCGATGAACTGCTTCAGCCCCAGCAGCCGATGAAAGTCATGTCAGAGAAGGAGCTTCAAGACAAATTCGAACAGAGACAACTCGCGATACGGACACGACTGTCTGACAACACCTGGATCTCGGAGGGGGCCAAAATGGTGTCCCTTGACCACGACGAGACGTGCGACATTCTGCAGACAGCTGAGAACCTGGCAAAGTGGTGTATTTACCAGTATTTGTGCATCCATCACCCGGGAAAGGCTCCTCTCTATTTCTCGGACCTCGACTTTGGCCGGGACAGCTTGAGACAGTTCTACTGGAGCAAGGCCTTTAATTACCGAGCCACCACGGATCGGAAAGTCGTTCAACACCTGGAATGTTTGATTGCGCTCAGGAATGAGGTACATCACTTCAGCGGATGGTGTTGTAATCTGGAACGCGCCGACGAGCATCTGTTCGATGTACAGAAACTGGCGGTCCTTCTGTACGATGAAGAGTGCGCATTCACTGCCCGAGCTCTGAGGGATCGGCTTCGTCAGGGGGCTGAGGAGGTGGCACGCGAGATCGAGACGGTTGGATTTCTGAAGGCACTTCCTTTTGACGAAGGTTGCACGTGGAAGAGTCACCACATCGAGCTCTTCCAAGAAGTACACAAGTCAGTGGATGAGGCGCATGCTCACAAGAGTTACTCCTCGGCAGTCGTCTATGGCGCCACGGAGTTTGCTGATGGGAATCCCGATCTGATCTGGGCCTGGAAGCCGAAAATGGACGCGAGCCTGGAAAAGGTGCGGAGACTGGCGAGTGCTGGCGGTGGAAGAGAACATCAGTCAGATTCGGACAGTCGGCAGGGTCTTTTGGACAGCGAGGCCCTCCCAAATCGTTGGAGGAGTTCATCTTCGAGCGGTCCTCGAACGCTCCTCGGTAAGCCCACCCGCACGCAGGGCGCTGCATGCAGGGGAAGCTTTAGCGTCTGGGAGGATAACAGGTACATCTCTTAGATACATTGTGAAGGATTTGTGAGAGGATGCACTTGGAGATTGGAATTTTGGACGTAGACGCTCTGGCGCTGGCACAACATAGCCCCGAGGTCACTACCCCCCTCACGCACCAGAAGTCTATGTATAATCTTTGGCTCTGAGGTCTACCGAGCGAATGCCTTGAAGTGGCTTTGCTGTATACATTAGAACGGTATGTGATCGCTGTACAGATGCTTGAATGTCGTCGCGTTTGGCTGCTTGCACCCAAATTGCAACGCGGTACAGCGCCGTCCCAGTTCTTATCAGGTGACTGTCCGCAAAGGCTGTGATGCTGTATAAGGCGGGATTGAGCCGCAAAACATGTACTAATGAGCGTCTAAACATACTCGGGTACTTAGAAACTGTTACTTTCGATTCCGCGGCCCTCCCCCTTAGGTTTTAGGTTTCAAGTCGGGTGATATTAACTCCATGCTAGTAACGGCCGGCGGTTGACTACCTGTATTTTTTCAGCAACTTTCACCCTCTAGATTTAGGGGAAGTTTATAGCTCCAAAATTTCGAAATGTGATAATTTTTATAAAGTCTCGGTCGAGGTGCTAAAATAGTATTTCATTTACCTTTTTCATGGTATAAAGCCTTAATTTGATGTCTTGTCTTCTTATAAAAACAACACCATTACCTCGCCAACTGAGCATTTTCGACCTTCAAATAATCGGCCAACTCGGTACCGAAGCAGAATATCACGACAAAACTTAAACATTTCTCAGCAACTGGACCTCAGTATCCCGACGGCAGAAATGAAGTTCATCCCATCAATGGCTCACCAGCTGTCTAAGGCCGAGGACAGAGTCGAGTCCTTGACTAAATCAAACTGCGAACTGCAAGAAGAAATTGGTCGCCTTCGACTCAGACTGGCTCGGGCGACGATAGTACAGCCACAAAAGTCCTCCGTGGGGCCCTCGGGGTCACCCAAGGTCACTCGCTCAAGCACATCTGAGGAGACGACTCCGTCCTACGCTCGAACAACGAAGGCATTCCGCCTCCGCAGTTCGCCCTCATGCCCACAACAGGTCATTTCAAAGCCGTTGAAGTCATCTCTGCCTGTTCATTCAAGCACAGCCGAGGAAACATTCCCATCGCAAGCTCGATTGACAGAGCCTGCCCGCCTCCGCATTTCATCCTCCTCACTGGGCCACACCTCGAGTGCCTCAAGGGTAATCGATTCGTCACCCACCATGACCCCGAATACAACACGTCTCACCATCCATGGCAAGGACTGTACCAATGAAGATGGCAAGCTCAATGTCATCAAACCCGAAGGCTTCATAACCGCTGCTCTACGCATTAGATACGACCTCTCACAGATGCCCGGCGCGCTTGACCCCCAGGCCCCTATATCGATCTCGTCTCATTTCCTACAACATGTTTATAATACAGGCTGTGCCAAGAAGCTCAACAGTGCGCAGAAGCCCAAGCAATCCAAAATGTCAGAGGTCACGTCGAGGGTGCAAGCTTTGGGCGACCAGCTCTTCCAAGAAGGCATCGCATCACGCACCCGACTGGCGGACAAGGCTCGGTTCAATAGCTTATATTTCAAGGTCTACATCAACCATGACTGTCTGTCCCAAATTCTATTCGAGGGACAAGAAGCGGCGAAGGAATGTGTATGGACATGGATACGCGTCTATCGGCCACAGTATTTAGGCTGGCTTGGCTACCTTGCAGACGTTGATTTCAGCGGAAGCAAATTCTATGGATTTATCGAGCGCATGCCGGCCGCTTTCTTCAGCTTTCGACACAGCAAATCAAGAGATGTTAAGCGAAGACTGTACCAACTCACCGGTTTGCGGAATCTTATGTGCCATTTCAACGGCTTGCAAGATGTACGCCAGATGGACGTATATCTGGAAAATATCCATGCGCTAGCCGTGCTCTTCTACGACGAGCCGCGCGCCGCCCTTGCGCGGGCCCTGAGGGACAGACTCCGTTCAGAAGCCCAGCGAACACTTCAAGAGATAGAGACTTTGACGATATTGACAACTTTGCCCGATGCCGGAGACCCGTGGCTGTTGCATCACAGGAACACAGTTTGTGATGCTGTCGACGAGCTCGACAGGGGCTATCTCCAACCATGGCAAAGACATCCGATCCTCGTTACAGCGGCACGTGAGTGGGTTGCTCACCGAGCGCGTTGGCCTTCTCACCATTTGGGTTGGGAATACGGCACCTCTATACCGATACCTGAGGTCGAGGAGAATACGGCGACGAAGGGCAGGTCTTTAGACAAGCCGAATCTGTTGAATGCAGCTGTGTAAAAATACGCTATTTCTGATGGTTCTTCCTCCGTCAGTAGGCTAACACCTTGATGGGCCTTTCACATGAACATTGCTGATTCTCTCGATTTCTATGGATGTCTGGTGTGGATTTGGAGGCCGACGAATGCAGGAATAAATAAGACCTCTCCTTCCCTCCTTCCGTAGGTCGATAGTTGAGAGAATCTATCCCTTATTTCTTTCAAGCTGTCAATGAACGACGGACAGAAATGCTCGGCGAGGAAAAAGATCCTGACGGAGATGTCATAATCGTAGGGGATTTGATGTTTGAAGAGGGAGAAATTTACAAAGGACAAGGCGTGTTAGAATGGGCGAGGGTGTGATCTTCAAAGTGGTGCACGCGGTGGATATTTATTTCAGGCGCGGGGTGCCTGAAAGTCATGCAGCCCACCAAGCTGAAGCCCGGCTGCTGTGCCGTCACAGTGCATTAGGTATATTAGCTTTTTAAGATTTAACCCTTGAAGAATTCACTTTTCCTATGGCGCTGTTCTTCCCCGGCTAGTTCTAATACCCGATTCGCCAACTACACCAAACAGGACATTAGCCACCAGGCGTTTGACCATAAGACGCCCCTACCCGTCCCCTCCTGGGCACTTTCATAACAAATCGAGGATGGGTGCAGCATTCTCAAGCACTATAAGGTCGTGCGGAATCTGTTACTTCCCGCTCCCGGAAGCGTCCGGGTCGTTGGAGCGAGACATACTGCGCCAATGCAGCCGGATCGTCGAGACCTATCGCCCGTTTGACGTACCGTTGCGGTACATCACAGATTGGGACGGCCTGCGAGAGTCGATCTCGCGCGGCTGTCAAGGCTGCCAAGCCATCACCGAGCTCCTGCTTGAGGCGGCCACCGATGACGACGTCGTCTTGGATAAAGACTCCAGAATTACCTTCGCGTGGCAGATTCCCTTCGGAGTGTGGCCCCGCGATTCTGCGCAAAATGGCTACAGATCAGATAACGACCTGGGGCGGCTTCGGATTTACATACGAGTCCGGACTGCTCGCCCACTTCCGCCGATGAGCGGTGCAACCACCCATCCGAGTCTTTCACTGGCAGGGCCTTACAGCCGCAGCGCAGATTATGACCCTGATGATGAGACTGAGGATTCACTGTCCACGGTATGGTGTTTCAGGTTTGACATTGGTTGCAGAGATCGCGGACACGACAAGAGACACTGTGAGCACACGACCCACAGAATGCAAACGATCTGCATTTTTGTACAAATTACTGAAAGAAGACGCATTTAGTTCATCCTTTCGCGTACATGTCTGCTATGGCGTTTGGTGATACTGGATCGGACCGCTCCTTGCAAAAGGTGGACGACTGGATCAGGAACTGCATTAGCACCCACGAGGAGTGCGGTGTGGAGCTGAGAACCTTCCCGGACAGAGTTCTCGAGATCACCCCTACATCGGACGAAAACATCATGAGAGTGCGTCTTGTCGAGGATGCGAGCATTGAGGCGGCGTATGTCTGCCTGAGCCATCGATGGGGTCCGTCGACCCCGTCCTGCCGAACATTAGAAAGCAATCTGGCTGAGCACAAGGAGAACATCGACTGGAGCAAGCTACTGAAGACCTTCCGGGAAGCAGCGCTGGTGACATCGCGCTTGGGCTTGAAGTACATCTGGATCGACTCTCTCTGCATCATCCAAGACAACATCAGAGACTGGGAAGTGCAGGCGTCCAAGATGTGCGACATCTACCGCGGAGCCTACGTCACACTGGCTGCTTCATGGCCCGAAGACAGCACCCAGGGCATGTTCCGAAAGAGTTCATGTTGGCGCACGGTGAAGCCGCGGGAGGACGGATCACTGTGCGTGATGCAGCGGATTCCCGAGCATCCGCAATGGAATGAGATTGCCGCAACCCAGACACTACCCCATCTTCCCCTCCTGACGCGCAGCTGTGTCTATCAGGAGCGTCTCCTGTCGCCGCGACTCGTCTACTTCACGCGCTACGAGATCGTATTCGAGTGCTCTCGGCCAGGCCAGGGCCCGAGTTACTGCGAGTGTCACAACATACCCGGCGGCTATTTCTTCGGCGGCTCGACCGACATGGGCCAGCCCGGCGAGGACACCAACGGAAGGTAGAAGAAGCACGTCGACATGCTGCGGACGCCGGTCGATGATAACAATCTCGCTGACATCCGGCGGTACTGGCAGCAGGTTGTCACGGAGTACTCCGCGCACCTTATATCGTCGACTTCGGACAGGTTGCCGGCGCTGGCGGGCATCGCACGGCAGTTTGGAACCGCGCACCCGAAGCTGGGCCGCTACGTCGCCGGCATGTGGGAGCTCACGCTGGCCCACGACCTGATGTGGTACACGGACGTGTGGGCCGCAGTGGGCCTCAGCCGCGCTCTGCGCGCCGTGCACCAGCCGCGCCCGCCTCATATCCCCCAGCCCGAGTGCGGGCCATTCCCGACGTGTTCGTGGATCGCAGCCGGGAGGAACTCCCTCAGGATCAACTCGGCGTGTTCCCGCGTGCGCCCAGAGGACCTGCGAATAGTGGCTGTTGATTTCGAACTCTCCGGCCCTGACAAGTACGGTGCCATCGGTGATGCGTCGCTGGAACTCGAGGGGTTCGTGGCCGCCGGAAAGCTGGTAATCACTCACAAGGGGCGCGACTGTGGCAAGGGGGGATCTCTTTTGAGGCCGGCATTTCAGGGCGCCCGAGGAGATCCGCATTATATCTACTCGGACTATTCCTTCTTCGAGGACAGCCCTGACATTTTAGAACCCGGCATGGACATATTCTGTATGAAGACGGGCTTCGTGTGGGGAGGGAAACATCTTGCGTTTGTGCTCTGTCAAGCCGGTGGAGAAGGCGACGGTGCCTTCCAACGCATTGGAACGATTGCCGATGCGCCTCGTGATTGGATGGATGCAGCTTTCGAAGCGACCGCGTCCAAGATGAGAGTCAGAATCATATGAAAGACGATATAGCCAGACATACCGCCTACAGACCTCCATCCTGGAGCTCACAACGGCGCTCAAAGCTTCTGCGCAATTGTAATGTCGAGAAGGGCCGCGACCACGCCTGTCCCCTGTCATGCAAATGGGACTAGTCTTCGTCCGCTCAATACATGCCGCCTGTAGAGAGTCAGGGAAAAGATTTCCGAATAAGTGTGTGATACCCCTACAACGGGGCGCTCCTCTGGGGATGTCCGTAGGTCCCCAGAAACAAAAGTGGCACCCAGCTTGGCGGCGAACCAAGCTGTATGAACTGGCTGTGCGAGCCGGCGGCCCGGGCACCAAAAGCACCTGTCTTGCCCCCGATACTCATGAATTGCCGATTACTGACTAGCGCTGGTTTGACATCCCAAGCTCTCAACCTTGTTGGAACTGCGACCAAAGTGTCAGTCGAGTCATCCAACAGTACGACACCAGATCAAACGTGTGAATCTGTGTCTTGTCCTTGACAGGCGATGGAGGCCTTGATAGGGAAATTTTGTAGCATATGTGAAGCCAACCTCATTAGACGACACTTTGTTTGGGGCCAGATAGGATGGACTAGCAGGTACAGAGCAGGGTGAGAAGACGAAGAGATCGGCAACAGTCTTGCAACATGAAATAAGGGAGAGCCAGGTACCGGTTCATAGGTTCGCATCACCGTCCCAGGCCTCCCCGGCTGCAGTGAAAGGCAATTCCTGGCTGATTGCCACGGCGAAAATGAGTATGCCGGGATACACAGAGTAGAACTAGACACTTACCATACCCCATCCTCTTTTTATGAATAGTTTGAACTCGTGAATCACTGAGATTCGAGTGTCCTGGACCCCTCGCGTCTCACACGGATGATGTTGGCGAGGAGCAATAGTAACAATGAAGGTCACCAGGAACTCATGTGGCACACTCACAGCCTCTGATGACTGCCTCCACTGGCATGGATGTATGGCCCTCATAGTTAACAACTTGAAGTGCAACACGATATTTAAGCTGGGGGTTCGAGATTGACCTGGCAGCGATGCTCTTCCCCAACCCCAAACTCTCAAAGACCAAGACAACCTTGGAAGCAACCTGACATCAAAACAATAAGTTCGATTCAAACGGCCCTCGAGATCCATCACGTAAGATGAAAACCCTTAAATTGTTACTCGCAACGAGTTGGGCGGCTGGCTCCTGCGCCTACGCCACCCAGTACGTGCAACCGAGACAATCCGATCGGTACAGTCGTTCGCTGTGCCAGACCCTGTTACCATTAGTGAACTTCCACCATTTCAATTTCCTAATGACTACAACGCAAGCCAGCCTTACCATGACGGAGTGCCAGATTTATGGCTTTATTGTAACAAGAACACGTCCGATAGGATCACGGCAGACCACGTAGACGAGCTGGTGAAGGGAAGGTTCTTGGACAGCACTTTTGAAAACGGGACGATCCCTTTCCAGACCGGGTTGATTTGGTACGTGCCCATGGGCGAGCACAGCACTCAGATCTACGTTTGTAATCACAGCCGGCGATTCAATTTTCCATTCAGCGCCGGTGTGTTCCGTAAGGTCGGTGACTCGCTGGATCAGTTCTGCGGTATGACCGGCTCGGGCTACATGTACCTGGACACGCCCTGGGACGTGGCCATCGGGCGAGACACAGCGACCCCAGAAGGCTATGCCAAATCTGAGTGTGGGGGCGAACTACCTTAGGTTTCCATGATAGCGCCGGTACATAATTAGAATGAGCACAGGCTCTACCATAGCGCAACGTGAATAAAACGCGATTACATTTGAACCTTTTTGCTTCTCTCCCCTGTGGTGATCATGTTCGCGGAACTGTCCACGGAATGTCGTAGACGAGCAGGCAGCCATTCCCAGCTGCAAGTCAAACTGTGCCCTGGACTGAGAAAACGCAATCTCAAAACTCAATCTTCGGCCAATATGCGTCCGCGTCCCAGGCTTAGTTTTTAAACAGCTTGGCAGGATGAACGTCGTCACAAGATGGTCCAACCCGTAACAATTCGTTGCTGGGGAGGCACTTGATCTTTCTCCGCCGGGGTTCACAAACGTTATTTGGATCCCGAAACAACCGGGATGGGCCAACAGGATATGACTGGCTACCGGCAGAGTGATCGTCGCAGGTCGTTCATGGTTCACTCTCCAACGGTTAGCGGCAACGGGGTAAGGGTCGGCAGGGAGACATCTGGACGTACTGCTGTCCATCTCGTCAACAGACGAGCTTTCAGACAACGTCAAAATATCTCGCTTGCGTCGTGAATCGAGGTTATGTGTCTGTGCATAAAGGCGAAGAGAATACCCGCACGTCATGCGTCTACCCAAGCATTCCAAGAACGTCAAAGTGCGGGCTTGGTGGTACAAGCTATTGCCAACTTGCTTGGTTCTTGGCATGTCCCATCCGGAGGGCAGGCTAGTATCAGTACGGCCAGCCCTACAACTCTTCCGAACCCCAAAAGACACTCAAAATTATGCTGTCGGGTGATCGTCCGGAGCATTCTCGAACGCTCGGATTTCAGACATGGGATGGTACAGGGTTTATGGGGTTGCATCGGCCTGGCCTGATGTTTACATCCGATCTTGAAACATTCGGCCGAAGCTCAGAACACAGTTCTTGAGGCGCTTGGGTGCTCCTTTGCGGCGCTTTAGCCTCCCACTAGGGTACATGTTTGGGTTTCAAGGCTAAACCGTTCGACCATTGGGATGATGAATGCGGAAATGGTCACGACCTGCCTCCACATAGGTCCTCGGACGTGGGCGCGACTCAGGGACGAAGGGACAGGACAGGACTCCCGTCAGATGGTCTTTAATGTACATCGCCTCTTCCCCAGACCTCCTCCGATGGGAACATTCGATCGAGCTGTATTCTTTCCTTCTCTTCGTACCCGTTTTCGCTCATCTAAAGTGGATTCGCACAAAGGCCAGGAGCCTCGACCACTCTTTTATGTAATCCCAACTTACGAACTTTTAATATCACTGCTTCTCTTACTACACCTTCGGTACAATGAAGGCCTCTCTTGTGTTGGTCTCAGCCGCGTTGCAGAGCATCGCAGTGACGGCCCTGCCGGTCACCCTCGATGCGCGCTCGCCGGCGAACCCCTTCGCAGCCGCGGCGAAGGCGCTAGGTGGAGGAGGCGGCAACGGCGAGTCTGTGCCAGAAGCGGCCCAGGCGTTTGCCGGTGATGTTGCCATCGTGTCATCGTCCCTCAATGGCAGTGAGCAGATCCCCCCNCCCCTCTCCCGAGTGGCGCAAGTAAGGGGTATGTACTTATCAGTTCATGCTTGATAGTGGGCCAAACGACCGACCCAAAACAGATCAGCAGTATGGCACGCAAGGCATTCGTCGCTGAAACGGACGAAGACCAGCACCGTGCTGTGCTTGATGACGCCGCTGGGAGGGACGCCAGGCAGGCAAACCAGAAGATCGTCGATAACACCCCCATCGTCCTGGACGGACTTAAGTCGATGATGCAGAACCCTTCCATGGCAAACGTCATGCGACAACTGTCCAAGGTTGAATCTGCAAGGTAAGAGGCCCCTCTATCCCGAAAATTAAATGCTCACATGTTTGTGATGCGAGGCACCAAGTACTAACCAGTACCTCTAGGAACGCCAATATTCTGCCCAGCATTACAACGCTGTCCAACAGCGCACTGGAAAACACCGGAAGCAACCAGCAACAAAAGACCTTCCAGCCAACCACAGGAACCCAAGACCTGAAGCAGCTCATGGCCAACGGCGGGACAGCCACCAACGGAGGCGCTGGCGCTGGCACAGGAAACGCCGCGGCCAAGGCAAGCTCCCCAGCTGCGACGACTGGCAAGGGCAAAGGCGCCGGGGCCGGCGCTGCCAACGCCGGAACTGCCACACAGAAGGGCGGCGCCAATGCCGCGGGTGACACTGCGGCCAAGGCCAGCTCTCCTGCGTCGACCACAGCCAAAGGAAAAGGCACTGGCGCGGCCACGGGCAACGCAGCGTCGAAGGGTGGTGCCGCAGCCAAGGGAGCAGGCGCAGGCAACGATACTGCCGCCACGAAAGGCGGCGCTGGTGCCGACACGGCCGCGACGACAGGAAATGCCAGCACGAAGGGTGCCGGCGCTGCGACCAAGGGTGCAGGCAACGCTGCCGCCGACGATAATGCCACAGCTACCAAGGGGGCTGCTGGCAAGGGCAAGGCGAACGGAGCGAACAACAATGCGGGAGGTGCTGGTGCTGCTGCGGCTGATGATGAGGACGAGGATAATTAGATATACCAACCTAATTGGAGCTGATCCAGGGGCCCCTTCGTGCTGGGGCCTGGATTGTATCATCACTCAAGCTTGGACTGGGATCGATCGCGGGTCGAGTCTGTAGGTCTCGCTTCAGGCTGCTTATCGAAATTGTGTGTGTGCTTATTATATTCACTCGCTATTGCCGTCGCTTCTTGTACCTGTCGTTGCATCGTGATATAATGTCTAGGCTTGCTGGTTTCGAATTGATGGCCATATCCCATTGTGTACGCATTTGTGACGCTTATATTTACCTCTTCTTTTCTAGAGATACCAAGCCTTAGATGAGGAATTATGACAGAGGATTGGAAATGACCAGTAAATATGTTGAAATCAAGAAGTGATGCCGTTGGATGGGGGATATATGTAAAGGTTGTTTAAATGGAGGATCGCTAAGAATCGGAGTTTTTAACGGAGCTCTTTGGACAAATCCTAATTAAACTCTCGGCAGCTTCGTTTCCCCAAAAATTGCCTATTTAAGCCCTTCCCCTGCTCACACGTTGGACAACACTGTGCACTCAATATCATCGAGATCGTCGGCATGTATCGACACAGGCAAGCTGAGTACTTTATTCAGCTGCTCTCTGGTACCTGCGTATATCATACGTGTCTGAATATTCTGTTAGAAACGGCCAGAAATATTCCCGATCCGAACATACAGTGTTGGATGTACCATCAGGAACCCATGAAATAAAGGCAGTCTGAAACCTTGAGTATCGTCAACTGCCAGTGCCATTATCTCCCCGGATCATTCATATGGGCACCGAACTCACCTCTTACCCTCATGCTGAATCTCAGCGACTGAGAGGTAATTCATACTTCGAAGGAATCTAGTGGAAATTCGGGTCAGAGCGAGTTTCGTTAGAAGGGGCTGGCAGAACAAGCACGCACCGACATGACCACCCGTCTCAGGCTCTGGTTGAAGCAGAGATACACTGGACTGGAAGGAAAACTTGAAATGGGGGAACCGCCGCGATTTGTGGATTAAGTTAATACTGTTAATGAACAACAAGCTTTGCAGAGGCAGTATATTGGAACACTGGACATACGAAGCAAAGTAATGTGTAAGATGAGTATGATATTTGCATAGCAGGCAGTGGATAACAAAACGAATCAAAGAAGTTGATGCACTTTGCTATATATAGTCACTACACTCTGTCATTGCCTTCTAGCTACCACAGGCGCAAGATTTGCGGAGGTGCTCCAGTCTTAGATACTGCGGAATGGCTGCCACGGAACGCGCGTGCCCGTTGCTCTGTCGCCACGTGGAACAATTCCTCATAATCCGGGAAGCTCTAGAAATCTTTCCCCACAATAGGAACGTCCACCTGCCTTGGCTTACTTCCACTACTCTCTGGGTCCGAATGGACGCCTTCGACAACCTCTGATTCCGGAACGACGCCAAGCTTGAGCGCCTCGTCGGGTGTGAAAGTGCCGTAGTAATCCACCTCATCAACCAATCCCAACCCGGCTGGTGGCCAGATCCTATTCAGTACATAGTGAGCCACGAAGGAGATCGTAAAGCCCAGCGGGAACGCCAGGTAGAAGAGCTCGCTCCAGGCGCGACCGACGCTGACGTTGTCGGGCGTGACGTTGGCAGCGAACCCAGGCAGCTGGGTGGCGAAGCCGAGGACCCAGGCCACGAAGCTGCGAGGGTTGAACCCGCCGACGAAATAGTAAATGCCATCCCGCCCAGGATGGTACAGGTCTGAGAGCTTGATCCTGGTTCGCCGGACGAGCCAGTAGTCACAGATCTGAATGCCGATGATAGGGCCGAGAAAGACGCTGTAGGCTGACAGGACCGAGATGAAAACCGCGGCTGACGAAAGCAACTCCCAGGGGCAGAGGGCGACGCTGAGGAGGAGTCCGATGTAGGCGCCTCGACGGATGTTTATGTAGGAGCAGAACAGGCCCGCGAGGTCCATCCCTGCGCTGTAGGCGTTGTCTATCACGTTGATGGCGAGCTGGCAGGCGAGTAGGCCAATTCCTGCGAAGAAGGCCCCGGCTCTTGAGGAAGAGCTGTAGTCATTGTCGAGCCACCTCTGGGCCATGTCGGCTTGTGTCGCGGTGTGTCAGCTACAAGGGATCGGAAGAAGGGGGGTGCGATTTGCTCTGCGACTTACGTGGATTCCATACTGCCTCGCCCCAAAGACCCTGTGTTGCAGAGGCGGCTAGACAGCCGAGAAATGGGAAGATCGTGCCAAAGAATCTGTGGTTACTTTAGCAAAGAGCAAGATGACATGATTGCCGTTTTCCTTTCCGCGTATTTACTTACATGATTGAGAACCACTGACCAAAGACCTGGTCTCCAGGTCGCCTCGCAAAGCGCGAGTAGTCGTTTGCATTAGTCAGGCCGACTGCGATGCCTCCGATGACGGTGGTCACACCGGACACGATCGACCATCCCAGATCTCGAGAAGTCATAGGCTTCGCTCCCTGTGACAGCAAGGGCCCACCACCCTTGGCCGCAGCTAGCGACCAGATCAACATGGCCACAAGAGTCGTAGCCGCGAGCACGTTGAACACCAGAAGAAGGCGCTTGATCTTGTGCGGCGGTATGTACAGTACCGGCGCCATGGCCACGTTGAAGAGGATCCACCCGACGAACTGCTTCGTCTCAAGGTGCGAAGACTCAGGGAAGACATTTGGCAAGTTGTGAAAGCTAGGGAAGATGGCAGACAGGATCACGGCAATGCAAAGCCCGCCCGTCCAACTCTGCACGGAGAACCACACCAAGCTGAGTATGATCCGCTGCACGATCTGGAGGAACGCGCCGTAGGGTCCCCAGACGTATCGAGAGACGACGGGGAAGCCGATGTGCCATGTTGCTCCGACGTAGCCGTTGAAGATGGCTACCAGTGATATTATGATCTTGCCGATAAGTGTTGCGAGGACGGCCTGCCAAACACTCAGACCGGTTGCGACCAAAGACCCACCAAGTTGCCAGTTAGAAACTTATCGAGACGTACCAGTCAGACAAACCTTTCATTTGAAGCTACATATGATGTAAGGGGGCAGGTTGACTTACTGGCGATCTGGTTGGTGAGCCAGAAGGAGATGAATGTCCAAGTAGTCCACGTCCTCCGAGCAGGAGGCAAAGGCCGGATGTCATCATTGATCCATATATTGGCCACTGACTTGTCCGTGCCGGACAGTTTGAGCGAGCTCAGGAAGTGTTGCAGCCTCATGTTGAAGGTTCTGTGCCTGTGCAAGATGTACTCCACATCTATATCGACCATGTGGTTCCCGACAGGATGGAAACGAGGCGACTAGTGCCAAAATCCACGAAGAAGATCGGAATGCATCATGCGGCCGAGGTTGCAGCGACGAGAATGATTCTAATAACAGCATTTTAGAGACTGGCAACTCATCATCCGTCGGCACCACAAGAATGTTCGTCCGCCAGCTGGGGAACAGGAAACCTTGATAAGGCTAGTAACGGTCTCCAATTTCTTATGGTGGCCGGCGGGCTTTTCCTATCTCTCGGCGCGTCGGTTCAGCGCTGTACGACGCTGTTAGCATGCCGAGATCGACCAACTCCGATTTCGTTAGGGAGCATATCCCTGGCGAAATCCCCCGCCCACCGGTACTGCACCGGGTGTCTTTGCCGGTTGAACTGGTGGAGATCCATGTGGTCGTAATTGTGGATGATAACGATCTCGGGTTGTCACCACGTGCTAGACATATACTAGCGAAAGTTTCCGGCTGCGATGCTTTGATCTTCTCAGGAGCTTGATTGCAGACCCGACTTAGTTATTTCTCCTGGGCATGGCGGAATATCATCAACCCCAAGCGTAAATTCTCGTCATACCCATCCAATGGTAACACCACAATCAACTTACTCACCTGACGTCTGTCACCTCACAGTACCATCAATCATACCTTCCCATGAGACACAATGACACTTGATAAGACAATCCGCATAGGCGTAGACGTTGGTGGCACAAACACCGATGCAGTGGCCATCGATGTGGCCCTCGCTTCTCAAGGCCACCCAGAGCGAGGCGTGCTCGCCTTCAAGAAGACACCAACGACACCAGATGCCACCTCCGGCATCGAGACGGCCGTACGGGCCGTATTGAGGTCAGCCGGAGGAGGCGGCGGCATCAACCCGGAGCGCATCGCCAGCGTGACCGTGGGTACTACCCACTTCATCAACAGCGTGGTGGAGAGGGACTCGCGCCGCCTGCAAAAAGTCGCCGTCATCCGCCTCTCGCGCTCATTCCTGCGCGAGGTTCCACCATTTGCAGACTTCCCGGAGGACCTGGCGGAAATATTGAAAGGCTACTGCGGGATCGTGGACGGGGGTCTGCACATCGACGGCTCGCAGGAGGCGCCGCTCAAGGAGGCGCAGGTTGTCGCCGAGTGCCAGAAGATCAAGGCGCTGGGGCTGACAGCCGTGGTGGTGGCGGGGGTCTTCTCGCCCATAGACGAGACCTTCCAGCAGGAGAACCGTGCGAGGGAAATCATCCTCCGCGAGCTGCCGGGCGTTGACGTCGTCTGCTCGCACGAGGTGGCGAACATCGGGCTGCTGGAGCGGGAGAACGCGAGTATCCTGAACGCGGCCATCCTCAGCTACGCGAGGAGGACGGTCGGGCGTTTCAGGCTGGCCATGAAGAGGCTGGGCCTGTCGTGCCCGCTGTTCATCACCCAAAACGACGGTACCATATTGGACTCCTTCTCAGCCGCCAGGATGCCCATCAAGACTTTCTCTTCAGGTGCGACCAATTCTATGCGCGGCGCTGCGTACCTGTCTGGGCTCGATGCAGGTGGCAGTAGGTCTGCTGTTGTGGTTGATATTGGAGGCACCACGTCCGACGTTGGTGTGATCCTCGCCAGTGGCCTCCCACGGCAAGCTTCCGCATACGTCACTGTCGCAGGGGTGAGGGTGAATTACTCAATGCCTCACCTGCATTCCATCGGCCTTGGTGGCGGATCTCTCGTGCGAGAGACGGAAGGCAGGGTGCGAGTTGGACCAGAGTCTGTGGGGCACTTCCTCACTGAGGAAGCGATGGTGTTTGGTGGCCAGACCTGCACAGCCTCGGATATCGCAGTGGCACTGGGGAGAGCAGAGATGGGTAAGGCGGCCGCAGTGAAGCATCTCAGCCACGAGTTCATCAATGCTGCACGAGACCGCATCAAGACTCTCCTCGACGCCGCTATCGACGTGGTGAAGACGTCCGCAGACCCGATCCCCGTTCTGCTTGTAGGCGGGGGCGCCGTGCTGGCCCCTGAAGACATCGCCGGTGCGTCTGAGGTTATCCGGCCTCCTTTCCACGATGTCGCCAACGCTGTGGGGGCGGCCATCTCCAGGGTCTGCGGGAGCGTCGACATCGTCCAGAACACGAGCCAGCAGACCGAGGCACAGGCCATCCAGCGCGCCAAGGACCTGGCGGTGCAGCGTGCAATCTCAGCGGGAGCTGTTGAGAGTAGTATCTCGATTGCGGAAGTGGAAAGTATGCCGCTGCAGTACGTCACGAATCAGGTGCGGACGATCGTTAAGGCAGTTGGGGACGTCGACTTCAGGGCTCCCATACTCGATAACGGGGCAGACGAGGATCTATCCGGCATCGACGACAGAGTTGAGGAGCACAAGAACCTACATATTAAGACTGTTGACGTCCAAAAGGTTGATCCGTTTGCTTATAAGCCTCTTATTGAGAAGAATGCGCAGGGCATATCAGAGTGGCTGCTCAGCGAGACCGACTTGGCATGGCTTGCAGATGGCTGTTACGTGCTTGGCTGCGCGGGTGGGGGCAGCCCTGCAGCAAGCGTCCTTCAGCTTCGCGACATACTCAGAGCCGGCCACAAGATTAGGATCATAGACCAGTCCTCTTTGAGAGACAACGCCCTCATCTACTGGGGCGGGCACATGGGGTCCCCTGCGGTCTCGGTGGAGAGGTTGCAGGCTCTCGAGACGGTCCAGGCGTTCGAGGTTCTCATGGAGTACATGGGCCATGACAAGTTCGACGCCGTAATGGGACTAGAGATCGGTGGCGCCAATGGGATGGAGCCGATGCTGGTCGGCTCCTCAAAGTTCTTCGACAGCCCTATCATCGACGGCGATTGGATGGGCAGGGCGTACCCGACCTACTGGCAGACGACTCTGGCCGTTCATGTCCCACTTGAGCTTTGTCCTTGCGCCATAGACTCGGGCGACGGCAAAAGCATAGTCATGACGCGGGCTCCTGATGACGAGATCGTTGATAGAGCACTCAGAGCGTCGTGCTCTGAGATGGGCAGCCGTGTGGGCATGGCTGCCAAGCCCACCAAGACAGAATACGTGAGAAAATACGGCGTCCTCAACACGTGCTCCCTGGCTTGGAGAATAGGAAGATGCATTGCGAGGTGCGAAGCTAGCAATACGCTTTCGACCGTTGCCGAGTCAATCATCGATGAGGCTGGTGGGCCAGGTGCAGCGAAAGTACTGTTCCGGGGCAAGATCGTGGCAGTGGAGCGCCGCCTTGTCAAGGGACACTCGTACGGTACTGTTCACATCGCCGCCTTTGAAGACAACGACTCGGACGATGAAGCATGCAGTTCCTCCACGACTAGGTCGACCGCCCTGGCGTCTGGAGGCACTCTCAAAATTCCCTTCAAGAACGAGAATATCTTTGCAGAGCACACCGCGGCGGATGGCACCGTTCAAGTGATAGCTTCAGTGCCAGATCTCATCGCAATCCTGGACAATGGATCCGGCAGGGCACTCGGTGTGCCCGAGTTCAAGTATGGATACCGCGTAACTGTGGTTGGCATTACCTGTTCACCGCGGTGGACAGAGGTGCCTGCAGGTCTCGAGATTGGCGGCACGAAGGCATTTGGATACCATGACATTGAGTATAAGCCTTTGGGGAAATACGTTGAGCCTAAGAGTGTGATAGCAGAGTACGGTCTCGCTTAGGATTGTGTGAGCATTTAGAATCAAAAGCACGGGGCATGACCCAGTAGATTCAAAGACATATTGTAAGACCAAGCATTATTGTCAAAGCGTGCCAGATGCGTTATCCGGTGCCTTGCATACTCTCCCTTGCAAATAAAGGTCCAGTGATCTTCACCGTCTACATCTTCACTTTGACTACCAAGGTCAGCACCGAAGATTATACAGGACTGTCTCAAAGCTTCCAGCCAAGAGGACGGCATGCTCCACGTTTGCCCGCCTTGCGCGTGTGCTGAGAGAAGCGCGAATAAAGACCGCCGGGTCGCAAGTCCCGACACAAGATGCAATCCTAGCCTTCAGCGAATCCGATCAAGTACTCTTTCAAGGTGAGCTGGAACAATTTCAGGGACTTTTCGGGGCAGATATGATTGAAGAGCTCACTAACTACGAGCCTCTTAGCTTCTCGTCTATGCTGGATAGCTGGACTGGTGATGAGACAGGTAGACCAGGGAGATCTATGGAGTAGTTGTGCTACAGTTCTGTAGTATTATGCATTCCCTACATCCCGACAACTCAAATTACCGTGATTCCTATGGACTCGGGCTTTCGTAGGTGGGATACAAATGAAGGCCCTTCATCGTCCACGGCCATGGCTGTCTATTTCAGAATCTCCAAGACGCCATCCAGAGCCTTGACAACCTCCGCAGGAAGCGGACCTGTGCCGATTACCGTGATGTTTTGCTTTAATTGGTGCAAATTGCTCGATCCGAAGATGATGGCATCCTGGGGGCCCAGCTTCGAGTGAAATGCGAGCCATCGCAGCGAAGCCTCCGTTTTGGAGATGTTGTAAGGCTCGAGCGCACTGTCGAGAAATTTGATGGCAGCGTGGTGCTTCTCGGTGTCGTACCGGCGGGCGTCCATCGACATGATATTACCGTCAGAAAAGCGGGACCCCTCGATCTGACCGCTTGTCAAAGACCCACGTAAGAACCCGCTGGCGTGTGGGCTATGGGCGACGAACTGCATGCCGTGCTTGCGGACTAGGTCGAGCACTGATCCCTCGTGGCGGCGGTCTATGAGGTTGTACAGGCCCTGGTATACAGCCGGTTTGACGTAGCCCTTACGTTCACAGATATCGATGAGCTCAGCGAGCATGTCGGCTGGGAAATTGCAAACCCCGGGCTATAATGAAGGTTAACATTGGCCTTGCTTAAGTAGCTTTCTCATCCTTGTAAGTATTTTAGCCTATGCTCACCTTATCGAACAGCCCCTTCCCATACTGCACGTCGAATCCAGCAGCCTGGTCCTCCAAGGGAGTGGCTTTGTCTGGGGTATGGGGATAGAAGACCTTGATACGCTGTTCACCCAGCTGCAAGCTCTTGTAGCTCTCTGTAATAGAACTTGCAATCTTTGCTGGTTTCAGGGTGCCATGGAATCCGTTCAAGCTGATCAGAACCTTGGTATCAATCTTGAACCCCATTTGTGCCGCTCCAGCCTCGCCGAGAAGATGCTGCGATGCTCCTGGTTTGTCTGGGGGATACAGAGCCGCCGTATCAAGACGATTGACGCCCACTTCCTTGAGCGTTTGGAGCAGCTCCGCTATTGAGTCCTTCCCCCGGGCGTGGCTTTCGGAGTAGTTAGGTAATGCGTCGGTTGCATGAAGGGAGGGGCTACGCCCACGCTCTGTCGCCACTCACAAAGAGCCGCGTCGTACTTCTGGAGCAATCCTGCAGCCTGCAGAAGTACGATACAGCCTTTAAAAACCCTACTAAGTATGAGTAGCGAGAGACGGTAAGTGCTGCTCCTCCCACAGGCAAAGCACGACATGCGCTCAATACGGTCAATGCTGTTTCTTTCATGCAGCCAACACCGGCTTTTCTCGAGGCTGTAGCCTATCAGAATTTATATGGCTCCATGCGAGCCCATCTTTGCCTGCTTGGCATTACCAGGGGCATGGCCAGTAGAAGATAGAACGAGATGATAACATAATATGCACATTTTTCAGTTGGAGGCAAGATCATCTCCCATTCTGAGTATTATGAGCCGATACCCAGGTCCCCTGCACCGCGGCAATGCTGTATTCCTTCGGTGGTAGGCTGCATGAGGCTTAAATGAAGGCTTGACAGCCAGCCTGTTCCGCTCCCCTCCACTACCCTAGGTATGCATCGACTAAGTGTGACATTGGAGTCAGGTCCGCGGTATGGGTTGGTGCTCTGACTTTCTTTCGTGCCCATGAACTCGTAGTTGCCGCTTACTACATCAATACTGTCCATCAATTTCTACATGTGGGCACTCCAAAACTCTCGTTCGGTAAGTCCATCGCACGTATATCGACGATTAACAGCGCCGTCGGGAGCGGTTCTCTCTAGCCTTATCTATACGTCACAAGGCTAAGGCCACATACCTACAGACTTGTTGTGTCTAACCGCTATTATCAGTATTGTATGTTTTTTCAAACGCTAGGTCTTGAGCGTTTATGACTGTATGAAGGCGCTGCGTATAGCTATAGCTGTATACGGAATAGAAACGGAACCAGACGAGTCACTAACCGACGTCCACGGGACGCTTAGTTGTGTCTATAATCATCTACACGTGACGAGACAAAAGGGAACTACCTCAAGTGATTTTGCCTCGATATGATGGCCAGACCTGTCCTGAACAAGTACCGCAAAAGTGAGGGTTTTCAGCTTCTGTTGGCTAGTCAGCCCGTAGTTCATGCAGAAAAGACCAATCACATCGGCCCTGCTCTCCACGTATGGAAGCTGGCTAGTTCCACTAGGACCAACGCCCCCTGGCCCCTGGACTCGGCATCGACCTGGGGTTCGTTTGTGGGGTGGGTTCGATCCCGTGCATCCAATAGGTGGGCAACCACTAGCCGAGTGTGGCAGGTGGCCGAGTCTTGGGGCCTCCCTCTGCACTTATTCAGGTACTAAGTCCGCCGCAGGTTCGCCGGGCGTGGCGTAGGGGCGGTGCTTGATTGGCCTCTCAGCCCTCGCCGCCCTGCGACGCGCATCTAACGATGTCGCCGCCCAGAGCTCGACGGTGCAAACAAGGACAGTAGGCCCGGGGGAACCAATCTATTTCATTGGGGCCCAGCTTGAAGGGGGAAATTTCACATGCAGGGCCGTTGGAGCGGTTTTCTTTTACGATGCAGCTTTTGTCTGAGGGGAATTCTCGTCGTGGATAAATAATCATTTGGCCCGCGTGATACTCCGTTCGGTCAACTGGTCTCGGTCTGTCGAGTCAGTCATCACGGGAGAGATCGACATTGCGACGGCCCTTGCATTCATTCGCTTCCATTTATCAACGCTCGTTCGTGGGACACACCTTAATTCATCACATCCGCCGTAATTCGTCCTCGTCGCCCGAAACAATATGGGTATCTGTTCGTTCTTCTCAGGGGCCGCCGTCGCGGCACTCGCCGTGACAGGATGCCAGGGTATCCGCATCATCCAGTCCAATGACGACGGCTGGGCGGAGCTGTACCTGCGGTCCTTCCACGACTCGCTCCTCAGCGGAGGTCATGATGCCGTGGTCTCGGCCCCGGCGGAGAACCAGAGCGGCAGAAGTAAGTCACTCCCGGCGGTGAATCACTCACCGTCCTGGCACAGAAACGGACTCTGCTCTTTCTCGTCTGCAATCCGTCCCAGGATACTGGCTAACTCATCGACCAGGCTCACTGGACGCTGACCCGGGTCGTCGCACGGCAGCATGCCAGTACAACAGCTGCCCGGCCAACACCAACGCTGCGACGGGCACTAACTCGTCTGACACCCGTCTCAACTGGGTCAACTCGTTCCCCGTCACGTCGATGCGCTATGGCATCAACAGCATCGGCCCTAGCCACTGGGGCGGCGCAGCACCCGAGCTAGCCGTTGCGGGACCCAACGTGGGCTCCAACGTCTACCGTAAGCATAACGCTCCCCCTCTCATTGGTCCCCGTGCATATTGTTCTGGAAACAAGCCCTCCAGAATGCATCACTTTAGGCCTCGAAGCAAGATGACTGACACATACCAGTCCAGGTGCAGTTCTCCGGCACCGTGGGCGCCGCCTGCTACGCGGTCGGCGAGGCAGGATTACCGGCCATCGCCTTCTCAGGCCTCACGGACGGCACCCTGCCCTGGAACACGGTGCCCGTGCCGGCCAGGAGCCTGATCTACGCCGACCTGGCCGCGAACCTGACCAACGCCATCATCGACGCGGGAGCGCCTTACCTGCCCCCGGGAATCTTCCTCAACGTCAACTTCCCCGAGGTGACGGGCGCATGCACAAACGCCGACAACTTCAAGTGGGTCATGAGCCGCATCAACCCTCGCACCATCTTCTCGGCCCCGGACGTCGACACGTGCGGCAGCACGGCGCTTCCCACCGACAAGAGCGT
Source organism: Diaporthe longicolla (assembly GCA_000800745.1). Lineage (NCBI taxonomy): Eukaryota > Fungi > Ascomycota > Sordariomycetes > Diaporthales > Diaporthaceae > Diaporthe > Diaporthe longicolla. The sequence continues at coordinate 67,388 of JUJX01000189.1, read as the reverse complement.
CGTGGATGCCGAGGGGTGTCACATCTCTGTCAGTGTTGGCGAGTGCAGGGACAAGTCGACGGCGGACGCGGCGAACCAGAAGGTCGTGCTGGACAAGCTCGGCAGTTTCTTTACGTGCTTGCCGTGAGCTGGGGAACTTTCTGAGTACATATTATTGCTCAAGTTGTCTGCATCGAGAGGGAACCCGAGGCAAAGTTTCGGCAGGTCTCATGCGACTTCTGTACATATAATACCAGTTTTTGATATTGGCCACAATGGAAAGAGCGCATTAGCGATCTTCATATTGCATGTGTTTTGCGGGCACTCAGGCACTCTTGTCGGGTTTGATTCTCGTTGCAGCTTTTTCGTCCCTCGCTTGGCGGGTCAACCCGATCCGACTCGTCACATATGATTACACAGTGATGTATGTGTCTTGTCGGGACAAAACCTCTGTCGATCTTGTGATATCTATGAGCAGATAGATAATTCTGATAACCACCGAGGATGATGGACATTGTCTCGACTGGCCACAAGCTTCTGATTATGCCGGCAGTAAAGTTCTGACATTACCACCGGATGACAGAACCCAATCGCAGGCCGACTAGGTTATCTAACCACATCCAACCACACCTCACAAACTCTATTCGGACTCTTGGCCCGCCCGAGATCACATTCTGTATACGTAGGTCTCCATCGCATATTTATCATGCCCCTACAACCTGATATTTAGGTTACATTTTGGATGCTGCGGGTTGGGCCGAATGCTATTTTGCCGAGGGAATAGTGACACAGTACCGTTCAGCTGCCACTTCTGACAGTGCACGACAGCTGAGTCGGTCCAAAAACTGCAGCCGCAGCAATGCTGGTACTGCTCGTCATTTGTCTGTTCGCAGTGCTTCGGATCTGGAGGACGGGCTTGGCTTGATCGGGCCTACTTATTGTTCCCCAGGTCTTGGGACTTGGGAGAGGAATTAGCGCATCCAGGCACACACACACACACACCTGACAGACAGCCTCAAACCGCTAAGCTTGATTGATTTAGCCCAGCTAGGTCATAAAAGTGTGATCGACGCGTACGTCGACTGCTCCAGCCCGCAGGGGAACGACGTTGAACGGCCGCCACAGAGTGCGGGAGCCCGCCTGTCTGACACAAGGTGCCACAGTGTGTTCTTGGCAGAGGCGAACGGCACCCACTCGGGGACACAGGGGAGGATACACCCGTCAAATCAATACACACCAATGTCCGGCGATGTGCTTGAATGCCGGCAAATATCACCGCTGACAGTTACCGCGACCCAGAAAGTGCCAAGCTCGCTGGCCCTGTACCCCGCAGATTTGTGTTCTTGGCTTGATCCACAGACTTGGTCCCCTTGGCCCTTTGGCCCTTTTTTCCTTCCATACCCCCGTCCTGGGTTCAGAGATTTAATGCCGTTGCTAGCGGGATGGATCCCCCGTTGAGCTGGCTGGAGGGCGCATCATTGCTATAACAAGACTGTCCTTCCCCTGCGTCGGTCTCCAGCTTTTGTGGGCGGCGTTGCCGGCGGTTACATCGTCATCACTCTGGTCTCTTGCTACAGGTGCACACCCGATTCTCGCGGGTAGAATTCTGACCCGGTCGACTTCCCATTCACAAGCCCACCCTTGATTCGCATACAATTCGGGCTGCGTTTGTGCTGTTCAAGATGGAGAAAGCAATCGCAAGTAAGACTGCTCGAACGAAGTTTGGGCGACGAAGAAATTTACTGACCTGACTCGCAGTCGAGAAGGACGTGCCGCAGAGCCCCTCGGAGTCCAAGTCTGAGCTGAGCAATGGCTTGCAATGGACAGAAGAGGAGGAAACGGCCCTGAGGCACAAGATGGACTGGCGCACAGTGCCATGGGTGACGGTCCTTTACCTACTCTGCTTCCTCGATCGCATCAACATCGGCAACGCCAGGATCCAGGGCATGCAGGAGGACCTCCAGCTCCAGGGGCTCCGGTTCAACTGGGCCCTGTCCATCTTCTACATCGTCTACCTCACCGTCGAGGTCCCGAGTAATATCATCCTCAAGCGCGTCGGCCCCCGGTACTACCTTCCCTCCCTGGTCGTCGGCTTCGGCCTCGTCTCGATGTGCTCCGCCTTTATCCAGAGCTACGCAGGCCTTCTGGTAGCCCGCGCCGTCCTTGGTGTGTTCGAGGGCGGTGCGATGCCGGGTTTCGCATTCTACCTGAGCTCCTTCTACAAGCGCAAGGAGCTCCTCTTCCGGATCGGCATCTACGTGTCGGCAGCGAGCATGGCGGGCGCCTTCGGTGGCCTGCTGGCGACGGGTCTCTCCCGCATCCCCGACTGGGGCGTGGCATCCATGCGTATTCACACGTGGCGCAACATCTTCTTCTTCGAGGGCATCATCACCATGATCATCGGCCTCATCGCCCCCATCTGGCTGCCCAGTTCCCCCGGCGCGTGCAAGTTCCTCACCGAGCGCGAGCAGATGATCGCCCACGAGCGCCTGGTCCGCGAGCACCGCTCCCAGCCGGACGAGAAGGTCACCCTCGCCCACGTCAAGCGCGCCATGACCAACATTCACAACTACACCTGCGGCCTGGGCTTCTTCCTCATCAACATCACCGTCCAGGGCCTGTCCGTCTTCCTGCCCACCATCCTCCGCGACCTCGACTGGACCGACACCAAGGCCCAGCTGTACAGCGTCCCGCCGTACGTCTGCGCCTGCGTCGTCGCCGTTGCCATCGCCTACGCCAGCGACAAGACCCGCCACAGGGGCGCCTTCCTGGCTGCCTTCTCCGTGCTGGCCATCATCGGGTTTGCTATCCTGCGCTGGGAGACCAACCCTAACATCCGCTACATGGGCGTTTATTTCGTCACCATCGGGGCGTTCCCTGGTGGTCCTGGTTTCTTGGCCTGGGCGATCAACAATGCTGCGGGCCCATCTGTGCGCGCCGTTACCAGCGCTTACGTCGTGACTGTTGGTACCATTGGTGGAATCGTTGCTACGTAAGACTTCTTCGTGTCTTCACTTTGCCTATTTCTAGATTCTAACGATACCGTGACTTTAGATGGACGTATATCCCCGCCGACGGCCCGGCCTATCGTACAGGCCACACAATCAACCTCGTCGGACAGATTGTGGTCGTATGTTTGTCGCTGTTTGGTATTTTCTACTGCACCTGGGAGAATAAGCTTCGAGCAGCGGGCAAGCGTGACCATCGTCTCGAGGGCCGCACCCAGGAGGAGATCGACCAGTTGGGTTACAGACACCCTGAGTTCAGGTACATCAGGTAGCGTGGCACACAGGATAATCAAATAAGCTTGCGTTGTATTGTACAAATTTAGAATTGCATTCTCCAGTGTGATCCTCTGACCCGTGCCTATAAAGTATTCCTACCCCTGATACCGACCTCTACCGTCCGCCTCTCCTGAATGCTATTTTCTATATGCAGAATAGAGGTTCCCATCATCATTCCTAGTGGGATCTAATAGGTCGGTGAGGATAGCCAACCTGAGAAAATGGACCGCCGTCCCTGTTGTGAGACGTTGATGGTTTGTCGATCCGACGCTTCTTTCTTGGCCTTCGATCAGGTTCACAAGTCCAGGCTTCGCCAGAGAATTGATCTGCATCTGAGTTGGGGTTCCCCCCTTCGTCTTTATCCTCCTTGTCGCTCGACTGGTGACTAGACTCATTAGGTTCCTTCGGCAACAGCTCTCCCTGGTCAACTTGGCAGAGCGGCCAACGGTGGCCATCCTGACGACAGAGTTCGGAGTCCGAGCCGCCACACCAGCATTGGGCGTCGGCTGCGTCGATCATCTCGAAGCCTTCTTTGTCAGTGTCTGCACCTGCTTTGACTACAACCCAGTCAATGTCCTCGCCCCGGCACGAGGAACGATCATGCCCTTCATTTGTTGGTGTTCTATCAGGCGTCATTATTCCTCGCAGAAGTTTACTGTGGCTGATTGCTATAAGGATGAGCCTAAGGATGCTCCCGCACTGTTCCATTTAGGGGCAGCATGGCGACGCTTCGCAACCATCGCAAATCATGAATGTCGGTTGATCACAGTCAACCACACCCAGATTCAAACAAACAGCAGTAAATCTCACATTGTCTCCATAGAATACGCGGTGAATTCGGGGTTTTAGTGACTCACAAGTGGTCTGACTGGATGACGCCTCCAGCGCAATATTCTCACTGACGCTACCTACTCTCGCATTACTCTTCTGAGTTGGCGCTGTTAAATGTATAAGTTTGAATCTGTTTTACTTTGTTTGCTACGAAAGGCTTCGCTTTGCAGCTTCAAGAACGAGATTCCAGCTCAAAGGGTGATCAACCTCCAAATGAACTCGTAGGCCAAGTGGTCCGCAGTGTTCGCAGGTTACCCTCCCTGCAAACATGCACCAGCCCCGTCTACCTAGATACCGCGCTGTATGTGCCTGTACATATTTGTAGCTCAGTTCTTTGTTACGCGTTCCGGAACCAGTGCTTCGTATACAGCGACTCTGAGCAGTATGACGGAACACTACCGCTCTGCGACAGCCCCCTGGACAGCCCCCTGGTCAGCCGGCTCCCAATTTTCTGCCCTCTATCAACAAGGGTGTGATGCCCTTCGCGGATGCCCAATATGCAAGATAGCTTTGAATATGTCATTCTCGAGTTACCATAACAATTTCCCAGCTGATCCCCGCCAATCGATGGCTCTTTTTCAGCACAGCCTGCTGCTGTATGTTCCACGAATGCGCCATCATGCAGCACCACCACATGCAGGTCACAGGGTATCCATTCTAAGTACCAATGTTCGGGCAGAATTTACGCCACATTGTGCCGCTAGTTTCATGCACTAAGATTCTGGACAGCTGTGCGACCTATGCAGGTTGTCCCTAAGACTAAGGCCAAAACCCAGAGCCTTGCGATCTGAACATGCCTGTATTGCCAGTGTAGAGACACGAGAAATATAAGATCTCCCATAATCCAAGGCTTGTATTTTCTACCTTTCCAGTGTCTTGACACAGCTTTCTACACTCACCCATACGTCTCTGTCCTGCATTCATCGTCATTCAACACACTCAATCCGACAATGTTGTCTGCATTTGAGCGCCGTCAAGCCAACGAGGACAACCCACTCTGGCGCCAAAATGCGGCAATAATTCGCCAGCTATACCAGGATGAGAGGAAGACTCTCAAGGAAGTGAAGGCCATCATGGAAAATGAGAAGGGCTTTCCTGCGACGCCGTGAGTGTTGGGCTGCCATCATTTTACTTCTCGATTTTGCACGCCCCATTGAGGGTGCAGAGGTGTTTCTTAACTAATTTACCCTTAGGTTACCCACTTGGGAGGTTAAACTGAGAGAACTTGGAATATAAAAGAAGCTCAAGGCCAAGGATTGGTCTCTCATTTACCGGCATGTCTATCCTCGATTACAGCATCAAGAGAAGAAAGAATTCCGGAAGCCAACAGTTATCTTTATTCATGGTACCAAGAAACCTTGGGCCAAGTGTTAAAAAGAGATCAGGAGAAATCGTGCTTTTTCCCAGAGGCATTACCAAGGTTCGTAAAAGTAACTTTACTCCGTACTAGGAAATTCACTCTGTTACATGTTCCTTCGCTAATCTTGCCCACTCTAGGTCCTCTTCCTCCACTTCCCAGTTTCATATCTATACGGACACCATCACCAGAACTGCTCGAGACCATTGTTCAAAGACAACCATCGAAGGATGTCCACTTCCTTGTCCGGCAACTGTTTCAAACAACCGTTGTCAGTCTCCAGCCGCTCTTCGAGCTCAGTGCATCGTCTCTCAACGAAAAGAGCCACACAGCCATCTGCCCGACCCCGGACTCAGTGTACAAGCTATGCCTCCAAGGCATCCCGTTCACTACACTAATTGAGCAAGCTTCAGGCATGTTACAGTCCCTATTCAAGTTCCTCTGTTCCAACTTGCTAACACCTGCCCAAGTGTCCTTATTTCCTCCTCAGGGCGTCACCGGACCTGGAGAAAGTCAACTTTGTGACAATCGAATCATTCCATCGAGCGGCCATCCAGGCAATTTCGCTATCTCTGGGTGCACCAATACATTGGAATATGAATCCAGTAATATCTACGCCCGGCTATTATCCGAATTCAAGTCTACGTCTTCAACAGGCCAGCAATTGGGACCGAACTTCGATAGCCACCACTACTTGTCCATGGTCATTTATCTGCTCTCAAACAACCTTGTATCGAAGTACCCACTGGACGAAGAACTTGAAGTTAATGTATCCGACATTCTTCAAATGACTTTTCAATTTGTTCCCAGGCAATTGCTCTCATCCCTCTTTCAAACTCAACTAATTAGTATCAAAGCTGCCTGGGAACAGCTCCTCACAGGGGCTCAAGAGTTGAAGAAAAAAGAAGCCTTCGAATTCTTCATCAATGTTGGCATACAGAATGATTGGCTGGAGCCACATGACAAGGGGCAAGAGTATCTATTCTCCGCGGCCCAAATGAATTGTCCAGAAATCTTGCGTGCTCTGTTACACGAGGGTTGTCAAATAGCTTCCTGTCCCGAATGGTGCCTCAGAAAAGGGAAGTCAATGCTTGTGGAGACAATCAATAACGGCAGCATTGATTGCGCAAAGCTTCTAGTCCAGCACTGCGACGTCAACCATGAGTTTCGATGTGCCCGTTATGAGTCAACTCACTTCGCTATGTTTATTACATCCTTCGACCACACCAGACCAGATCATCTCAATTTCCTGGAATTTCTCCTGGACCAAGGTGTCAACGTGGACTACAAATTGGACGTAAGGCAGCTCACCATGCTCGGGTATTACTCGTTGAGCGGCGGCCTTAAGGAGCTTTGGAAAGACTGGCCGCTTTCGGCAGTTGACTACGTCTACTACTACCATCAAGCATCATTTCTTGACCTGATTGCATATAGGAAGACAACAGCGCAATTCAGCAGAGCGATGGCAATTTGGAATCTCGATCGTGGCGTGGACGCACTCCAACAGTACTTTTATCTCGCCAACCCTTTGGGAGCAATGGGTAACAATACTACGAGCTATGCAAATATTCTGGAGCGAAGGAATCATTATCTTGAGGTACTCTTCGCTGAGCAATTTCTTCTCACCAGAATCCTTCCTGAGAAAAAAGTCTTTTGGAGCAGAGTGGCAGCTTTGTCAGAGCTGAAGATAGACTTCATATGGTTACCAAAGACAGAGGAGACTCCGACCCTCATGTTATACGCCACTGCTTGCCTCGCCACTGCAGACGAAGGAGACCAGGATCAGAAAGCATTGCAAGTTATGCATTGGCTTCGAGATAGAGGCATCCATGTCACCACCAAGGCCCTTCTGGATGCTTATAGTATAGACGTTGGTGGCACTGTCATGCAATATCTTGCCTCATTTTGTCATGATATCAAGACGGAGGGGGGAAAGGTTCTCGTTGAAGCTTTTCTCAAGAACGACGTTGATTCAGCGAAAATGCTTCTGAATATTGGTGTGGATCCCAATTCCAGCGTGATCGAGGCACAAACTTCGGGCATAAACGTTTTCGAGGAAGCCGCCTGTAGATCGACTCTTGCTACGATGAAGTATCTGGTCCAACAAGGGGCGAAGCCAAGGATTGGAACATACGGTCCTCGTCCTTCACTTGCATTGGTACGCATGTTTCAGTACGTTCATGTCGATGAAGTCTTCGACAAAGTCCAGTACATTGTTGACGAGCATATGATGATCTACGAACCACTATGGCCATCGCTACCCCTTCTTGAGACATGGATTTCAAATCATTGGCATAGACATCCCCGAGACTTGACACTGGAAGTGTTTGAATTCCTGTGGAAGAAAGGCGCAGGGCTGAACGTGGGGTCTCCTCTCTCGCAATGGATAGCTATAGGAGGTGGACACCAACTTGTCCATCAGATGCTGGATGCGGGAGCGGATCCAAATGGGTATTCATTTGCCATCCCTGACCCAGATTACGCAGATATCTTTGGTCTTAGCAAAACCCCACTACAGGCCGCAGCTGGGATAGGCGACTATACCCTGGTCTCCTTATTGCTAGAACGCGGAGCAGATTTGAATGCGATGGCGGGTCATGAACATTGGTCTGGACTAACAGCCCTGCAAGCTATCTGCGTCTGGGACCCAAGTCGACGGGAGGAGAGACTTCGGAAAGACAAGATCGTACAGCTGCTTCTAGAAAAAGGGGCAGACGCTAATGCTACAAACTTTACGGGGTATACAGCGTTGATGCATGCTGCGCAGTTGGGGGACATATCAACTTCTTTTACTCTCCTGAAGTATGGTGCTTGGCCTAATGCGATATCGAAAGGGTCGGCCTTGGGAGAACGTAGAACAGCTTTGGACATGGCTGCTGACTGCGGCCGGCTGGACATGGTCAAATTCCTTCTCAACGCCAACGCAGTGAGTTACACAGCGTGGTCCACTGGTGAAGACTACGGAAGGGCGATCGAAGGGGCGAGGAACAAAGGCTATTCGGCAATCTCTCAGCTGATCCAAAAACACTCAGCCGAAAGACATCGATGGAACATGTCACCCAAAACATCAGTTGCGACGAGCCTTGGTTTAGAGCATACACACGAATCGCTATCAGTCCGAACCAAAACGGCCACAGCCCCTCGGCCCCAGTCTCGAAGCCAACTTACTGCCTCAGAAAGCCGGTCCAGCACCACAGTTGTGGACCAGAACGACGATCCAAGCAATACACGTAATCAAAAAGAGTTCGAGAGCAGGCCTGCCACTTCGAAAGGGGAAGCGAAAGGCTCATCTATGGCTGAAGTGACTGATGGGAGTTTGCCTTCTGGTATCGAAGATATTGGAGACAGTGCGCCAGTAGCGGAAGCTGGATGCGACGAATCCAGAGTTGCAAGGACCGACGAGACTGAATATCAGACTTTCCATGTCGAGGAGGCCACATTGGGGAATGAGACATGGTTGTATGAACCGAGGGGGCAGAGTTGGGTCAAGGAGGATCAGCGGAGTGCTGGAATGCTCGCCGCAAGCAGCTTGGCTGAGGATGTCTTTATGGGCTTCCCGGGATTCCAGAGTTTGTGATTCCGAATTCATTCATATGCCTGCTTGACTGGTTATCTGGTTCCGTTTCTATTCCGTATACAGCCGTAGCCATACGCAGCGCCTTCATATAGTCGTAATCGCTCAAGACCCAGCGTTTAAAATAAGCACACATTGCCGATAACAGTGGTTAGATACGATAAGTAGGCACGTGGCATCCTTGACTGGTTCTATTCTAGGTTTCTGGGACTTTGGCCATGCTCTATTTATGTACATAATGCATTTTTCTTTTCTACGACCGACACAGCTGTCACAGCATTACTGCAAGCATGTAGATTTAGCCAAGAGCTCGGCTGCTGTACAAATGACTGTTTCTAGTCACCCGACAGAAGAGCACGCAGATAGGTTAAACAAACACTTTGTCACAACATGACATATGCGTGAATTTGGTTCAAGTTTTTGATTCCCAACGTATTCTATGTCACGTTTGACTGGCCGGCATTGGCCCTTGCGTCCCTGGGCCACTGGCACCTGTCCATGGCAGAAGCAGTAGGCTCACAGGCGACACCGCAAATGCAATACGCCGGATGATCTCGGTCCTTTTTCGGGGGAAAGGTCAGTCGGCGTAGAATCCAAGAGAAAGCTTACGAAAATCCTCGTTTTAGTCTCGCTAATTTAGGCCTCACAAGATCAACTTCTCTGTGCGTGAGGACCTCACAAGAAGCCCCAATTTTCACACCATCTTCCAGGGTTATTGATCCGGCCCATCGTACTAATGTAATTGGATCTACTGAGATGCTACTTGGACCAGGCTAAGAAAAATTATTTTGATCCTCGCCGTATGACAACCTGGCCAACTGTTAGTCTTGAGGCTACTAATGTCCACGATCGTAGTCTGTGGGGCCGTTTGAAGCGATGCTCGCTAGCTTTGGCTGCGCGCTTGTCACAAGGTGTGGAACATGTACCATAGTCTGTTTACTTGCTAATTCTATCGGAATTATGCTTTTGCTTTCTCTCTCTCTTCTTCATCTCCTTCCAAATGCGGCGTCTTCGATGGTGAAGCAGTACATGGAGGGACCACATGCTTGTGCAGGTATACGGATCAAGAACCTAAACACTTGCCAACCCTGGGAAGTGACCCGTCCGGGGGAACGTGTTCATCACGGTCTCTTGTACTATGCTAAACAACGCCGTTGGACAAGTAGTTCAACGGTACAACGCTAAGGCAAGTTGGGTCAGAACATAGCGATATATAATGCGAGGCCTTTCCCCAGTCGACAGGTAGATTCGTACAGAGATTCCTTCCATACCACCATAAAATATCTAAGAGCGATACAATCTTTCATATTCTAGTACCAGGTTCGGAGGCCGTCAGGATGTTTTTCAACCCAACTGCCACCCTTCTCCTAGCCACCCTGGCCGCGACTGTCAACAGCGCGCCTCACTCCGGGGCGGCTTTCGGCATAACGCTTACCAACACGAACCTGAGCACGACCGCGGTGTACACTGTCTCCAGTGTCGGTGTACCGGTCATCGTTAACACCACATCCGTCTTTGACCAAGCTACTCTCAAATGCCTCTACGAGATTCACATCCCGGAGTACCACTGCCTCCTCGAAAATAAGAATCTGACCCGCGCAGTTGACGTGGGCCCCGGCAAGACACAGATCACTCGGCCAATGGACGTCGACCGAATCACGTGCGATTGGAGGCTTCCAGAGGCTCAACTTCCGGACGTGGGGACACCTTCGGCTTAAAGGGATACGACCAAGCCATACCTGGTCCTTGTCTACTTTTGTAACCGGCTTGACTGGTAGGCTGGTCCTCGCTATCTCCTCGGTCACGTATGTTACAAGACAGCAGTTGGTATACAAGGCTTCTATTTTGGATGTCAAGTCGATTGGAAGATCTTGTGCGAATGATGGTTTTGGGTCACGGCTCACGGGCCAGCCACAGTGGAGTCGTGTTCTAGAAATGCTCAGGATCACATCCGTACTGGGCATGGGCTTGGCAGATTGTATCGACAGGGCAAACTTAATTGAATACTATATTTCCGTCGCTTCAAGTGCTGGTCACGTCTCTTGCCTCTCTCGACGAAAACGCCGTAACCCTGCTCCCATATCATCGTGTTTCGGGTTCTTGGTTAACTCATCTTGGTTATTTCGGATCACTCACTGTATGCACATGTGTTAAGTGAAAGCTGAAAATCAAATCACTACGTTCTCTTTAAAAATTACCTGAATAACAGTCGAGGCGTTTATAAGCCGGGCGTGCTATGGACATGGAAACGCATTGGTACTGCTTGCAAGTGCAGCTTCTGGTTTCTACATGCATTTGCGGGCGCTTAGATTTCAAGTCTGCACGGTGGAAAGCCGTTACCCCGACGTAATGTGGGCGGATCAGCGGGATACACCCGACCGAGACGACCGGCTTTGTTCGGTAGAGCTTCGCACTCGATTGGCCCCCAGGAGACTTGCAGCGTACATGTGCGCTCATCACCTAGGCGAGATGTAACCGAAACCAACCAAAACCATCCCAACGCGAGCATGTCCCTCCCTCTGCGAACGGTGCACCGTCTACACAACAACATCAGGCCAGTATTACGATCACACCTCCGCATTGACGCTCCCATTCGCATTCCAGCCCGCAGTTTCTCCCTCACAGCCAAGATGGCCTCGGATCCCATCGCCGAGAAGCTCAAACAGTTCCCGACCTGCGACATTTCAGGCGCCCTAGTGAAGCTAAAGTACCGCAACGGCGGCTTCCTATCAGGACTGACGCTCTGGTCACCAGAAAGCCAGGCAGGCGACACAAGGATTGTCGGCCCAGCGTACACGGTCAAGTACGCGCCGCTGTCGGACCCGGAGCCGAAATACCCGACCCACTACATCGACTCCGTGCCGGCAGGCGCCGTGGTCTTCGTCTCGGCGCCGGCTAAGACGCCCAACGCCGTGTACGGCGGGCTGATGAGCGCGCGGGCGAGGGCGCTCGGGGCGGTGGGCAGCGTCATCGACGGGCGGTTCCGCGACCTGCACGAGCAGCGGGAGCAAGGGTGGCCGGTGTTCGCGCGGGACGTGGGCACCGCGCCGCCGCAGGAGCTTCTCAAGGTCGTCGGCGTGAACGTGCCGGTGAAGCTGGCGACGGACGAGCAGGACATGGAGATCAGGCCTGGGGACTACATCATTGGGGACCTGAATGGGGTTGTGGTGTGCCCCAAGGAGCTTGCCGAGAAGGTTATTCCGATGGTGAAGAAGATGGTTGACGCGGATGATAAGGTCATGGCCGCTTTGCAGGAGGGGATGGGTTTTGAGGAGGCTAGTAAGAAGTTCAGAGGCTGAATGTCGATGGCCTGGGACATGACATGCAGATATTTCACAATAAATTAGACTTGATCCAGATGTCGCCAAGCCATACGGGCTTCTGTTCGCATGAGCTTTCGCATGGCTGCCCGTACTTGCCATCTCGATACAGAACGGTGCAAGTGTACAATTTGCGTAATTTTACAATGATAACCTCCTTCGATTTTCGGCTTTTAGGACCACGTAAATCAGATCACAATTTCCCCTTGATCATTTCGAATGCCCCGCCTCTGCCCTGCCCTTTGTGGAACCTAGCCGCCCCTTGGACGCTCTCCTTCGCTACGACCTCAACGCCAGCGTCATGCTCAAACCTCAATGCATCCTTGAGACTCGACGCCTCGAAGGTGCTGTAGTAAGCCGACCGCCTGTCCAGGTTCATGCACTCCTGAGGAAAAGTCAACAAGCTCCTCGCAAGGGCCATCGCCTCCTCCAACGCCATACCCTTCTCGACAACGCGATTCACAAGACCCATTGATAATGCCTCCCTCGCGTCAACAGGCCGGCCCGTGAGGATCATATCCAGCGCCCGTCCCAGACCAACAATCTTGGGCAGCCGCACGGTCCCTCCATCGATGAGGGGAACACCAAACCGGCGGCAAAACACGCCCAGCACCGCAGTCGTGTCGCAGACACGCATGTCGGCCAGCAGCGACAGCTCCAGTCCGCCAGCCACGGCGTGGCCCGAGATGGCTGCTATCACCGGCTTGGACACGAGCATCCGCGACGGACCCACTAGCGAGCGCGCATCAATGCTTTAGTCCGGAGCTTGCAGTTGTAAAACGATGCATCCTAGAGCGTGCGTGGCCTCTACCAAAAGTCATGCTTACTAGGTCCAAGGACATCCTCCACACGATCTCTTGGGTTCGTCGTCGTCACATGCTTGACGCGGGAGGAAGCATCCGGGCCGACGTTGGAGGTCGAGGCCGAGGACGATGCGGCGACCTCGTGGAGGTCATACCCGGCGCAGAAGGCCTCGCCGCCGGCGCCGGTGAGGACGCATACCTTCTGGGTGTCGTCCTTGTCGAAACTCTGGAACGCTTCCGCGAGCTGGCGTGCCGTGGCTGCGTTGACTGCGTTGCGGGCTTTGGGCCTGTTGATGGTTATCACTGTGATGCCTTCGGCTGACGGCTCGTAGAGAGCCGTGGGAGGCGCGGCGGCGGCCATGGTTGTGTGCTGTAGCTGGGCACGGCGATTGAATATGGGGATGCTACAATTAGACCGTGCTCGTGATTACTAGTCAAGTCATTTGATTAGTGAAGCCTTAGTGCCATGATGGGCTGTCAAACTTGTCCTTGAGGCCTCGGTTTCAACCCCTCAGCTGACAAACCTGTGATTGCTGGACTGTTGCTCCAAGCCGTGACTTTTGACCAGAGCAGTCAAAAGGTCGACAAAAATCATTTGAGCTACATTATCTGCAACGTCGATGCGCATTGATATAGTCTCGTTTTCATTTTTCGAATATTTCTTTTGCTATGTTTACACATTTAACTATACACTGGTACCCTTTTTAATGGTGGTCACCGTGGCCTGGATTTACACGTTCGCTCTTCTACTTCAGAGTTTGCTGTAAAAGAATTATAAATAAATCTTTAAATAAATCATCACATTTTCATAATCATTGCCATGAAGAACCACGAAACTATTTTGCTCTGTTCTCCCGAAAGTCTTTCTGCTGCTATGACGCTCAAATGTAGCATATAGTCGTTTCAGTATATTCTTTTTCTGCGAGTTGGCCAGTCGATCCAATTGCATGTGGCCAGTCAGACGAATCAGACATGCCTGTATGAAGCACCAAGGATATCCCAGTGCACTAGCCGGGCAAAATCCCACCACTAACTCAATCCTCGCGACAGGAGCGGAGAATTTATTAGGCATCTGTCCGAACCATCCACTCAAACCACCCCGTCGCTGCTGCTAGTTCGCGGTGTGGAGTAAGTGACTGACATGTGCAGGACGCTTAGTGATATCGAGCTGGCGGTTCCGAGTTGGCGGGTTGGCAAGGCCGGGTTGGAGCAGGGATGCAGAAAATTAGCGGACGACGTCTTCACCATCCAAGCCATCCTGCAGAGTGATTCAGACTGGCTCAGACTGGTTCACCAAGATCCCCATCAGCACGGGCTGGCGCGCTCGATACATGTCAGCACTAGCAGGAATTTGCGTCAGTGGCACATGGGACAATTATCTCAAGCACTGAGTTTCCATAATTTCTATCAAGCTTCCCTAGGACGTGACATCGGGACGTGACATGGCATCTCCCAGACGCTGTCTCTTGTTTGATGGGAGGGCCAGCCGCACCAGACTAGCTCGGATTTCGAGGGAGTGGGTAAGGTATAAAGATCCCATGTCCTGGTCGATTTGCAAATTAGCCCGCACAGTGGATTCGGTAGAGGATTTCCACCACACCACGTGTCTGCACGCTGCTCAACGTCGAACGACTACCTGAGCGGGCACCCATAGGAGGATGGCCGGGGTGGAGGAGGGCAGGACGGAAGTGGCTTTGGCCGGTTCTCGGCCCTGTCAAGAGGCTTGGTAAACAAAATCTGGCCTAGCGGTGTGGTTGTACGCAGCTGAGAAGCCATGCATGCGTGAGCTTCACACGCCACAGGCTGCACGTTTGTGGGGAGACAGAGGCGCTTCTAGACGTGGTCCAGGGAAATTCCAGAGCGCGGCCGGGGGGAATTGAATGGCGAAGCAGAAGAGGCTAACACCTTGGGGGATGCTATTCGGACAAAAGACACCGTTGCGCTGGTCTGTCAGCGAAAAAATAACAGAATCGTTGTACGTCTCTGACAACACTGATTGAAGCTTGATATTAAACGCCATATTTCCAAAGAGTGCTCCCTTTTATCGGTAGCAGGACGGTAATTATCGGCCCAGTCAACCTACCGAGTACCTAGGTACCTAGGTACATACACGGTTGCTGGGTCGTGGTTGCCTCTAAGAGAGTGCCTTCCTGACCCAACGGCGGCGTAAAACGGTTCGACCAAAACACCCCTGGGAAAGCACTTGAGCCCCGACGACAAAAACACGACCAAAACACGTCGTCAAACTCGTGCCCATCTTTTTCATCAACGCGCTTGCATGTGCAGCAGAAATGTCTCAGTTGCCGTCCATCCCAGAACTGCTTGTCCGCCATGCAGAAGAACGCGGCCACAAGGTCGCTTATTCATCACCATCACGTGAAATCGTAAGTTCTACGCCTTGAATCTTCCCAATTCTTGTTGCTTTTTCTTCCTCGGTTGAAGCGGGTCGGGGCTTTGATGCAAATCAAATGGACACCCAAGAGTCGCTGATCACCAGGACAACCGACAGACGTATCGGGAACTCGAAGAACGAACAAGACGCATCGCAGTGAACCTAAGGCGGGCTGGAGTCGGGCGGGGAGACTTTGTGGCCGTCGTTCTGGGCAGATGCCTCGAGGCAGTGGAGAGCATCCTGGCGATCACGCGAGCAGGTGCGGTCGGAGTCCCACTCGATCCTCGATCGCCACCCTCCGAGCTTTCCAATGTGCTACACCACAGCGGCGCGTGTGCCGTATTCACCGACAGCCGCCACTTGAAGCAAGTTCGCACTGCAACTGAAGGACGAAAACAGACAATCATCGTTGTGTCTTCACCAGACGAAACCATTACCAACGGCGAGTCAAAACTTGCGCGGTATGAAACCTGGGCTGAAGATGAAGACTGCACAACCTCAAACTTTAAGATTGACGAGGACGCTGGCGCCGATGGCGCTTTCCTACACTATACATCCGGAACGACAAGCTCACCCAAAGGCGTATTATCAAGCCAGCAGAGCTGGCTGTTTTCGGCCCAAGGCTTCGTCCACGCCTTCGGCTTAACACAGGACGACCGCTTCTTCTGGCCTCTTCCACTCTTCCATTGCTTCGGCCACGCGATTTGCATATTCGCAACATTGACTGTCGGAGCAAGCACCTATCTGCCCGACCCCAACCAGACCTTCTTTGACAGTCTCATCACGGAGCAGGCCCAGACTGCCACGATCATCGTGGGCGCACCTGCATCTTATCACGACATCGTGGCTGCAGCAGCGACGTCGGCAACTTCGCTGGCTTTACCCCACTTGCGGGCATGCATAGTCGGGGGATCCTCGTCAACAGCAGCACTGAGTACTCAGGTCCAGAAATTATTAGGGGTCCCACTGTCGAACAACTATGGATGCACCGAAATATGTGGAGGGATCGCGGTCGGCAGGCCGGGCGACTGTTCCCATGAAGATGCGATCCCAGCGCCCATACCAGGTATGGAGCTAAAGTTAACAGACCCTGACGGAAATGAAGTTCAAGAGGGCGAGCAAGGCGAAATCTGCATTCGAAGCCCTGGTCTTATGATTGGCTACTACAAGGAAGCCGACAGTCCGTTCACGCCAGATGGCTGGTTCCCTACCGGTGATATGGCACGTGGATCGATACAGCAGAACAATCTGACTTTCGTTGGGCGAAAGAAAGAATTGATCATTCGGGGCGGCGAGAACATCCGGCCAGATGAGGTTGAAAGAGTCCTCCTCCAGTGTCCTGGCGTTGCAGATGTTGTCGTGGCTGGAACTCCACACCCTTTTCTTGGGGAGACACCTGCTGCCTTCGTTGTTTGCGAGAGAAAGAGCACCTCTCCCGAGAGAGATGCTGTCGGTCTTGACCCGTCAATTTTGATCGCTCAATGTCGAAAGTCCCTACCCGAATACAAGATCCCGATATGTGAGAAACACTCCCGTTATCCAAATTCAGGTGCTGATAGTCCTGGATGCAATGCTAACCTTTCACCCAACAGCATTCTACCAAATTGATGCCGTGCCGCGAACCGTGCTCGGGAAACCAAAACGGTCGGCTATGGCCTCTTGCACAAGCAGGCCCTTGACGGCTCAGTCCAAGCTGCGGTCGAAGGACTCAATCCAGGCTATGGTCTTAACCGAGACCGTCAGAGCATGTGCTATAGACGCAGATGCAGGCAGCGAGGACGCAACGTGGCTCCAGCGGCACTCTGATCAACCATTCACAACACTTGGCCTTACCTCGCTCGCTGGCATAGTCCTTCGGGATCGTCTCTCCAGCCTCACGGGGTTACATCTCCCCACGACCCTCGTGTTTGACCATCCCACTCCTGAGGCAGTCAGCGAATATCTCTGTGGACGCCTACTTGACTCTAAAGTACCGCCTACACTACCGATACCAACGCCAGAATTGCCAGGCTCGGATGGCGGGGTAGAACCAATTGCGATTGTCTCCATGGCATGTCGGTACCCTGGAGGAATTTCTTCGCCAGAGGATCTTTGGCGTGTTGTGTCTGATGGGGTCGATGTGACCTCTGAGTTCCCAACTGACGTGAGTGGTGCCTCTAGGAAGCAATGTGTGAAAGGCCAATAGAAATCGCTCGCTGACAGTAATCGCAGCGTGGTTGGAACCTCGACAAACTATACAATCCAGACCCAGACCATCCGGGCACCTCAACAACACGTCGTGGGGCATTCCTGGAGAACATGGCGGACTTTGACGCCGGGCTCTTCGGCATGTCTCCGCGGGAGGCTCTTGCTACGGATCCCCAGCAGAGACTTTTACTAGAGACAACATGGGAGTTGGCAGAGCGATGTGGAATTGCTCCTTCGTCGTTGCGAGGAACACAGACTGGTGTCTTTGTCGGCATCATGTACAGTGATTATGGCGACAATGGAAAGCATATTCCTGGTAATTGATGCATTCTAACCCATCAGATTGAGAAGATAACGCTGACCAGAATGCGGTACAGAGCTGGAAGCGTATGTTGGGCTCGGCTCATCCGGGAGTGTAGTCAGCGGGCGCGTGTCGTACTGCTTCGTAAGTACTTCTCTATTTAGTAAGATCATACGAAGCCGCCTAACGATTGACTATGATAGGGCTTGCATGGACCGTCAATCTGTATCCACACCGGATGCTCATCCTCGCTGGTCGCCATCCACCTGGCGGCCGCGTCTCTTCGAAGCGGAGAGTCTTCACTCGCCGTCGCGGGAGGAGTCACGACCATGGCGACACCTCACTCGTTTGTGTCCTTCAGCAAGAGGCGAGGTCTGTCTGACGATGGCCGCTGCCGGGCGTACTCGAGCGACGCAAGCGGGACGGGCTGGTCCGAAGGCGTTGGACTCGTGCTCCTTGAGCGGTTGCAAGATGCAAGACGCAACGGGCACCGGGTGCTTGGCGTAATCCGCGGATCTGCTGTCAACTCTGATGGTGCTTCCAATGGACTGACGGCCCCGAGCGGGACTGCACAGCAGCAGGTCATCCGGGCAGCACTGGCGCAGGCGGGTCTGTCACCGGCGGATGTGGATGTTGTTGAGGGTCACGGCACTGCGACGCCCTTGGGTGATCCTGTGGAGGTGCAGGCCTTGATCTCGGCATATGGGAACGGCAGTGGTGACAATGAGCGCTCTATTTCGAGACCGTTGCTTCTTGGTTCGGTCAAGTCAAAGTAAGTCCCAAGGAGACCAGTGGCAACCATTCTCTAAAAGGGAAGAGGGTACTAATCCAGAGTCTGGCAGCATCGGTCATACCCAAGCTGCAGCTGGCGTGGCGGGAATTATCAAGATGGTACAGGCGATTCAACACGGCATCGCTCCAGCTTCTTTGCACGTCACCGAGCCCTCGCAGTATATCGAATGGAAGGGTAGTGGCGTGGAAATCCTCACCAAGGCGAAGCCATGGCCTATATCATTCGACAGGACTTCGGCCCCCAGAAAGCGCCGTGCTGCGATTTCATCATTTGGTATAGGCGGCACAAACGCGCACGTAATTCTGGAGCAGCCGGTCGAGGAACAAACTGAAAGACAGCAGGACTTCTTTGGTGTTTTGACACCTCCAATCACTCCAGCAACTCCGGAAACATCAGACAAGACAGGACTGTCCTTCCCATGGATTCTCTCTGGCGCAGACGAGGCTGCTTTGCGGGCACAAGCTCGGACATTGCTAGTAGCCAAGGCAATCTTCCTACAGGATCCTGCCGATGTTGCCTTGTCGCTTGCGACTACAAGATCTGCTCTTCGGTCTAGGGCGTCTGTCACTCCTTCAGGGGGAGATTACCAAGCCGCGCTCGAGGAACTGGCTAGAGATCAACAAGACTCCGACGTCGGCATGGTTCCTTCATATGGGCAGGCCGGTGTCACCAAACCTCGGGTGGCGTTCATGTTTTCTGGCCAGGGAGCAAGGTTGCCCAGTAGTGATGTGCTCGAGCAGCTTTGCGCCGCTTTCCCTGTTTTCTCGGACGCGTTTCGGGAGACATGCGATGAACTGTCTCTATTCTTGGAGTGTCCACTGCGTTCTGCCTTGGGCAACGACGAGGGAAGTGAGACAGATCCCCGGCTCGACCGCACAGACTTCGCCCAGTCTTTGCTCTTCGCATTCGAGGTCGCCATGTTCCGTCTTCTCGGGTCATTCAACATCCACCCGGATTTCGTGACCGGTCACTCCCTGGGCGAGATTGCGGCGGCATATGCCTCTGGGGCTTTGTCACTTCGCGAAGCCGCCACGATTGTGACCTGCAGGGGCAGACTCATGGCTGATTTGCCTTCCAATGGCATCATGGTGAGCGTCGCCGCCAGCGAGGAAGAAGTTGCCGAAGAAATTTCACACCAAAAGGAGGAGATCCAGAATGGTTCCGTCACTATTGCGGCAGTGAATTCGAAGAACTCTGTCGTCCTTTCTGGCACGGAAGAAGCTGTCAGGATCATTGCAGAGAGGTTGGCTGACTCCGGACGGCGAGGCACGCAACTTCGGAACATCAGACATGCTTTCCACTCATCGATGATGGATCCCATGCTAGGTGATCTTGAACGGAACGTGGAATTTGCAATGAACAGTACACGAAAATGCACAACTCCCCTCGTATCAAGCGTTACGGGCAACCGAGTCGAAGCGACCGACCTCAGGTCGACGACGCACTGGGCCCATCATATACGCCAGCCCGTTCGCTTCGCCGACGCTGTAGAGGAGCTTCAGAATGAAGGCGTCTCACTCTTCGTCGAAATTGGACCCTCCGCAGTCCTGTCACAGCATGTACCGAGATCGATCACGACGCACAGCCACGTCAACAAGCTGCTGGATGCCCTGGGCCGGCTGTGGGTCCGAGGCGTACAGGTTGACTGGAACACTGTCTTCAAAAGCACCGGTGCGCATGTTGTTGATCTGCCAGTCTATCCATTCCAAAGGCGCAGATACTGGCTCGATCCGCCCAAGCGAGCGACGCAGCAGACTGAGTGTATGAATGAACTGGGACATGGGATACTCTTCCACTCAACTTCGATACCCGAATCCAGCAACATAATCTGCTCGGGACGAATATCGACGGCCAGACAGCCTTGGCTACGCGATCACGTCGTCGGCGGGCAGATAGTTGTCCCTGCTGCGGCGCTCACAGAGCTAGCTTTGCGGGCAAGCCGGGAGTGTGCTGGAATGGGCGAGTCAGTGATGCTGGATGAGTTCACCTTTATCGCCCCAGTCGTTCTGGGCAATGAACAAGATGACGAGCTGCAGTTACAGGTCGTCATAGGGGAAGCACAAGATCACGGGGCAAGAGCCGTTGACATCTACGCACAGCCCCGCGATATTCCGGCACAACACGAATGGGCACGACACGCCACTGGTATCCTCAAACCGGCCGCACCGCTCGACCAGGAAGTCGATGCTATCATGAAAGACTTCAAGCCACTTATTACACACGACTACGACAGGCAGATGTTCGATATTCCCAAAGCATACAGTGCCTTGACTGGCTTAGGCCTAAACTACGGGCCATCCTTCCGATGCGTGCGTGCTGTTTGGCGTGAGGGCCAAGACGAGCTGCGAGCACATATTGAGCCATTCTCAGCTCAGAGCCGGATGTACGCGCTGCACCCAGCCTTACTTGACGCCGCATCTCACGCGTCTCTGCTCGCAGAACCAGAGACAGCTGCTGGCAGCATTTGCCTACCATTCGTATTCCGAGGCGTTCGGATCTCGGCCCCAGCTAGCTCTGGCCCTCTGATTGCACGCATACGCAAGCTGGGCGAGAACCGATTTTCTATCCATCTCACAGAGAAGGCCACAGGGAAGCTGGTGGCGGTGGTCTCTGAGATGGTCACCCGGGCGTGGAGTTCTGCGAAACCTGCAGCGGGAGATCTCTACACCCTCCGATGGGACAAATATGCAGAGTCCAAAATTAGTGGCGAGCCGCAAGCGTCTGCAGGTGAACATGACGAGTTGTACCGAGTTCGAACGTATCCTCGGGACGACACTGAAGACAAGGAACACACGATCCAGAGCAGAGTACACAAGTCTGTCGCCGAGGTCCTCGGTGCGATACAAAAGTGGCGCGCGGAAA
Source organism: Diaporthe longicolla (assembly GCA_000800745.1). Classification (NCBI taxonomy): domain Eukaryota; kingdom Fungi; phylum Ascomycota; class Sordariomycetes; order Diaporthales; family Diaporthaceae; genus Diaporthe; species Diaporthe longicolla. The sequence goes on along the minus strand of JUJX01000189.1, from coordinate 45,705 downwards.
AGGCATACTCTGGTGGACGCCTAGTCATTGTCACAAAACGAGCGTCGCTAGACAATGATCCACACCTCGTGTCCGCCGCCGTATGGGGATTCGTGCGTTCTGCGCAAGCAGAGCTGAGCGGTGGCCGCATCGTGCTAATCGACCTGGACGGCTCAGCCGAGTCCGAAGAGGCCCTCGTGTCCGCGATTGCCTCCCAAGAGGCAACTGGTGCCGTGCGTAAGGGCACACTCATGGTCCCGTCGTTGAACAAGATCTCTCTGCCACCAGTCCAGGACGCGTCATTGAAGGCCGCGGTTTCCTCTTCAACACTAGACGTCAGTGGGACTGTACTGATCACCGGGGGGACGGGAGGACTCGGCGCCTTGCTCAGTCGGCACATTGTGCGTGTCCACGGAGCCAAGAATCTGCTCTTGGTAAACCGGTCAGGAACGAAGGCGCAGGGTGCGGCTCAGCTGTATGACGACCTATCTTCCGCGGGTGCCGTGGTGCGCATTGAGGCATGTGACTGTGGCGACCGTCAACAACTGGTCACGCTGCTTGCGGACATCAATAGCCGAGGCCTTCCATCTATAAGCACCATCATCCACTGCGCAGCTATTGTGGATGACGCCGTGCTCAGCTCCCAAGATCCAGAACGGGTATCCCGTGTCCTCCATCCCAAGGTCGACGCCGCCTGGCACCTGCACGACCTTGCGCCGTCCACTGTACGGTCTTTCGTATTATTCTCATCTTTCGTTGGCATACTTGGCAATGAGGGTCAGGTTGCCTACTCGGCAGGAAACGCTTTCCTGGATGCACTGGCCCGCTACCGAAATTCTCGTGGACTGCCTGCCATGTCGTTGGCGTGGGGGCCCTGGCTGAATGAGGTTGGAATGGCGTCCGACAACAGGTTGAAAGCTCACAGTGCCCGTCTTGAAAGTGCGAAGGCCCTCACAGACCAACAGGGCCTACAACTGTTCGACAGAGCAATGCAAAGAAGGTTCTCATCGGAGCCCGTGATGGCGCCGTTGCTTGTCGAAGGCCCTTTCCCACTGATGTCAGGGGGTACGGGGGCGCTTGAGGCAAGCATATCCGGCGCACAAGGTGGAAGAAAATGGCGCCAAATACTTTCCGACACACCCTTAGAACTTCGTGACACGAAATTGTTCGAGTTACTCAGAAGCGAGATGGCCAAGGTGCTTGGGTACCAGGATCAGGACCTCCCGGAGCGGCCGCTCGCAGACCTGGGCTTCGACTCCTCAAGCTCAGTGCTGCTCAGCAACAAATTGAGGAGACTGACTGGGGTGATGGACTTGCCTGTCACACTGGCCCTTGATCATGATACTGTTTCAGCGCTTGCACAATACTTGCTTGGCCGCTTGGACCTTGAGCGGCTCGCCGAAGAATCGGGAGCGGCGACACATGCCCTATACACCAGCGGTGACGATATCAAGAAGCCGTCGATTGCACCGGAAATTGACGATGGATACAGCTTGCAAGCGCTCAATACGGTGAACAGCGATTCAAAACATGATCATGAGGGTGTCGATGGCGAAGCGTTCCGAGGTCTGGCTGCTCTTTACAAGCGGCTGTGTCGTCTCGAGCAGTACAGCGCAGCAGCGGGCCTGCTGGGGTGCTCCTCACTCGCCCTGCCAAGGTTCAAAATAGGACCAGACATGTCGAAATACGCGGCGCCTCCTCAACACCTTGCGACTGGTCCCTCTAATTTCGGAAACACGGCCTTACCATTGGTATTGCTACCATCATTCCTCCCGCCCGTCATCGACGATGGGTTCAGGGGAAGTGCCTACAGTGCACTTGCGGCTGCGATGAAGGGGGAGAGAGATATATTCGAGCTCCCGCACCCTAAGGGGGTAGCTGTGCCCGAGGATCTCGAGACTCTTGCTGCCGTACATGTCGGCACTATCCGAAAGCATTTTGTGGGCCCTGTCGTGGTCGCTGGATTTTCTGCTGGGGGTGTAGTCGCTCACGCTGTGGTTTCCAGATTGTTGGAGGATATTCAGAATCAAGAGGGGCAAAAGGTCCAGGTGGCAGGTTTAGTGCTCATCGACACATATATCAACATGGCGGGGGGACAGCATCCAGACTGGCTGGACGCGCTACCTGCTGAGGCTCTGACTACCCGCGACGGGGGTCTCTTGCGCATGATTGCAGATCCTGATCTGGCGCTGGCAAAAGTCGGGGGTTATTTCATGTCATTGCGGAACTTTGAGCCGCGACCACTGCCCGAAGCACTGCCGACCCTGCTCCTGCGGGCACAGTCCCCCACGGCAGCCATGCCAAGAGGCGAAGATCAGTGGCGGGCTTCATGGCCTCGGGTAAATAGTACCACCCTCGATGTGCCAGGGAGTCACCTAGAGCTTCTCGGAAAGCCGTGCGTAGCGGCCTCTGCTGACGGGATTCGGCGGTGGATGGCTCGGGTTGGAGACCATGCCTAGGTATTTCCAGTGAGACTCGAACATGGAATAGGCGATCGACAGACTTACCCGAGGATTGATGGAATGGAATGTGATTCGGTAGCGTTGGAGTCAGATTAGCCTTGTAATTATGTCAATAGTGGTCGAAATTGATTCTTAGCCTGGCTGCTCGCTATTCGTGCTACTGACTTCCGTTACATTGACGGCCTATAGAACCATTCGTGTTCTTTCGGGTCCTTTATTTGGCTCTAATAGTAACTGTGAAGATTCTAGAAGGATAGGAGCGCTGGGTCCTGAGCGCTCACCACTGCATGAAGGCACCACGTACACTTTATATGTATGGGGGATTGGAAACGCAACCGCTTGCGAGGCTGCTGGTCCTACTAGGCTACATAGCAGATAGTTCATATAATACCTGAGATCATGGTGATCACAAGAGCAACAGGTCCCAGGCCTTGTCCGAACAGAGCAGCTTTCACGGTACCAGATGTTCTTGAAACTTGAGTGGCCTCCCCCGGACTGGTATCTGTAGCTTCTCCCTAGCTGGTTTGTGTAGCGTCTTCCTGCTCGCCTTGACCAGCCTCATCTGTTGAGCTGGCGGTCGTACTGGTTGGTGTGTAGTTTGGGTCGGTATCGTTGTGCGAGGAGGTGAAGCTTGTCGGGGTAGGGGCTGGAGTAGGAGTCGGAGGTGCGAGAGGGTTGAGATAATTCGGACAGTCGGAGCCGAAACATTCAGGTGTTGTTCCAGAGCCTTCGTAGACATGTCGACTCAAACGGTCTGTATAAGCATAGATATAGTCTTTGTCGTAGTCCCATGCCACTTCGGTTGTGATGAGAGGGTCAGTCGACACTGTGAGGGTCACCGTTTGGCCGGAGAGGGATTTGACATTATCAGCCCGACAGAAAAACGTGGGATAAGGCGGCACAGCGTCAACTTTTGATGCGAACTCGTAGGCTCTGATAAGTAGGTCAGCCAGTGAAACGGAATTTCAAATTGAAGGCGTATGAGACGCTTACGAGGGACAACACCGAGTGGCCATACTTTTTATACCGTCTCCAAGGTCACTGCTTGTCTCCCACGCTACTGTCATGCCCACGGGACAGTCGTTGACTTGAATGTCTGGATGATAATACCCTGCATAACAATCGGCATCATCCCGATCCGGAGGTCCCAAAACTGTGACAGTGCAAATGGGAGGATCCAATTCATCTGTCATGGGTGATCCAAGTGCACCCTCATCTGGCCACTGCGTGCCACATGGCATAGTAGTCAGCCATAGATTGGAAGGCGCAAGGCATGTGGTAGGTGGCACGAAGGCCATGGTTATGCCCAAAGTGTGAATGTCAGGCATCCTCAAGCCTCAAGTGCTGCCTTTATGTGGGAGAAACACAGGCGATATTCCAGATAGAAAGGCGTGCAATCATCTCGAATTCTAAAATTGATGTCAGCGGGTCGGGACTTTAAAAGTAAAAGACCCACAGGTATCGCAAGGACAAACGTTGCAGCCTCTATGAGCTGATCGTGAGTAGCCAAGACGGCGCCACGGCCCTTATTGAGAAAGTGATAGGGTGCAATGTTGCCATTTCAGAGCTTCCTGCATACAAGCCTATGGATATAGGCACGTGTAGGCACACAGATGATCTGTCAGTCCGAAACAGCGAAATGCACTGTTTGGCTTCAAGCCTCAGCCCGGATTGGACCTCTCTTGCTCTTGGCTCCCTTGGTATTGATCGTTCAGGAACCGGCTCCACTGGATCACGGGTATGCGGCAATCTCAGCGCTAGCCAACATGTGCTTTCAGCCAGACTGCCCAGGCGGAATAAAGCAAAACCATTTCTCTCATCCAGACTTGGTGCAGTCGCGTCCTCATGCGAGACGATGCAGTTAACAGCCTTGCGTGTGCCGACGCTAAGTACAGTCGATATTGGGTTCGCCGAGAAGATCAGCTTCGATCGGCTGTAGTAACGACAGCAATGTGTAAAAGACTTCCGCGTCATACTTGTCGTCCTCATCTTCCAGCTAGCCTTCCATTCCCCTGGGACAGCTGCATATCAGCAAACGGTCACAACAGCGGCTAGTGACAGCGGGTCCATCAGTTCTCCCTACCGCGTTCTCCACGCCACTTTTACCATTCTTTTGTCTTATGTGCTGCGAAATGTTGTAGTGAAATATTTTCAGCATTATCTCGAGCCTATACTAGTACTATTTGGTAAGGGCGCAGGATGAGATGCCGGCGCTACCGCCTAATTACCGGGCCGCATTTTTTCCTTCCGAACAGGACAAAGAGGTATCTCACGGGAACTGAAACGAGTATCTGCGAACGTAACGGAAACTCGGTCTGCTCCGTGCAGTAGCCCATCCATCGTTGCTGCTTCCTGCTCCTTTGTTGCGCAAGCTGTTTAATTTCAGGAACCGGGGGTATTCTCGACGGGTGTCCTTGCGACCACTGTAGCCCTCTAAATTGGAGCTGGACTTTGATTAATATCCAAGCTTAATCCCGGCGTCATACCCGTTGCTTCTTTTTCGAAACACAACAAAATCTAATCTGTCGCATGCATATATAATGCCCCTTTGTTCCTTTTGAAGATTCTCCAGGATTCTAAAATGTCTGACGACGAATACGACTTGCATGAGGCTAGGCGTATCTTGCGACGCAGTATTGACTACTATGACTTTTGGCGGCGTGATACATTACTTCACTGGCGCAATTCAGAAAGAAGACCAATCTATAGCCAATTCCCAATCCCGTACCAGCCTGGTTCTTCACCTGAGCATGCCTTTGTTAATCCGCATGCCGACGTCCACGAGCGGGGAATTCACCATTTTAGAGATATATCCAGGACAGATGAAGGTGCTGGCGGACGGACAGTACCAGCGTCCTTGGAGGGATACTTAGGGAGACTCGGGTACAGAATGGTTAGGATACTGGGTGCCGGCTCGCAAGGCTTAGCGGTCCTATTCGAGGAGACTAGCACGGGAAATAAGTTTGTCTTTAAATGGAGCACAAATATTTACTCCATAGCAACAGAAATGTGGTGCATGAGGCAAATGGTGGGGGCAAGGCATATTATCCAGGTACGTCTGTGCTTCTGCGTTAAAGACTCTAAGTCGCCCGTCGCTGCTCCATACATTCGGGGCACCCGCGGTCACCGGCGTGTCTGGGGGATATTATCTGAGTACCGGGACACAAGGAATATTCATCTGCGAATGGCCTTGACTCGAATCACCTTTGTATAATTTATGCAAATGGAAATTGACTCTATCTATACAGCGACTCTTCCCACGCCCGATAGATGCCATGGATGCATCTGCTCACATATCCGACGCATACTGGAATCGGTGCATGGCCGATGATATTGACAGTCGGGATGAGTTGGTTTCTGCTTGTGACAATCCCTCGTTACTAATTTATGCCATGGAATACATGCGGCACGGAAATTTCAATGTAAGAATGCAAAGGTTGCTTGCCCTGAAAGGATCGAAACAACCCTACCTTCCAGCCCCAATTCAAGCACTCTGGGCGGGTTTCGCGTTCGAAGGGGAGCTGATACGGTAATAATTGTATACAGGGACTCGCACGGAGGCTGTCTGGTGCATCTATCGATTCACCGGTATACCTCAAAGATTCAGAGTTATGGAGAATATTTCTATGCTTTTTCCGGTCTATCGTTGCTCTTGCCTACCCTGGCAATTGGGACGGCGACCTTGACCCGGCACAGCAACAACCCCCGACGCAAGAGGAATTAATTCCTATGGGATTCACCCTGCCAATCAGTACGCAAAACGGTCTGGTCGACTTAGACATAAACGACCGCAACGTAATGCTGGGCGAAGACACGACGGCTATTCAGGGAGGGAATGGTCACGGGCACGACTCGGTACCGATTTTCAAGATCGGTGATCTAGGATATGTTGCAGCATTCAGAGAGTCGCATTACCGTAACAGTCTACGGGCCCATGTTGGGTGGAGAGTGTGTGGAAATCCCGTCGTACGTCGATTGATTAACTCTGATCGTTCGCCTGACATACAGCCTGCTAATGTATCCCGAAGTGTAATCCTCCAGAGCAGTTCACCAGGACATGGAACAATGTTTCCGACTGGGATTCGTTGGCAGCGGACGACACGGCTGGAAAGTTTGATTGGTGGACAAATTGTAAGAAAATTCAATCTGAAAAAAATAAGGACAGTGTTATGTTTCTCGAATCATTTTACTGATAGGAGAGGAAAAGTGTGGCAAGTTGGGCGGCTGATGACCATTCTGGTAAGAGACTTCCTCGTCAATGTCGCGGTTTGACCGTAAATACTTGCTAGTGGGGCGTGGGCATGAGCCAGTCTCGCTGTAACAGACAGCGGCATGATTAAGGGACAAAGCCTTGGACGACCTTACCTTACTTCTGCTGATATTTGTGCATAGCTCACCCAGTGCCAGGCCCAAGTCCCACCAGATTGTGTATGGTAAGCATTTTGAGATGTGGCCTTAATATTGTCAAGAACAGGAACACCCCCGCATATTCGCACAGTGTCACCATTTTTACTTGAATACAAGCTTCTAAATGACCCTCACTGATGAGGTTAATGAACTGTGTAAAACCTTCTGTAGCTGACTCTAGGATACTGTAGGTTCGAGGTGACGGTGGCTGATGGCACCAAAAGGAGGATACCCACTTATGTCCAACCACTTGTATCCGATCCAAGCATGAGTATTTACGACCCGCTGCTAATAGACACAATAGCTTGGTGCATGTAAGGATCCTCCGGATATGCTTTGAGCAGCTCTGAACAGTTGCTTCTCTTACGTATCGCTTTGTTTTCAGAGCTCTGTTTCGGCACTTCGAGAGCTGACTCTGTATACTTTAGGGCTCATAGGCCAGCAGATCGACCCAAATTATTGGAACTGGAACAACGACTCGTTACAGCCGTGAACAGGGACTGGAGTAACGAGGATGATACAAATCGAAGGACAGTCAGACAAATTCTGAACATGCCTGCCCCATCACGGCCTCCGAGGTCACCTTGAACTTTGGATAGAGCAACAGTGTGGGCGAACCTCGCGAGAGTAATGGAGCTATCTAGGGCACTTCGAGGTTGGTAAGCCATACTTCCAGGAGCAGGCCGAGCAGCCTCAAATGATCTTGACCTGTGTAACCCCTTCGAATCTAGTTGGAGGCCTCACAAGATCACATTCACACTTCTTCGACAACGGTCAATGACCTAGCGTTAAAGAAAGTTATATCACATTTAGTGATAATAGTAGTGTATAATTGTACAGGAATGCAAATATGATACATAGGCTAGATAACCTCAATAACAAGATAATATGCGTTTTGACTGCAAGTGCAAAAAGAAAGAAAAGAAACGCTATACCTGTTCTTATCCGAACATTGGACTAAAAATATGGAGGGGACGTCCGTCTTGAAATTTTACATATTGAGCATGTCAAGGCGGAGTCCAGCGGAGAAAATGGTCGAATTACGTATTGCCACAAGAAGCCGCCAATGGCCAATATATGGGAGTAGACTTCTTTCTTGACCATGTCCACTCTTGGCGTAGCTGCAAAGCGGTGCGCCTGAGACGACATGGTCTTGGCCCCAACTACAGAAGGATGGGTTGTTTCAACAAAGAAATCGAACACTTTCAGAACTTTATGAATGAAAAGTCCGATGCTATTATAGTTGATCAATTACCAAACAGAACACTCTGGCTCGTTCTAGTGAGTTATGGCAGCATATGGGTCGTTCTTGTGCAAAGCCTCAGGGACAATGATCGTCCTGTGTAAATAGTGTCAGAAAATTCGTTATCCATTAGCTTTGGGCCCTTCGGCCGAACGGCTTCCAGGTCAAAGACAAGCCGTCTTGAAATCATGTTTCTCGGGTGGGACATCTGGATAGTACACACTATTCATGAGCCGTGCGTGCGCGGAGGGAGGTTCTCCTCCAAGTGAGTCTCATAGTCAACAAGGCACAACCACGCCGTTGCCACTGATAAAATCTAGCCCTCGCTACTGTTGCTGTTTCTTTGAGTGGAATAGTGGCTTGTAGCCTTGTCAGATGTAAAAATAGCATTCAATGACCCTCCACGGGAACTCGCGGCTTGAAACGTGGCCTACTGGTTGGGCCGGTCGTCATGAATCTTTTCAGACTACCCTAGTCGCGCACTTCCCAGCCTATCCGCTTTCCTGGGGCTTACTGAACAATGCACCTCTTCTCGATTATTCGTCTCCGATGCCCTAGAGACGGATACATGTGGGGCCCTCATCTCTTTCCACAATGGTCTCGGGATGCCTGCTCACGTCTGTTAGGCCATTCGGCCTAATTTGCGTGCACAGCCTGACGTCTTCGCCAAGAAATGCTACTTTCATCTGCCGTCTCCCTCTATGCTGTACTAGTTGTAGTCAAAGACATGATCCGAGTTGCAATATGCTCATTCACCTAGATATAAAGATAGGCCATGGAGGTCTGGGCGCCGTATGTATCGTTCCCCTCATTGGCAAGATCATACTGTTGCTTTATGAGAATCTTTACCACGTTACATGGTTAAGACATTCGTTAATTTCATTACGGTTAAGCATTATGCATCCTAACACACTCTTTTTCAGCGTCCTGACCCTTGCCGGCGTCGTTGTCTCCACCAAGGGCAAGGGCCATGGCCCAAGCTGCCCGGAGCAGGAGTATTACAACAAGATGATGGAAAGCAGGAACCGCAAAGCCGCTGTCACAGATTGTGCTAAATGGCTTAGCGGTGACATATCTGGTGTCGAGGACATCCCCAAGTATTTCAAGGAATGCTCTGGAGACAAGGATGACGAGCGTGTCAGTCGAGTTTCGGCCGCCTGTTCTTGCATCGCCACCTCATCTGTCAGCAGCACGGCGTCGAGCACGGTCGTTGTGACTACGTCAACCAGTCCCGCCAGCAGCCACATATCCGCAACTTCTGTAGTTCCAACGTCTTCATCTGTCTCGGAGTCATCCAGCGTAGCATCCACGTCTGAACACTCAACCACCGCATCTTCGAGCGTTTCCAGCCAGCCTTCTTCATCGACTTCGGTTCCCACGGACACGACTTCCTCAGCTACAGGTTCGCAAATCACGTCAGGGACAGTCATGGTGTCATCGCCGTCTCAGCCCAGCGACGGATTTACCACTTCCACTGGCACCCATACCTCCGATTCAACTTCTACATCGGCGACCCACACCTCAAGCCAACAGTCTGTCCACTCCTCTTCTTCGCAGTCTGAGTCCACGCGTGTATCTTCCACAGGTCACAGCAGTTCTTCAACCACTGTGTCTCAGTCAACCGGGCCAGCTACCACCCTTTCCCAGGCAACAAATACCCGCATAAACCCTTCCCAGTCAGCTTCTGAGTCGTCCACCAGAACATCTACTACACAGCTAGTTACAAGCCTTGTGCCAGCACAAGCGTCCACTCCTTCATTAACGACCTCCACAATCTGTGAGTCTTTCTTCGAGATACTTACAGCTGGCTAGGCACAGAGCTAACCTTTTCAACAGATACAGAGTCGGTCTTCACCGTAACCTCCTGCGCTCCAACTAAAACCGGGTGTCCAGCTGCTAGCACGGTGGTGGTCACCTCCACCATCGCCCTATCCACCACAGTCTGTCCCGTGACCGAGATATCCCAGCCGTCTCCTTCTACTTGGGACAGCACCACCACTAAGCAGGTGACCTCCACCCTATGTAAGCATTCCAACGTGATACATGTCGACGAGCGCATCGCTAATTTCACGCAGACACCACGACTACGTACACGCTCACGAGGTGTCCACCAGGGGCAGCTGACTGCCCCGTGGGCAACATCCCAATCACCAAGACCATCCCTGTCGGCGAAACTGTCCTGACAACCACCGAGGTTCTGCCTACGGGCAAGCAAGGCAGCACCGACAGAAAGGCATCGCCGACTCCCAGCGTGACTGCCACGAACGATAACAATGAACAGGAAACTCTCAGCTACACAGTGATCAGCGTCCCAACAACTATCCACACCGTCATGAACGGCGTCTCCGTCCAGATCCTGACCGTGATACCGGTCACCAGCGCCCGGCCAGTTAACAAGGCTTCCCCATCAGATGCGCCGTTCGATGCCAACAGCTGGCAGGCCGCTGACGCGAGCAGGTCGGGCCTCGACACCAAGCCGATGCTGCCTGCTAACCAGACCACCGTCAAGGGCTCGGCCTCTTCCCGTCTTCCGGTCGTGACGGCGGGTGCGCCTGGCTTGGGAAGCAGTGATGGGGTGCGGATAGCATTTTTAGTTTTCGTCGCGGCATGGTTTTTTTAGGTCGTGTTTTGAACTTGGCAACCTTGTCGTAATAGTTATGATAGACTGTGTCACTTCTTTTTCTCGAGTATATCCCCTTGAAATAGCCACATGTAATGGCGCATTGGGGAAATTTTATTTTAATTTGTTTTCTTTTCTTCAAATAGATTTAGGACGGATTGTCACTGTAAGATATAAATGACGTGTGGACGAAGAAATAAATTGCAACGTTCAACATTATTTGTGCTATGGATTCTTCTGAATGCCCCAGGTGACTGCCAATTATGGCCTTGGTGCTCCAAAACACTATATTGATACGCTTCCATTCCGAGAGCGAAAATTTCACTCTGCAGCTTGGCTGAAGTATCGGGCACCAGCCCTGAAGTGCTTTCAACGTCGTATTGCTCAACTTCACCAATGGGTCTGTTGTATTATACCATTATGATGCCAGATATGCAAATTTCTAATTGTTATCTTGCCTTACAGTTCAAAATCACTCCAAGTCTTCAACATTGATTCATACTTTTAAATGCATCTCGAGTCTGCCGCGGTGCGCTTGAATGTCTGTGATTGCCAACTTTTCTCAACTATTGGATGTCTAGCTGAATAGATCCCATAATTATTGACTGATCGAAGAAATCACGCAATGTCACAACCGTCAGCGACCCTAGTTGCCCTTGACACGTCCGTCAGGCTGCCCATCCTTGCGCAGGCCATCGTTCTCAGTGGGCTTGTAGTCGCCGCCAGTGGAGCCGCTGCTGGTGTCCGCGCCTCCGGGGGTACCACTGCTCTTGCCTCCCTGGGCACCAGCCTCATGGGGATCAACCTTGCCCTGGGCGAATTCTTCTTGATGGTCAGAGAGAGGCCTTCCACTTGATAAGGATGGGAGGAATTGACTCACGGCCAGTGCCAACACGCTTGTCGGGGGTCCCGTCCTGCTTGAGGCCGTCGTGCTCTGTAGCTACTTGTCAGTATGTGTGCCCAGTGAGAGATTGAAGGTAGTGTGCGCACCAGTGGGCTTGTAGTCAGACATGTTGATGAGGATTTGGTGGTTTTCTGGTAAAGTGAAGAATGGATGATAAGGTTTTTTTCTTAGTTGGATGAAGAATTGAGATGATGTTGAGTGACCAAAACAAAATGCTTCCTGGGAGAAAACCTGCGGCCTTATATACACAATCGAGTTCATAGTAATTGATCCCTTCTACTCAGCCCATCGGCGATGGCGAGAGCCATCCCATGGAGAGGAAGTGATGAGCAGCACATGACATCGCGATCGTGCTTGTCCATCGCGTAATGAGATGCAGCAGGCCGTTTCAACCTGCCCAATGACGTGGTGCAATTTAGGGCTCGGTGGGTGGCTGCTACGCAAACGTCAAGACGCGTCTCAAGACGCGTTGTGTGAAAGGCTGAATCGGATCTAGATGGCACAAGTGTAAAGACGAGAGCGGCTTGGTGTCAAAGAGGAACGCCCCCGTTATGACTCATGAGCTCCGGGGTAGAGTTAGTCTCAGTCTCAGATCGTACCGGCCCATTGGTAGGTTTGTGGAGCCCCTAGTGCTGCTAACTCGCACCGGGATCTTTGTAGCGACTTAGACAAAGAGTCTTGAATTCCGGCTTGCTAGAGAAAGACAGTTTTGAAGCCTCTGCAAGGAACTACAGCATTTGCGTGCCTGAACCTGAGTGCTGCTTGGTTTGGCGATATGCCGACAATTTGAATGCACACCTCTGAATACAGTTCACGAACCAACTGAGAAATGCCTGCCTCTAAGCAATACACAGGCCCACAGCATCTCAGGTCGATATCGACCACGTCTGGTCCACCTCAGACGCAGACAGGGTAGCTGGCGGATTCCATGTAATTAGTCACCGCCTCCTATGCAACAATTATGTCAGTGAAAAATACTAGGGGCTTGTTGGTAGTTTGCCAAGTCCATAGAAGACTAGTGGTTCCAAGGTTGTCAGCATTGATGAAGCAAGTGCACCCGCTCTGTGCTTTAGGCAGGGACTTTTCACATGGCATAGCTGCGGGGACATCTGAATTACATTCGAAGAATCGATAACACAGCCGATGAGTCGTACATCTCAAGACGGTCACGTTACACACGGCGTCTTAACCTGCGGGCCTTGCGGCTCGGGACCGCGGAAGGCTTCCGGCACGCCAGGGCGCCCTCGCAACCTGGCTAATGCAGGGACACGGGCAGGGATATATCTGTGTTGTCCGGAGTGTTGTCTCCGCCTACTGTACCTGTGTACAGAAGGGCAATAGGGGCAGTCTAACGCCATGGAATGGATGATCAAAAGAAAAGATTCTGTGTCACAATTGAAGTCTTGACGTCGACCATCACGATGAGAGTGGTCGAAAAAAGGGGTAATTGTAGTTTGGTAACCACCCCAAATTACGATTATTGCTTTCTACGAACCCGGCCACCTTCACTCCGAGGACCAGAGAAGCCACGCCGGCTCCATTGCGTATGCCCAATGCCATGCCCCAGTAAATCTCTCGACCGGGTAGCCACAACGGGATCAACTCATCAGCATCTCTCCAAAATCCTACCCGCCGCCGTCACGATCGCAAGCACAGGACTCCCACCCGCAAGCCCACGCAACCGGTGCTGAGCAAGCCTCTCGACCCTGTTCCGATGAAGCCGATCACTGCTCCGCTCAGCAAGCAGCGCAAACGTATACCGCGTAGTCTCACCCTCACCCTCACCCTCACCCTGCCCACCAGGCGGGTTATCGACGGCCCTACTAGTGAGCTCATCCACGACCTGGCCCAACTCATCAACCAGCGCCTGCGTAGAAACAAGCACCCGGTGCGCCGCGTCGACCCGCGCAGCAATGACCCGCCGCTGCCCCACCTGCACGCCGGCGCCCCCCACAGACGAAGCCGACGAATCCTGACCTAACGAGACGTCCAGCTCGACTTGCACTTCTGCCACAGCAGCAACAGCCAGCGCGAGGAACGGCCCGATCCAGCCCCGGGCCCTCGCGCCAGCCTGGTCCAGCTCCCGCGCCAGGACCCTCCTGCGCGCGGGGGGCTCCAGCCGCCCGCACTCGCTGACGCTAAACTGCAGGCTCGAGACCTCCCAGCCCGCCTGGCGCGCGACGTCCAGCCCGGCGTCGGCGACGCGCGCCGCCAGCTCGAGGTACGCCGCGCGGCGGAGGAGCTGTTCCACGGACGCGTCGTCCGCGGCGGCGCGGTACTGCGCGAGGGCCGCGCGCGCCGACGTTACGAGCCGGTCGAGGTCGGCGGCCCTCGCTCGCGCGGCCGCGTCGCTCTGCAGCCACCGGCGCCGCTCGTAGTGGAACCTGCGGCGGGNGCGGCGACGGTGCGGAGCTGCAGCCACGTCGCGAGGGCGGGCTCGCCGGCGTTGGTGAGCACGGCGTGGGCGGCCGCGAGCCAGGGGTAGGCGGTGTGGTTTGCAAAGGAGCGCTGCAGGACCTCGAGGGGGATGAAGTTGTAGAAGAAGGAGGACCTGAGCGGGCGTCCCTGCCACTGGTGCACGGCGTACCGGAGGGACATGTGGCTGAACCTTGCAAAGTCTGATGCCCAGAAGGCCTCGTCGTAGAGGCGGCTCATCATGGTCACGGGGAGGGCCGTCTGGCGGTCGATGAGGGTTGGCGGCGGGTCGAGGAGCCAGGTTGGCCAGCCTAGGTTGTCGAACTCGCCGCAGGCGGTCCAGCCGGCTCGGAACCAGGGCCGCGGCGCTGCCATGGCGTAGGGCCACTGCTGTAGCCAGCTGGTTACCTGGGGGAAGCCGTCTCGCGGGTCGATCCCGGACATGGTGTTCATCACGCCTCCCCAGAGCTTTATGGGTGGGTGCATATCAGCAGGGGCTGTTCATATAGCAATCCGGGGGGAGGAGGGTGTTGGTGTTGAAGCCTTACCTGATTCTCGAATGCCCAGCCTTCTTCGGCACGGAACTCGTCTTGGAAACTACAGAGCGGTATTAGTACAGATGTTACTGTATGGCTATCGTGCTTGACATGAAGCACAACTCCTTGGCGGCGCGCGGACAAGTACATCAACTCCGGGGTAAAAGAGACTATTGATAAGGGGGGGGGCGCTTACAAAAATGCCGGAAAGGTAGTCCTAGACCGTCCGTTGTCCGCAGATCCAATCTTCGCACCGAGCTGGAGCAGCAGTTGCTTCTGCTGGGCTGTAAGCTGGGTGAGCTCGGGCGCGATGGGGCTGTCGTCGTCTGGTCTCGCCGTGCGCAGGGCCGGGTTCGTCTCCCAGTTCCTGACTTCCGTCATGAGAGCGACGGTGTCCCTCGCACAATGCTGCGCTCTGTGTGTCAGCCTCATCAGGTTTGTAGTAGCTAATAATTGATCTCGGACTGGATCGGTGGGTAGTAGGACACGCGCGGGATGGGATATTATCTCACTGCCAGTTCATGCAACATAATCGTGGCGAGGGCCGTCGCGAGGACAAACTTCTCCGACTTGGAGTAGGTGGGGAGTATTAACGGCCAGACACTCTCGGGCGAGATCGTCACCACTATCTCCTGAGGCCCGTTCGGGTTCAGCATGTCTAGGTCCATCAGGGTGGTGGCGTAGGCGCCCAGGCGGACTGTGTCTCCGAAGCGGAAAGTCAGGTAGGCCCTCAGGATGTTCTCTCCGACTCTTGCTGATTGGAACCCGCTGTCGCGGAGCGCCTTGGCTTCCGGGTACATGTGTCGGTCTTCGACCTCGTAGTGAAGAGCTGTCCGGTGAGTCAACACGTGGAATGAGGGGATGGGATTGTTAGAAACAACTTACTGGACATGCGACTCCACATCTCGGGAGGGACAGCAGCAGGGCCACCATTCTGGGCTTGCACTGGTTGAGCGCCTGGTCAGAAGTTTTCACAGAGGTCCCAGGGGCATTGAGGCCGATCAAAGAGATATACACTGGAAACGTCCCCGGTGTAACCGATGATACAGGACATATCATCGATATCATTATAGTTCAAGACATGAGGAATGCTTACTGGGAGCGTTTGGTGGTAGTCTGGGGAACCGGGACGGGTCCACGGGCCTGAGCTTGCATATATCCATTATGGAAGTCCAAAATGGATGGTTTGAATAAAGCACCTTGGACATGAGTTGCAAAACCGGCTGTAACGCGTCCCAGACTTGATCATTTGTGGTCTGTAAAATGACAGCATAATAATGATTAGTGTGCTGTGAGATGCTGCATGTTGTCTGTATTCCCTCTTGAGTCGGTGGACAAGGTGCTTACTGCGTTCCATATTCGATCTTCACCATTGTAGTTGTACCATAATAAACTCTTGTCAGGAGTGTAACCTTCGCCCGCGGGCTGGCGCCAATGGCTACGACGGACGAGCCTGAATGCAACTCGACGTTATTTCAGAATGCCGTCTGACAAGATCGGGAGAGGGAGGATCATGCATACGGGTGGAGAGGGGAATTGGCGAGGCCTTGGACCGAGCCGTCGATTTGCATGTCAGGATCGAATGCCCCTTGCGCTTTCAGCTAATAGTATGTAGGCACGGGCGTTAGATCGCATGTTGTGTTGGGCCAAAGGGGGGCTGGTTTGGTAGGGCTGTCTGTACCTCATCTGCGGTGAACCCGTGGAAAACCACGGCCTGGAAGTCCTCGGTCCAGTCCATGTCCGGACCGTGGGTATTTGGTGTCAACATGGACCGCCCTGGGTTGTCAGCCGGTGCCCGTGGGTCTACGCCCCAGCGCCTGATCACTATATTAGCAGAACTGTTCGCTGGTTGCCGATTTGAGATATGAGAGGCTCGCTGTTGGCATGGATAGTACAAGAGGGCTGCAGACTTACTTGGCATACTCGCTCGGGAATACCCAATCGTCTCCCACGTGCCAAGTGTCGTCTGGGCGGAGGGCAGGGTGCCTGGTAGGCCGCGACCTGAACCTTGGGTCCATCCATTCGGGGATATATGTGTTGAAGGAGCTCTGTGGAGTCCTGAAATTGCCGAGGGGTTGGGGATCAGGAGGTCTCTGGCTCAGCAGATAGGTCTGGATGGCGTTCAGGTCGATGCCACCAGTGATGTCGCTGATGTCCACCTCGTCTGCGTCCAAGTCGTCATCCGAGGTGTCGCTGACCACGTAGTAGTCGGCGTTGAGTGCCTGCGACATGGTGCCGGGGTAGGGCTGTAGACTTGATACCGGACTGTCGACTGTTAGCGTGAGCGAGGATGTTGAACAGCATAGCCTGAGACATTTGGCACTCCGCCCCCAAAGCACCCAAGTGGTTCAATGTGGTGGCAGGAACTCATCTGACCTGCTTTGTCACTTGTTGGGTGTGTTGGTGGCCGGATCCGGATGAGTGAGCTGGGTGGGGCATGACAATAAACAATCATGACTCCCCATTTACAAGCACTGAGAAGTAAAGACAAGCCGCCAATGTCAATATCTCTTTAAATTCCTTTCTGAAGAAGAAAAAAACAAATCCATTAATGCCATGCTAGAAAACACACTCAATGGGCCGGCTGTATGCACGACGTCTATTTCATCCGCTCGGGGGCCCTCTCCTCCTGGACCTCAGCCTCTGGCTCCTTGGCCTTGCCGCGGCCGGGGGCAGACTCGAACTTTGCCCTCCACTTGTCCTCCTGCTTGAACATGACGATGCACTGGAGGGCCGAAGGGGTGCCGTAGTCTGGGTCAGCGCCGCCGTCTACGAGAACCTGTGCGGGGGGTATTGGTGTTAGCGGAAGATGATGAGAGACATGAGAAGTGAAAAAAAAAAAATTTTAAAAAAAAAGGAGATGATCTACCTCGACAACATCATCCAACCTCTTGAACACAGCACCAGCCAGCGGGCTCTGGCGCTTGTCATTCAGCCTGTTGGGGTCTGCGCCGTTCTGGATGAGGAACTTGACCAGGTCTGCATGGCCGTAGTACGCCGCCAGCATAAGCTATTATTATGCACGTTAGCCATCCATCTGTCAGCGCGTCCATCCATCCAACCAGAAAGATGCAAAGCCCTGCTGGCCGCCTGCCTGCCCGCCTGCTGTGGGTGCGGGGCTGTGGCTGACCCAGGCCAGGGCCCCCCTGACTCGGGAGTCGGTGGGTTTGTTGTGGGTTTGTTGTGGGTGGGACCACCCGCAACAGGACTGGGAGAACTCACCAGTGTGTCACCCTTCTCGTTTGTGAGGTTGGCGGGCAGGCCCGTGGCGATGGCCTCCTCGAGGACCTGCTTGTTGCCCTCGCGGGCGGCGTTGTACATCTGTGCCGCGAGGCGGATGGCCTCGAGCGAGGGCGAGAATGCCGTCGCCGACGTGAGTTCGTTGTTCATCTTTGAGGGTTGGAGGAAGGTTGATGGGAGGTCGATGATATTGGGAGGGTCGGGGATTGGCAATGCGGGCAGGTTGTGTGGACGGACGTCAAGATGGACAGATACTGTAGTAAGTTAATAGTGCAGTTGCTGCTGTAGCTAATAAGCTGAGCTGTGGCCGACCCACTCATCAGTGCAGGAAGGTGCTGGCTGTCAATGGGAAGCTGCCTGCCTTCCCCAGTGCAGTGAGTGCAGTTAATAAGCTCGCCTCGGTGATTGGCGAACCCCCGGGCGAAGATTCCAGAAACACTCTCGGCGTCTCTCGCTGCACTCGCTGCGCCGTCGGTGCCCGGTAAGCCGGCCAGCTGGCTGTCAGCTGGTCTTACCTGACTGAATGACTGTCAGCATGCTGCACGACTCGGCCAACACTGACTGAGGTTATTCCCATTGCCAAGGTAAGCAACTTGTTTACCGGTTAAGGACTAACCATCATTTAGTCATGGACAATGTGGAGCCCACTCGTGCCATGGGGGGTTACTCGCAAGTTGCAACCAGTGTTTCAGAACCCCGAATCCAGCATTTGGCCGTCCCCTGTCCTTGTGATATCACTGCACGCTGATGAGTGTCTCTGTCTGTCTGCAGCTTTATTATTGTGAGCCACATTGTTAACAGCTTTGGATTGGCATATTAAGGCTGTGGAATGACCATCCATCAGACCTGGGTGCGATGTTGTGTGTATGCTGGAGACGCATGTACTTGCACCCGAGGATTCGGGGATCAACAGTTCAGTCCCGAGCCAGGGCAGATCGAGTTCATGTAATCATATGTCATTAATTTATATACTGCCAACCATCAACGCCGGCGGGCAAACTGGCACATCTCGACCTCGGTTCCCCGACCACAGAGAAAGGGACACAAAGGCCAACAAAAAAGCCTCGATTAATAGATGAGCTGATCATCATACGCCCTCACACTCTCGAGGTAACCCAGCACCTGGTCGTAGTCCTTGCAGACGTGCGTGGCGTCCCAGCCATCACTGCCCGAGTTGTCGTCGGGGAACGTGGTGGCGTGGCCCTCGAGGGCCGTGTCGGCGGCGCACGTGATGGCCTGCCGCATGTAGGCGATGCAGTGGATCATGTGCCAGTGGTGGTCGTCCGGGATGGGGTGGCCCGACGACAGGCCCGAGTACGTCTGCGCCATGGCGAAGAGGCAGTGGATCTGGTGCGTGACCGACGTCGTGAAGACCGTCATGCCCTCGTACCAGTCGATCGGCTTGGGGAGGTCGTGGTACTTGTGCGTGTCGTTTACCCACTGGAACCCCATGCCCTCTGCGTTGTGTTAGTATGCAGTTCAGAATTGCATCGAATGGCAGACAGGCCGACAGACGGGAATACGTACTCGGCATCAGGTTGTTCCACTTGTCCAGCGTCTCGTTCGTAAAGAACTCGGACGTGTTCATGGGCGCGTACGACGTGTCGTACTCGAACCGCGCCAGCTTCTGCGGGAACCGCGGCCCCACGCCCGTCATGTCGCCCAGCAGCTGCCACTGGTCCTGCTCGGGCTCCCGCAGCTCGTTGCGCACCAGCAGCGCCACGATGATCAGCAGCAGCGTCGTGTCGAGCATCCACCGCGACGACCGCAGGATGGCTGACAGCTGCGACCTTTTCGATCTGTTCCTCCGCCGCTCGTTGTGCTCGTGCTGGTGGGCCCGCCATGACTTCTCGTCGCCGATCAGCGACTCGACCTCGGTGCTGGACCGCGAGTCGTGGTCGTGGTCGTGGTCCTGGTCGTGGTGGTCCAGCTGCACGTTCTCGTACTTGTGGGATGATGATGATGCCATGGCGACGAGACGGCTCTTGACGGTGCTTGTTGCGGGATTAATGAGTGTCGTCGGGCAAGTCCAGTTGCCTTGTAAAATCAATCACCGTCCAGCGAGTGTCGAGAGGAAAAGAAAGGGAGTGTGAAAGGAAAAGAGGAGAGAGGTGTCGGACTACCGTCGAGGTTGGCCGTGTCACACTCTCAGTCGAAGGTGGTGGCGGATGGGGAAAAGGATGGGATGGGATGGTTGGTCTTTAGGATAAATGCAAGAGGGCAGGGGAAAAGTAGAATGCTTATTAGCGCCATTTTTTGAAAACAAACGAGAGCGAGACGCAGAGGCACACTCAATGTGGACCATTAGCACCAAAAGTCCAGGAAGGGGTGGCCTCTGAGACGAGGTTTGGATGAGGCTCAAACAGCATCTGTCACACCAAG
The DNA here is from genome assembly GCA_000800745.1 of Diaporthe longicolla. Classification (NCBI taxonomy): domain Eukaryota; kingdom Fungi; phylum Ascomycota; class Sordariomycetes; order Diaporthales; family Diaporthaceae; genus Diaporthe; species Diaporthe longicolla. Next base: position 25,517 of record JUJX01000189.1, on the reverse strand, counting down.
GGGGGGTCTTCCTACTCGCCCTGGGGCGTCCCAAAGCGGCATGGCCTTCCGTCGCGAGGCCCTGTCGTGTGCAGCCACTGCTGCGTGTCGGTCCCAGGAACACATCAGGCCAAGAGGATCGTGACAGGTCGATCATATCGTGTGGTCATGAGCTTGTCTTTTCAGATCCCGGTGGAAGTCGCCGTGCATTGTGGGTTGGGATCTGACTGACTTGATTGACGACGAGACACAACACAAAAGGTGGAGGTGGGGAGGCCACAGGGGTAGGGGTGGATCCCAAGACTGGGGTTCGGGTTCCAGCTGGGCGCTTGCGATGGGTGACCCCCTTTCCCCTTGCTGCTTTGGTCCTAACCATGTTACAATCGTCTGCCGAGACCAGCTGGCGGCCCGTGGTTTCCACCAGTTGGCGGCCCACGAACCTCAGTCTTGGCTCCTGAGCCTCTTCTGACGACAGTCTTGTATTCCTGGGCCACATCACTCCCCGTCCAACGTGAGCTCTTCGCGTGAAAAAAATAAAAAAAAAATACGCAAATTGCGACCTCAATATTTCAATTACAGGATTGGATCGATATAGGTCTTCCAGTCAGCTCAGGCTGGGCTTGAATAATGCATGCAGCATTCAAGCCCGACCCGGGGCAAGGATTTCAACTTTTGTGGCTACGAGGCCATTGGTGCGGCCGGCGTCATCGCTTGGGTTGTTTGTCTGCCCCGTTGTTCAACATGCGCGTGGTAGAGGACCATACCTTCGCAAATAATGAAGTTTGGTCAGTGAGTGATTCGGGCAATCATTCTCACCACTGTTTTCTGTCTGCCACATTGTTTCGGCTGCAATGCTTGCATGGTGGCAGATTTTGTATATTATATTCAAGTTACATGAAGAAATGGGCTCCTATCACACTAAGGATTTTGAGGCAGAGGCACTGCGTCAGCAGGTTGATGCCACTCATAGTCCTTGGGCAGCCTCACAGACCGGTGCTTCAACCATCCTTGTACGCTATCCCAGTTGACACACTTGTGTAGTGTGTTGCCATCTGGTGTTGGTTGTTGATGTTGGTTCACCCAGTAGAATGGCAGAATACCCGGGTCAAAGTTGCACATGAGTGCCTGGCGGAGGAAGTCGATGCAGTGCTCGTAATGTCTTTCGTACATTTCCGGAACGCCAGCCTTGTTGGCCTGTGTTGTTTCGAAGTAGGCGATGTGATGGTCCTGCCAGACGTAGTGAAGGCAATGGAGCTGGTGGACGCCCAGAGCCACTCCTAGGTAGCCGCCACCCACTTCCGGGGGGTACTGTACGGCAGTGAGGTTGTGGCCGATGCCTATAATATCTGCTGCGGTTATGCTCACAGCACCATCTAGGAATCAGACACACAGTGTTAGTAAAGCTTTTTGCACTTAAAGCTTTTGTGATTGTGCCAGAAAGGAATCTTCGTTAGCCTACATTGCATCAAATCCTGCCAGGCCTGCTCAACTTCCGGCGTTGGTGGCCCCTTATATGGGGAGTCGTACCAAAGCGAGCCCTTGAACCACGTATCGACATACTCCTCATCAATGGCATCGTTGATAGGAGCTGCGGACCTTGAGTCAGTCACCGTTCATTGGAAATTCGCGTTCCATACCTTGTCCTTGCTTACAATACCCATGGGTCTTATCCACACAACCCCGAAAGTCCTCTCTAGACGGCCATGTGTTCCATTGCTGGGAGATGAAGACAAAATATGTAAAAATTAGAGTCCCGTGGAGAAACCAGGGAATAAGGTTTATCCATAAGACCTGGTGATGATTTGGTCGTGTGACTTCGCCCATGCTAGCCAACTCCGAGTTTATGTCCCTGTCTTCAGCCAGCAGTGGTTCCATACCTTCTGCTTTCATTACTGGAGACTTGGTGGCATTGGAACACATGCTGGGAAATGCGTTGCCGATGTGCGGCCTACTCGAAGCTGAAACAATGAAAGGCACGACTCAACTGAGAGGAGACAGTTTGGAAGGATCCAGAAGACGATGGCCGCAATGGAAGCACTGCGCCGCTCTGACCCCGGAACAGTAATCGTCCAAAGGTCTTTGAGGATGGAGGCAGCAATTCAAGCAATCGAATCAAGGCTGTCTCTCAAACACATTCACACGGCCCGACTTCCGGAGCTTTTCTGAAATGCTACCTCGGTGTCAGCCAAGGTCTGAATTTCTGTTGCATTATTGCGCTGACCTTGCCCATGCGGCCCTCGTATCACGCCGTATCCATTTGCATTCACAATAGGCAAGTTACTCGGTTGCGTGAAGATGCGGCTCAGTAACGGCAACCGGCTTCGAAGCAAGTGTTGATTCGCTGTGATGACGCATGTGGGCTGCATTTGAGAACATGGTGGTCTACTGATCCCCGATGATATATAGCGGTCACCCTTGTTTCATGCAGAGTAACAATGGTCATCTTCTGTCAGCTTTGGAACCGGTGAGCCACTGGACTTGCATCTTCGGAGACTACAGTGTTACCTACGATGCAACTTCGCTGATGTACTGCTACATACGCAAAGGTTCCGAAATTAGCACTGGCGTCTTCGGTCCGATGGCTGTGAAATGGATGCAAGGGAGGACACATTACATTCCATATTCCGGCCTAGTCGGATATGGCCGATAGACCTTGCCATGAGAATTGGTCATTTGTGCAAATAGATGAGGATAGAGCATTGTGAGCTGTTATTCGGCCGAACTCTCAGTGCCAATGCCGGTTGGGGAATCAATATAGAAGTTGTGGCGACATGGCTTACATCCCCTTCACAGGAATAGGGTTGTCATTTGCAAACAGCGGGACTCATTGCTCTTTTAGGGGTACGTTCCACACAAGGAACCTAGGAGGCTATGGAGAGACACAAATTGCATAGGCCTCCTTTTCTGTCACATGCATGATGCTGTGTAGCTTTGGCACCATTGAAGTTTGTAGAGCCTTCTCCGTCAGGTTCCACGTCCATTATCGGGAGACACATACCTAGGCAGTAGATTTCACCAACTTCTGGCAGGTGAGTTGCAGTGATTGTTGGCAAACGAGTACGCACAAATATAAATTCCCGTCAAGAACCCGTTATCCTAGCTGTTCGAATGCCATCCATGTTGTCGTTCGACGGACCTCCACACCTTCATACAAACCCTTCGACACTCATCGACTCAGAATAATTTCCATTGGAAACATTGTCAACATGCATTTCAAGGCCTTTGTCATTGTAGCCATCAGTCTGGCTGTAGCTAGACCTGTTGTCGAGCCGGGTGGGTTAATTCCCCAAACCAGCCCCGGAGGGCTCTGGAATAAAATTTCTGACTGCCCCACCAGTGGCTCTTGCTGGGAAGAGGGACTTTGAGGGGGACCGTCTCCTTCAGATATCCAAGGACAGTGCGGAATCGTCTTACGACGTCAAGAGGGACTTCGAGGGAGACCGTCTCCTTCAGATATCCAAGGACAGTGCGGAATCGTCTTACGATATGTAATTGGATAGACAGGGAGGTTTTGTGGATTGCCTGATTCATCACCCGATCGCATTTCACACCCATCATGCACAGGGATGTTTCATAAGGGACTGTCACCGGAGACCCGATCGGGGTACCCGATGACAGGCAGCAGGCTGTGGCAGCCGCAAAGTACCTTTCCCAGTTCAATGCAAAAGTGTCCATAGCTCGCCCTCTTGCATGCGCAGTAGATGTGACCTGGTGAAAACCTCTCTTGCCTGGTAGCTTACGGAGATCGATGTCATCGAGCCACTACTAGTAGTTCCGCCCTGGCCGGAAGCGGTTGACCTCTCTCGAGCCTACCTGCCGTTTTCCTTGCACGCAACGTCTCTCCAATGTCTTGGAGGCGTGTAAGGCGGTCGAATAGGCGGCCTAAATTGGGTTCGGCACGTGTCGGCGCTTGAAAGATGCAGCGCAAGGTGAGAAGTTGGCGGCCGAAGCCGTACGGGGGGATACTTGCAATGATATGCGAATCACCTTCCTCATCTTTCACGTAGCATTCTTGGCGGTGAATGAGGCCGGGATTAATCAAATTAATTGTTCTCTGAGGCCAGCAAGGCATGTAAATAGGGCCGAGAACTCCAACAGACTACAGCCTTTGGGTCCTTCTGATACTGTGTGTAACTCATTACCGGGACATGCTACACCGGTCTGGAACTCGTTCCGTGAGACTGTCAAAAGGCCTTCTTCAAGGTACTGTACATGGATGGCTGTATCACATTCCAGTTCAGAAGTATGCTGCCAGTATTCCGAAATTGGGTGCACCAAGATGCTACCGGATTGGACATGCTGTGCGTTACACCGCCTGGGGGCCAGGGGGCTGCGTAGTGCTCATTAATTTGTCTACTGTAGTTGGCCCTGACCTGGAGGGCAAAGCTTTCCCCTCCCCCACGCTTTTCTTATTACAAACCTTGCCGCAGCGTTGTGGGGGCGATGACATGCGGCTCAACATCAAGACGGCAGGGCCGATCACAGAGTTGGTCGCGGGACTATTGATGCTGTGCTACCAGGGACCCCCAAATACATCGGCAAAAGGCGGGCGGGTTCGAGCATCCATCGCATGACCGAATAGAATCAAGACAACATTGAGCAGTGAGAGGATGAAACAACGGGATAATGCTTTATGCAGATGACTGCAACGGAATGTTTCATTTGCAGCCGGTCATTCTGATCATCCACAATTGAGGCTAGGCCCCCAAGTTGACAGTCAGACTATCGCCCCTCATATGAGCCAGCTTCTGACAAAATGGGCTCCTGCTTCTGAGTGTAGGGCCCCAACGTAAGAAGACGAAAGGAATCGGCGTCAAAATGAGGCCCATACAACCGAGTACCGTACAACCCCATTGGGTGCCAAGATTTTGGTAGAGCGGATACGTAGAGAGAGGGATAATGACTGCAGCCAGGACATTCCGAGTGAACACACTGGATGCCAAGGCAGATGCGCTGTAAATGTCATATGAATCTGTCAAGTAATTGTTCATTGCCAGGAACGTGAGGTCAATGCCCACGCCATAGGGGATGCCTGACAGCGCCGGTACTATCCAATGCACATTTCGCCGAGCCGTCCATCCTAGCCAAAACTGAGAGATGGCGAAAAGAGGACCGCCGAGACAAGCCAGAGGTAGTCTTCGATACTCTTTCTGGAAAGTCCAAGGCCTGCCTAAGCTCGCGCAGGAATTGTAGTAGCGGTCCCAGGCCGAAAAGACGGCGATGGCTATGATAGCCCCGACGCCAACTGGAATCCACATTAAGGCGACTACTCCGTCAGACATCGCGTATGTCTTGCCGAAGATGATGGGATATGCACCAAAGTACAGAAAGTAGATGACGTATTCGTATAGTATGAAGAGGTCGGTGAAGAAAACCAGGGGCTCCGAGAGGATCCGAATGGGCCGTACGAGGACCGCGACTTGGGTCCGAAAGAAAGCTCGCATGCGCTTCATGTTACATCTGGAACCAATTTTGGCCGTGCCCGGCGGCATATGCACATGCACCGGCAATCTGTCTTGCCCGGTGGCAAAATCGTTGAGAATTGGGGCGAAAGTCTCAGGCATCAGAAGCAACATTGGCCAGTTGGCAGCAGCAAGGATCAAGGCAGACCAGAACTGCCACTGCCACCCGCTTGGCGATACGAAGCCGGAGATGATGGGCCCCAGTAGCGGACCAACGTTGCTCGTGAGACCCAAGAGCGTCACCGCCATGCCCCGTGGTACGAGATCAGGATAGATATCGCAGAAGAGACCACCAGACACGGTTTGCGGCGCTGCTGCGGCGCAGCCCAACATGAAGCGGAAAAAGAGAAATGCTGGCCAATTCGGGGCAAAGCCACATCCTGCTGTAAAAGCTGTGTATATGAGGAAGGACACCAAGAAGATAGGACGCCTGCCCCAATACTCAGAAAGCGGTGCGCAGATAATGGGTCCAAAAACTGGCACAAAGTGGGAACATAACGAGGTTAGCATGGTGGATGGAGATTTACTGTAGTCTGCACGGCTATGAGATGGAAGGGAAGGTTGCCTGCATGGCACACTCACTATAACCAACCAAAAAAACAGCAACGGGTAAGTTTCGCTGGAGGTCAGAAGTCACCCCAAAGTGTGTCCAAAGAGTCGAACCCGATCCAGTAGTAAGGGAGGAGCTTAGGGTCACATTGAAATTCAGGAAGATCACGGTGGCGGCGATGAACAGCTTCCGCGACCGTGAGAGTCGGCCTGCCAACACTGTTGGAACATCCCGCGCAGGTGCCGATCTCTCAGACACCATGGCAGATAGAACCGAGGTTGACTTGCTCTGAAAAGAATTTCGAATGAAGAATTTATCAGAACAAAATAGGACCAAACCGTCAGGACAAGGAGGCCAATCACTCTTGCGCTTCGGCGATGCCAACGTGAAGACCGAATCAGCTTGAGGTCGGGTGAAGAACCACTTGAATTATATACTGAGGTGTTTCCGGTATTCTGACGGCTTCGTGTTTGATCATGGACAGCATCGAGGTTTGTCACCATCGGAAGCCCAGCACGACCAGCATTGGATCCAACGCTCCAGCGATATCGGGGTGAATGAACCGGGAAGTTTGCATTATACAGTTTGTCTCACATGGAAACCGCCAATCGGGGCTGGAATTGATTGGAGATGCCAACGAAGGTTACACTGTACTCTCTGGTCATTGTCCCAGTCTTGGCTGAGTTCCCATGGAAATAGATGGCAAGCTCCTGCTTCGGTGTCAAATGATTTGCCAGCAGTTGCACAGGCGTTAGGCACCCTCAGGCCGTTGACATACCGCCCCCACCCTGTTGGGACCTTCTGATTTCGCAAGCCGCCTGCAAGAACAAGCATGGGTTACTAAGTACCCAAGGTACCTACCTAAGTACTTAAGTAGGTAAGTAGGTACTTAGGTAGCCTGCATGGCTTTCTGCACGAGGCCTGCTATTTCACATTTCCTTCCGCTGTCACCATACTCATCCGAGGCCCCAACCCCCAACCCAGGCAGGCCCTGAGTGGCAACGTTTTACCAACACATCCGATCTGTAACAACGCAATCAAAAATTACTGGAGTTACAAGCACACCAACTCCCAACCGGCTTTGCCGCCTTCACAAGACAAGAAAATGTACTTTTTCACCATCGTTGCCATCCGGTTGTACCTCTCGCCTCCCCTTCAGTATAAGGAACGCATAGCAGAGAGTTGCTGTTATGCCAAGAACTACGATCCCCATGCAGACCGAGTAACCAGTACGGTAGTGTGGCGAGTCCTTGGCCAGAAACGTGAATGGAGCGATTATGCCGCCTGTGTTGCCAATGCTAATCATGAATGCTGACCCAATACTCCGCTGCTGGTGCCCTTGAAGGTTCATGAGGTACCAGCAGATGACGGTTGGCCCTGCACCAAAAGCACCCATGCAGACAAGGCACAATCCGGCGTATTGAACCGAAAAATGCCCATGCGTTGTCATCAAGATCGCCAGCCCCGCAATGAGGATTGCACCAGGGAACAACACATAGGGCAGCCGATATTGCGATCGATCCGACAGGTATGCTAGAAGCAGGCACATCCCGAGTGCGGCTGCAAATGGCGGAACTGAGTGTAGCTGTGTCTGAACCGTCGAGTAACCCAACGTTTTGATGATCGTAGGCGTGAAATAAGCAAAGGCATATATCGGCTCAACGACAGCTAATGGAACTGATGAGTCTGACTTCCAACGACAGGATAAAGTTTCATTGTTGGTCGAATGTATAAGCACTCACAAAGATACATGACGGCACCCAGGTAGTTCTTCGGATCCCTGAAGAACGAAATAATACCCTGAAAGGTAACATGTTCGGCGGATGTCAAGTCGTCGTTTCGAGTTCTTTTCAGCACAAATTGCTTCTCTCTTTCCGAAAGCCACTTCGCTTGGCCTGGGAAGTCGCTGACAAGGAAGAAGGCTGCGAAAGCAACCAGAATGCTGAAAATGCCTTCCAGGATAAATATCCACCTCCAATTAGCTTGGCTTCCGACCCCATCCATGTTCGCAATTGCGGTTGCTAACAGCCCACCAAACGCGGACGCCAAAACGGCGGAGCAAAAATAGATCGCAAAGCGTTTTTGACATTCCTCTCTTTTATACCAAAAGCTGATCAGGTAGAAGCTCCCGGGGAAGACCCCTGCCTCAAAAAAGCCGAGCAGAATTCGGGTGGCAAGGAGTCCGCTGTAATTTTGCACAAACCCTTGACCAAGCATGGCAACGCCGAAGCCTACCATGCAGATTGTGAGCCAAACGTGTGGGGTGAACTTCTTGAGTAGGATATTAGAGGGAATTTCGAAGACGATATAGGGAACAAAGAAAACGGCAAGCGCAATATTCGGCTGCTGGCCGGTCAGTCCTAGATCCGCTGGCATGCTCATCGTGAGAGCGTTGGAAATGTTGGCCCTGTGGAGTTATCAGCGCTTTCGTTGGCGAGCAACAGTAAACAAAACTCACCTGTCCAAGAATGCCACGACATATATTAGGAACAGAATTGGAAGCACTCGCAAGTCGACTTTGCGCATGAGACGAGCCTCCTCCATCTCAGAAAGAGCCTCATTCTGGGCTGTTGGGATCGAGGATGTCTTGGCGATATTGCCATCGGACTCTGGACACGGTTAGCTGGCATTTTTCATTGCCTTTTGGTCGAGACAAGACATCTGTGCAGGAGTACCTGAGCTACCCATGTTGCGCCTTTTTTTCCTTTGTTGTTGCCAGCTACGCAATATGACTAGGAACACGTCAAGTTTGATGAGGTTTTGGCTCACAATAATGCAGTCTGAGAATGAAGGGGTGGGTGAAGGGCTACGATCAAGGGGGCGTAACACTGACACGTGGTGATTCCTGGAATGATGAACAGCGATGACTCATTTATCCAGTCGTTGCCTGTGGGGGCTTCAAATACTACCTCTGCGCATCATTGCATAAGACCACACCGCAGGATCACCACTCACCGAAGGTGCTTCAGCCGCGAATGTCAGCCCGTAATAAGTGCAGAAATGGCAGCGTTCCTTCCACAGTCCCTGAAGCAACATTGAGGAACTTTGGAAGAGTATTGGCACAAGATCACCGGAGACATTGTGAGACAGCATGCAGAGTGTGTTCACACCCGCTCTGCTGCAGTGTCACCTCGGAATAGAGCCTTTCACGTACACCGGTGGACTAGTGGGGCTGTCTTGGGTTAAAAGGTTGAGACGTATCAAAAGGACTTTTGTTGGTATGCTGTACAACCAACGGTTGCGTTGTTTGGCCATTCACGGATCCGATTGTTATCGGCTGCCTAGGATCATCCCGGGGTCATGATCGACGGACACGGCGGACAACCAACTTCATGGCTTGAGCAACAGCATGTTAGCAATCACATCATTCGCCACATAAGTAAATCCACATTCAAGGCTGGAATAAGAGCCGACATGCTATGCTGCATGCTGCATGCAGACACCTGCGCTTGGTTCCGTGTTGGGTAGCACAACTTGAACATCCACATCATGAGCTGCTTCACACTGAGGCTAGTAGTTCTCAGCTCTTGTCTCGGGGGAGCACTTCAACCTTGCTAGGAGCCGTGTAATGAAATTGATGCAGATGATGAAATGATTATTTTAGGAGATTGGAAGTTGGGTCGACACGCGCAGCACGCGGCTCGGGGAGCCGTGTCTGCTCTTTGATCAGCGATGCCGCAGTGCAGGGCAAACATTTGAAGAGCCTCATCCAGCCAATCTATATATTCTATGGGCAACCTGCTGACCACCGCGACAAATGAGACTCTTTACGCTGGATCCGCAAGGCTATGTGCTATTTTGTGGCCTGACGCATCCCAGATCCACGACCCTTGTTTCTCAGCCTTAGAATATCTCACATCTCCATTCGTTGAGAAAGATCCATTCGAGTCAGGCATACAGGTATCAAGAAATGGCACCTCGGCCTATGCAGACTGTCTTTTCAAATGCTCCAGCAACATTTACACCATTCTTGAAGCCACCCCCGGGAGTCACTTCAAATCCTGAGCATCCAGAATCGCTAGCCGGACTTGCCGACCTCACCATCGGAATCTGTCTGCCTCTGATAACCCTATTCTTCCTAGGTCGCTGTTATGTCCGCTTGTACATGAAGAGAGCATGGATCCTTGAAGACTATCTTGTCACTATAGCGTGGGCTGGCTCCGTCGGGTACTGCGCTGTGATGAGGGCTACTATGTCTCACCATGGAGGCGAGCATGGATGGGACATCACGGCGTCCGAAGCTCATCAAGCATCTTACTGGTTTAATGTCACGGCCATAGAGTACGGATTTATTATTGGGATTACGAAACTCGCCCTTCTCATGTTCTATCGGCGGGTATTCTCTCCCGTGCGAAGAAGTCCATTCGACATCACGCTCATCATGCTCATGATAATCATACTTGGCTTTTATACCAGCAATACACTGGTCAAGATCTTCGAATGTTCTCCTCGCGGCAAGATATGGAACAGCAAAATTCCTGGAAAGTGTCTGGACCTTGTCATGGTATTGAATGTTAGCGGTGGCTTCAACTCTGTCTCAGACTTCATTATTCTTCTGCTCCCAGTCCATGCCGTATCGAAACTGCAGATGAGCCCAGCCAAGCGTATCCTGGTAATCCTCGGTTTTACTTTTGGACTGTGGTACGTTTTCATCCTCTGTCCCAAAAATCAAAGGCTCGGTCATCATGGACTGTCATCGTCATGCTGAGATTCTGGTAAAATGCAGCGGCCCCATATTTGCGACAGTCGGTTTTGTGGTTCGTCTTCGCCAGTCGGGTGACAAAGATACAACTTGGAACCAATGCGAAATCCTTCTATGGGCAGCGGCGGAATTGGCCACGGGTATCTTATGTGTCTGCTTCCCAGAGGTCGCTTTCATGTTCCGCAAGAGAAATCGCCGGGGCTCTAGAGCACGTCAGCGCCCTTCCGAATCTCAAATCCAGAGGGATTGGAACCAGCGCGTGATCAAGAAGCCATCAGTGTCTTACTTCAGCAGGAGCCTAATGAGCACAGTGTTCAGCACCAGAACCGACCCAGATTATCTTGAACTGAACGACCGGCGCAAAGCATACCACGTTGAGGTATTTCCCACTAACCATTCACAGCGAGGCCAAGAGCCCGATCATGATGTGATTGTGTTGAACAGTGAGGTCACCATTCAGAGCCGGGATGGACCTGTATAATATCTGGTACGCAGAGAATTCAGGAGGTGAACGATATAGGCCCTATATAGGCTCCTGTACTATTGTGATAGGCCTGGGAGTATGGATTCAAGCTGAGCAGGGACCCTCAGCTGAATGCCGCGTGGGCGGCGAGGCAAGTTGTCAATTGAATTGCGGAAATAGGTTGGACAATGTGGACTGCAGGTTCGGGATTCTACCTTATATCTGAGAGGCCTGTACAGATTGTGAAAGTCGGACCACGACAGATCCGTCTTGAAGAAGGCTAAACATGAGGAAGACAAAGAGTGAAGAGACTGGCATGGTGAGCAGCGAAGGAAAGCCAACCTTGGAACTGAATACTGCGATAAATGCCCTACTGACAGATTACCCTCAGGAGTAGTACTAGACAGGATAAAAACAAGGCAAATAAAAAAAAGCAAAGAAAAGAAAAAGGAAAGACAACGCATTTCCAGAACGCCTTCGTGTATCACTTCTTCGATACCTAGGTACTATCTTGGTGCAGCATCTTGCTTGATAGCTCACATATACTTGTCGGCTTAGATAACAGGATGCTAGAGAAAGCAAACATGGTCATGGCGAGCTTGATACGAGAGACCGTTGGCATTCGGTCTGACAAAACCATTGATGGGCCAATGGATGCCGAGAACCGCGTTTGAACCGCCTCCCTCATGTTACACACGCCCAATGCCAGGACCATACCCATCTCGGCAAGCTCTCCCACACTCCCTGCCGATTGGGCCACTTGGTCTATCCCTTCCTGCCCCTTTCTTCTTCTCTTCACACTCATTCCCACACCAGAATAACTTTTCTGAAAATTCTATCGCCCAGTCAGCTTGCTCCCACTACACGCATCACGAGAACTACTCGCATTATGTGGAGATTGGGCTCTCTTCGCAGACTCGCAGTGGCCCAGGGCCTGCCTGTTACCACGTCCTGCGGCTGGTCTCACAAGCGCCACGGACGCATGATCTCTGCCAGTCTCGCAAAGAAGACGTACTCGAATTCCACCGGCACAGTGCGGGATGACGGTAACCAAACATCCGAAACCCCGCTGAAATCGTAAGTAGCGAGTTGTTAGGCCTTTGGACTTCATGATGATATCTGTCCTCACGACTTTACAGCTGACGCCACGAGAAGATACACAGCAGCATTTGCCCTGTTTGAGGCACTTTGGGAGGTTGGTCTATGGACATCAGCTACTTGTAGCCCCGCTAACGCCGCTCCAGGCTGGTGTGAAAGCATGCTTTGTGAATCTGGGATCCGACCATCCATCCCTGATAGAAGCTATTGTCAAGGGCAAAAGGGAGCGGCCGCATTCATGGCTAAGGATTATCACCTGCCCCTCTGAGATGACCGCAATCTCTATGGCTGATGGATACGCACGTGTCACGGGACAGCCCCAGGCAGTCGTAGTTCACGTGGACGTCGGCACCCAGGCGCTTGCTCATGGCGTCCACAATGCTAGTATTGGGCGTGCCCCAATTCTTCTTTTTGCCGGGCTATCTCCAATCACAGAGGCTGGAGAGTTGCCCGGTTCCCGCACGGAATATCAGCACTGGCTACAAGACCCCCACGACCAAAAGGAGATTGTGCGCCAATATTGTAGGTACACAGGAGAGATCCGCAGCGGACTAAATGTGAAACAGACAATAGGGCGGGCGCTTCAATTCGCTAAGAGCGCGCCGAAGGGTCCGGTGTATCTCACTGGTACAAGGGAAGTCCTTGCAGAAGAGATCAAGCCGTATTCGATTGACCAGGACCAGTGGGGCCCTATTGGACCAGGCGCCCTTCCAGACGCTGCGGTACAGGACATCGCTAAAGCCCTCGCAGAAGCAGAACGACCGCTTATTCTCACTGGATATTCGGGTCGCGACTGTCGAGTACCGGGTGAACTCGTCGCCCTGGCCAATTTGGTTCCGGGCATCCGTGTGCAGGATACTGGCGGGAGTGATATGTGCTTCCCATCCAATCACATTGCTTCCGAGGGCTATCGCTTGCCTGGCTTGAGCTTCGAAACATTGACGAGAGATGCCGATTTAGTGCTGCTCATCGACTGTGATGTCCCTTGGATCCCGTCGCGCAATCCCCCTCCAAGAGGCGCCAGAATATATCATATCGACAGCGACCCCCTTAATCAGCAGATGACCGTTTCTTTCTTCCCAGCCCATGGAAGATGGAAGGTAGAGGCCTTCACTGCACTTAAGCAACTGGTTGGTCATATCGAGAAGAATTCTTCCCTGAATGCACTGGTACAAAGCAGCGAGTACAACGCTCGGCGAGAAGCTCGTACCGAAGCCCATCGGGCTCGCTTAGCCAAGATTGCAGCCCAAGCTCGTGTCGAGGACAATGACAGCCTTGATCCGCATACTATAGGCAGCTTGCTAAAGTCATGCCTCCCGGACTCGACTAATTATGTTCTGGAGGCCATTACAGCGGCTCAGGAACTGAACGATCAACTACAGCCGAGTCGACCTGGAAGCTGGCTTAATTGCGGCGGAGCAGGAATTGGTTGGAGCAATGGCGGTGCACTGGGTGTCAAGATGGCGCTGCTGGATGCCGAGAACGACGAGCGACCCCACATGGTCTGTCAGATCGTTGGTGATGGGAGCTTCTTGTGCGGGTCGCCAGCAAGTGCGTTGTGGGTAGCGAGCAAGTACAAGATTCCGGTTCTCACTATAGTTTTGAACAACGGAGGTACGTAAAATTATTTCTTCTGAAGAGCTGGCTAGTTGCTGGTCTCACTCACCTTTTTTCAGGCTGGAAAGCCCCTAGGCACTCTTCGACACTAGTCTATCCACGGGGAATGGCCACCACGGCATCCGATGAGGAGATAAATCTCTCCTTTCGCCCAACTCCCAACTATGCAGCCTTAGCAGAGGCTGCAGCGGCATCCAGCGTTCTTCAGGCCGAGATGAGTGGGGATTCGACGGGCTGGATGAAAGGAATACAGGCAAGAACGGTGAAAGAGCTTAGAGAAGCCCTCCTGGCCGCGGCCATCCGTGTCCACGGGCAAGGTAAAGGTATGTTGATCGAGGTAATGTACTGACCTCGACTTTGTGGACTAGAAAGAAAAGCCTACCTACGTAGCTTTTATGCGGTTCTCGTGCCGGCAGCACAGTCATAGTTAATACTCACCACATTCCTTCTCCTACCAGGGGGAGATTTTTTTTTAAACATGACCAGAGGATATTAACCACATAATAGTGTTTTATTAGTATTGTACTAGCAATTTGCTATAATGTCCTAGTTTTATTTAAATGTTGATTTTTGATATAATTGTATGCCCATGTCAGGAACCCCCCCCCCGGGTAGGTTGTCTTACAAGCATGAGTCCACTCATCGATGTATTACTAAGCGACTTGGAGATTCACAGGAAGGACAAGACTTCCATTGCATGTCTTAGTGGGAAATATTTTGGCACTGCTTTCTCGTTTTTTTGAGCGCTGGGTCTTGAGCGCTCACCACTGTATGAAGGCACCACGTACATTTTATATGTATGGGGGATTGGAAATGCAACCGCTAGTGGGAAATAGTCAGTTGGAGTCGAGTGTCCATCCAAGGCCGCCCTCAAATATTCGACTTGAAAGTTGTGTATATTACTTTGATGTTTTGTGATCCCGCCTTGATCTGCCTATTCTCTTTCTACCTACCGAAGTATCGGCTGGAATCTTTTGAAATTTCAGACGAGGAGTGCTCGCTGATACACCTGCATTGTCTACGGTCGAGTTCTTCATACTGGTGTGAATTGCTCAGGTTTGAAAGTTGTAAATTCATAGATTTAAGCAGCTGAAATGATGGTGACTCGATGAACCAGCCTCTTCACACCCTTCCTAAAGCAGCTCGTGACGATACGGGGCGAGATTTCCAATCTATATAGATATCGGGATATTGAAATCATCCCAATGCATCTACTGCCAGTTCTGGCGGTTTTTAATCACTTCGGCCTTTGCTGCAGTATTCCACTTGAAGCCAAAGTTGCCCTCAAGAGCATTAAGCGCCTCACTGTAGCCAGTCAGTTCCAGCATTCTTGGTCCGCAAAAACATATCCACCCCACGTTTGGTATTTGTCCAGCCCAGGATGCACATGAGCAATATCGAAGCAACGTTGTTAGGGAATGAGTGGAAAGTTCACTTACACACACCACGCCTGGCAGTTCCAGGTCGTGCTCTTGTTGTCGACCGGCGTGCTGTTCAGAATAGCAACAGCGGACGAAATACTGGCGGCGCTGATAGTGCCGACCGCAATAGACTTCTTGTGCATGGTAGACTTTTGGGGGTACTTTCCCCACATTGGCTTCTCGACGAAGTAGCCAATGCCCTTCTTGTCGTCGCTGACCTGCAGGATGACGTCCTTGGTGCTCCCTCCGTTGATGAAGATGGCCCAGTGGCAAGGGTCTCTCTTGTCGGTGGGGTTGTAGATAGAGACATAGATTGTGACAGTGGGAGGAGGAGAGGGTGTCCGAGTCTTGGGGGGAGGGCTGGGGGTCTTGCCCTTGGGGGGAGAAGGAGTCCTGGAGGGAGAAGGCATTTTGGGCAAAGTTTATACTTTAATTGTCTTTAAAAAGAAATGAAAGAAGTTTGAAATGTTTATTGGAAGTGAAAATGTACTGTTGGTGATGCTGATGTCTGGAAGAGAATTCTCACAATCCAGAGCTTGTGTGCCCTCTTATACTTTCAGGGCCATTGTCGACGTCTTCTGACGACCAAAATAAGTCTTCAACAATACCGCTTGGAGCCAGCCCTCGGCCGTGAAGACCTGTCTCATCATTGAGGAGTCGCTTCAACTCGTGAGGCGCTTCCTAGCGGGGTGGCAAGCATCCAGCAGGCCGCTGCTCGCTGGTAGGCGTCTCGAACCCGGTCCGTAGAGAAAGCCCTCTCCATAATTAGCACGTGAATGTGGGTCCCAGGAGCCTCCTCCAATGATTTACTTGAGAATATGAAAGTATAGGAGCCTCCTGCGACAACATATGGTCCCGCTAGGCCCTTGCGGCTGAGTTCATTCTGGCCAACTTGGGCCGTCGTATGCCCAGTTCAGAAGACGAGGAGTGAGCCATGCCAGTGGCATTGAGGCTGAGACAAGAGAGGGAGCAAGGCCACTACAGACCGTCCCACTCATTTGGCACGACTACCGTAAAGATGGGTGTAGTATTGGAGGAAAGAAAGGAATGGCCGCGCCTCGGTCCGGCTTACGCCGGGCGAGCCAAGTCTCATGTTCGGTTACGCGAGGACATTTTGGGTTGCAGGCAGGTCGGAGGGAAGCCTAATGTGCACTGTAGGAGCTGGTGGGCAGGGCTGCATCCTTGGATACTGGAGGGTAGACTCGTAGACCAAAGGCCTCTGGTAAAGTGACCTAGTAAGATTGCTTTTTGTAGGTGTTCCGTCTAACTGAAGTTAGGTTATGACTCCACAAAATAAGCCGCGCTTGGCTGGGGGCCGTTCCTCTACAGGCCACTTTGTGGGCCTTTCAGCCCCTGCCGGGGAGCTTTACGGAACGGTATGCGGGGCAAACACCGATATCAGGTAAGCCCTAATATCCTCCCATGGCTCTGCGAGACTCGTCTCGGTCAACGCTGTTTGCTCCCACCAACCCGGAACGACCTGCTTTTGCTCGACATTTGACAACTCGAACAACCCAGAGCAACGATTCAAACAACATGGACAATCCATCTGGTCCAAGCGACCAGGACACCGAGGTGCAAAATGCGTACGAGCTTGCAAACACCATCACTATGGGCCACTTGACCCGGAAGCTTCAGTCGGATCCCGCGGCGGACCTCTCGTCGATCTTGGAGCAGCAAGCCGGGCTGTACTCCACGCTGCGTGAGAGCCTAGCCGCGGAAGCGCGCGAGAGGACAGCGCCCTCAATTCCTGATGAGGTTGATCCAACTTCAGAAGCAGAGCCGCTGGACAACTCAAGCGACAATGCTGTCAAGGTGGCCCATCCGCTGGGCAACGAGGTGGTGGCTTTCGCCGGCTTGGAAGGGCCAGTCAGCGACGGCGATCTGATCTCCGCGATAATGCCAAAATTGCGCCAGCTCCTGAAGACAGGGGATGAATTATTCTCGCTCCATGACACCTCTGTCGTCGCCATGGGAGAGACCATGGTGCTGAAGACCGGGACTTCGCTCAACCCAGAGGGCATTTCCAACTTGGAGTTTTTAAACGACCACCTGCCTTCAATACCGGCCCCGAAGTTCCTGGGCTCTCTCGCATCGGATGAGGGACAGACCTATGTTTTCATGTCGCGGGCAAAGGGCGAGACCCTGGAATCCATGTGGCCCCAGCTCTCAGTTGCCGACAAACGCTCAGTACAAGAACAGCTCAACTCGGTATTCCGTATTCTGAGAGACACAACGCCAAAGGCAAACAGTGATAGCCAAACAGTCATAGGTGGTTTTGTGTCCGGGGTCTGCCAAGATACGCGACGGTGGCTTCGCACGACTGAAGGCCTGGCAACCGAGGCCCAGTTCCACGACTTTCTGTGCTGCCACCAGGACTCTCGCAGGACGCAGACACCCTGGATCAAGATGATTCGGTCGTTCATGAAGGATGACCACAGGCTGGTGATGACGCACGGGGACCTGCATCCACGCAACATCATGGCCGAGTGGGTGCATCCGGAGGACCCTGAACAACAGCCCACAGAGAACGAGAACCGGAGTGATGGTGGTGCACGGCGTCAAATCAAGATCACATCAATCCTCGACTGGGAGATGGCTGGCTGGTATCCAGAATACTGGGAATTTGTGAAGGCTCTCAACACGATTGATCTCCGCTCACCACTGGCGGACTGGTGCGACTACCTTCCCACGGAAGCTATAGGGCAATGGCCCATGGAATATTCATTAGATCTGCTTCTCAGCCGATGGATCGGGTGACCTGTCCCCTTCGACATCAAAACAAGCAATCCGACCGATCTCTACTTCCTCAGCCGGTGTGTGTGTGTGTGTGTGTGGGACGGGAACGATCCTTTGGATCAACTAGGGGTCGACCTGTCAGTGGGCCCGTAATTCTATTTTGGTATCAGTGCATCCTAAGGCACACGTGCTAGCGCATTTAACCTCCAAGGGTTGCATTAAGGCTTCTTCCGTTTTGTTTCCAATACTTCCCTATCCAAGCATCTCATTCCACATACACACAAATACACCAGCAACTCATACCTAGGTCCAGGCCAAGTTCTAGCGAGCAAGATCCATCAGTCCCCAAGCAACGCACCAACAAATCCAAAAAGCAATGTCGGCACAACCGCCACATGTAGTCGACCCCCTCCACGGCCACCCCCACACCCACACCATCATATTCCTGCACGGCCGCGACAGCATCAACACCGAGTTCGCCGAGGAGCTCTTCGAGAGCGAGGCCTCAGAGCCAGCAGGCCAGCCGCGCACCCTACGCGACCTCTTCCCCACCGTGCGGTGGGTATTCCCCGCCGCACCCACGGTGCGCTCGAAGCGCTTCGACACAGACATGTCGCAGTGGTTCGACATGTGGTCCGTCGAGGAGCCTGCCGCGGAGCCGCAAATCCAGCACGAGGGTCTGCGAAGCAGTGCCGCTGCCGTGCTTGAGGTTTTGCGCAGCGAGGAGGCTCGCGTGCAAGGGGGCCGCCAGAACATCTTCCTGGCCGGGATTAGCCAGGGATTCGCCACTGTGGTCGCGGCTTCGTTTTTGGCTGCCATTGGTGGTCAGGAAGGTTTTGCTGGGATGGTTGGACTGAGCAGCTGGATGCCTCTTGGCGGGAGGGAGGAGCTTCTGCGTGTCCTTGTTGGTGATGGAACTCCGGTGCTGGGTGCTATGCCCAAGACCTCGGCTTTCCTGAGTCATTCCAAAGACGATGAGGTCGTTCCGGTGCAGAACGGCAGGAAATTGCGTGATATCCTCAAGGACCACCAGGAGGTCGAGTGGCACGAGTATGAGGACGGAGGGCATTGGGTCAATGAGCCGCAAGGGGTAGACGATATTGTTGAGTTTTTGAAGCGGCATATGTGAACGTCTCACAGAAATTTAGTATCGCTCCTGAGTATGGCTTCTGTTTAGACCAAATGAAGGAAGAACGAGACTGGGTCAAAGATGACCTTCTTCAATCACATTTACCGTCCTTTAACAACAACATTGCCCACAGCGAACGCCAACTTGAACTACACCCGTTAACATCCACATCGGATCGATATAACCGCCATGGTCACAATCTTAGAGATGGTGCTGCCTGCGACCACTTCATAGCCATTCAAGGCTGATGCCACGTGCCTGCTTCCTGTACATCTCTGCACTGTTACTAGTATTGTATTCTTTTAACGCTGGGTCTTGAGCGTTCACCACTGTATGAAGCCACCACATACATTGTATACGGACTGGGGATTGGAAACGCAACCGCTCATAGCCATTCCCACCAGCAGCCTGCTGCCGTGGCCGCCACTAATAGAGTCCGAGAAGGCCGGCAGAGACGTTTTTCCAACAAAACAGCGGGCAATACCCGAGTAGAGGTCTCCCATGCTATCTGCCGAGCCGTAGTGGTAGTCCCAGGCAAAGATATCTGAGACCAGGCGACAGTCTCTATGCCTTAGAAATACTTTCTGCAGCTTTGGAAGGGGTGCCGTAGTAATCATAAAAATACTTGGGCAAAAGCACCGACTTTGCAGGCCCATACTGCTTTACAACTCAAGTTATATGCTAGGGTTGCAGAGAATCTCTCTGGCAGGGCTACAAGGGACTCTGCAGTGGTCGAAATCGACTCACCCAACTGGAAATCTTGGAAGTAGCTTCAGACCAGACGCTGGGTATAGAATATTCACTCGCCCCTACTCTTGTCAAAGCCCTGGAGGTGAATAGTCTTGATGGAATATGTATTACTTTGTACCTTTTCATGGCGCTTGTGCACATTTAGCGTGCAAACACTGGGTGTGCCATGTGATGTCGTCTGTCACAGTTCTCACCCATGCCCTCAACCATTTACCTTGATCAAACAACTGCACCGGTGAAGTACTTCTAGCGTCGTGGATTGTTCTGGCGCAGTACTTAAACCCGGCCTTTTCGTCTTTCGGGACCCAATCTCTCCTGCTCATTCTTCGTCTTTCCACAACACCCTTCAGCCATCTCTTTGCTCAAGTCAACTGATGGATCCCAACACAAACCCCGATGACACCATGGGTCCGTCCCTTCGCCCACCCATCTTTTGTCCCTTGTGCGGCAGTGCACACCAATTTACCCACCCTGTCGGAGAGCAGAGATTCATCCTCGGCCGATTGAGAGACCTCCAGAGCGGCTACAGGTGCCCGACCGAGGATGTGCCTGTCATCCACACAAACAACCCAAACTGTGCACCCCTGTTGCATCAAGGCACTCACGCTCAGCAACCCAATCAAACACCTAACACCTCGCTCGCTCACCTCCAACTGCTGGACCTTGTGACGCAATTCAGCAATTACGACTCTAGACAGGGCTACCAGGCCGATCAGGCTGGAGCTGGCAGTCCTCCCGACCGCTATGATGCACATCGAAACGAGGAGCGCCCAATCCAGGATCCAGTTTACCCACACAACAGCCCAACTATCAGCGAAGACAGCACTGTGCGACTGGATGGACTCGCATCTTCTTCCACCCCTCCTCGGAAGCACAGCCGGCGCCTCAGCGAAGCCAGCATGGAGCACATAGATGAATTCAGCATTCTGCCCATCCCTCCGGAGAACAGCCCTGGTCTCAGCGCAGCTAGCATGGAGCCCCTCGATCACTTCAGCACCATCCCCATCCCTGGGGAGTATCCAAACCAGGATCAGGTGCCTGCGCAGAACGGCCCCAGCTCTCGCGCGGCCCAAGCCATGAACCAAGTCGCGACCCTAGCCGGCCGACAGCTCCTCTGCGAGTTCGGAATCTTTCCACGTCCTGAACGATACTACCGCAGCGTGTCCATGCCCGCCGAAGGCAACGTCCGCCACTACCAGCAGATTGTTCACGGCACTGTCCCGCTCATCATGCCACACCGTCCCGAGTCGCTGCCCGGTACCCGCAGCGATTGGAACGCGTACCAGCTCTGGGATGAGTTTCCTCCGCCCGGCAGCGAGCGCAACGGCTTGGCTGCGGACCTCCCCATGGTCGACGCCGCCGGCCACGGCGCCGAGGACGATAACGGCAGCGTGGACTCCGACAGGACCGTCACGATTACCATGGTCCGCAACCGTGAGGACGACGCTACTATGAGTCCCAGGGAGGAGGACATTCCGATGCCCAGCGTGGAGGGCGTGGAGGACATTCCCATGCTCAACGCGGAGGACATTCCGGTTCCCAGCATGGATAGCCTTCTTAGGTTCCCACCACCTCACAATATCATGCGACCTGAGCCAGCGACACAGGGAAATCGTTTTTAGTCGGAGGTTGTGGATGACCCTTGGTCAAAATGTACCTAAAAGCGGTGGAGGTTGGTTGTACTGAGGGAGGAAGTGGCGCTACGGACCAAGACCCAGTCACGCATAACATGAGGGCGGGAGTGGGCTTATGGCTGCACAATGTAGGCGTTGGGAAGGAGGATCGACGGAAAATTGTCTAGCCCATTCAGAGGCTCATGGCAGCTTCATTACAGTTTTGGGCGGCACGCAAAGACTGTTACTGTATGGATGTACATGATGGGCCGAGATACGGTCACTACTTTTAGAGTACATCGTGTGTCAATGCAACGCTGTTTTTTGAGAGTGCTTATCGATGGCATTGCTATGATCTCTTCATCGAAGGTGTACATTGAATTTCGTTTCCCCGTCAAACTCGGCAAGAGGAATGTAGTTGCCGTGAATGTGGCATGAAGACTTTTCTGTAGCCCTCGACACAATAATATGCAGGTGTCTACACAAATTCCCTATAACAACTTGATGATTACTTTGTGTGCAATCGATGACATTTTTATCCATCCTGTGTAATCTTTGCTCCATGACAGCGAGTAGAAGAGTTTCGAAGCCAACACTGTCCACTGTCCCCTCTCCCTCGCCTCGTCCATTCTTGGGCGTCCGGGTCTTCCGTGGAGATTGCCGTGCGATGTTTATCAGTATCCAAAAATGAAATCAGAGCACATGGGTAGAAGGAATGTGCACCTCTCCTACGTCCAAGCACGTGTACGTTAAGCAATGATGTAGAATGGATCTGAAGTGTCCATTTTGGCCATCCTGGACAGTCGACGGTGCAAGCAGACCCAACAGACATCGTCCCCATTCTCCAGGATGCAATAGCGTTCCCATTTCTGACTCGTCCTTGTCTCCCTCATATCTTGGTCGTCGCTGTCCTCATCATCCTTGTCCAAGTGTTCGGCCCGGGTTTTGGACAGCATGACTGAAGTCGCCAGCCGCGCCGGCCAGTTCTTGTGGGCGCGGATGATGTTGATACCTGGGCAAGTGTCGAGGACCTCCTCCCACGTGTCAACCAGGGCATTAAAAAAAACTACTAGTATTTTAGTTAGTCTTATACTAACTCTAGTTTAACTAACTTTAGTCACGATTTTTCAGGACTAGGCTAGTCCTTAGTTAGTATTAGTTAAGAGGTCTAAAAACTCGAGTTAGTCTAACTAACTAAAATAAGGACTATAGTTACTAAAAAAATCTATTTTTAGAAACAAACTTTATTTTTAAAAATAGAACCTTAGTTACTTATTTAAAAAAATCTATTTTTAAAAATAAAACCTTAGTTAGTTAGTAAAAATACTAACTAACTAAAGTATTAACTAACTAAAATCTAAGGTTTTATTTTTAAAAGTAATGTTTTTTATATATTTAACTACTTATTTAACTACTTATCTAACTACTTATTTAAATATATATATATCTATTTATTTAAATACTAATTTAAATACTTATATAAATATTTAAATAAGTAAAAAAAAATAAAATAATAAAAGAAGAAGAAGATATTATATTAGAAAAGCTTTTATAAGCTTAAGTATTACTATTTCTTTTTATATTTTTTTTAAAAAATAAATAAATACTTATTTAAGTACTTAAATAAGTACTTAAATAGATATTTAAATCAGTATTAAAATAAGTAGTTAAATAAGTATTTAGATAAGTAGTTAGATAAGTAGTTAAGTAAATAATTAGATAAGTAGTTAGATAAGTAAGTAAATAAATAGTTAAATAAGTAGTTAAATAAGTAGTTAAATAAGTAGTTAGATAAGTAAGTAAATAAGTAGTTAAATAAGTAGTTAAATAAGTAGTTAAATAAGTAGTTAAATAAGTAGTTAAATAAGTAGTTATATATATATTTAAATAAGTAGTTAGATAAGTAGTTAAATAAGTAGTTAAATAAGTAGTTATATATATATTTAAATAAGTAGTTAGATAAGTAGTTAAATAAGTAGTTAAATATATAAAAAAATTACTTTTAAAAATAAAACCTTAGATTTTAGTTAGTTAGTACCTTAGTTAGTTAATATTTTTACTAACTAACTAAGGTTTTATTTCTAAAAATAGATTTTTTAAATAAGTAACTAAGGTTCTATTTTTAAAAATAAAGTTTATTTCTAAAAATAGATTTTTTTAGTGACTATAGTCCGAAATTTAGTTAGTTAGTATATACTAGCCTAGTTTTAGTCAAGGCCTAAAAAGTACTAACTAATTTAGGACTAACTAAGGCTATACTAGAGTTAGTTTTAGTTAAGGCTTTGACTAAACTAAAGGACTAAATTTAACGCCCTGGTGTCAACAGATGTGATGGCACCGAGGACGGAGTCCATCGTTCCTTCAGTCCATCGTCCTTCAGGATGCGCACACGTTTTGGGCAATCGCCGCCTGGGAATGCGCACTCGATTCGAATCGCCGATGTTGAACGCTGCAAGGATGTCCAGGTCTGCTACCCACTGCCCGCTGTCATGGACCGAGATGATAGATTCTACGAAGAAGACCTGATGGTCCACGATGCCGCTAACCCCATAGTCCAGTGGGAATTTGTGAGACGTAAAGGATAAATGCAGTGTAGTCCCCTTGAAATTGTCCTCGCGACTACCATTAAAGGGCGCGTAGTTCACGGCCCGGAACGAGGAACTGAGAGATCGAGTCAATGGGGAGGCGGCGGGCGGGGCGAGGAGGTTCACCCCAGGGCGTGAAAGAAATAAGGGATGAATTCTCTTATCTATCGACCTATGGAAGGAGGGAAGGAGAGGTCTTATTTATTCCTATATTTGTCAGCCTCTAAATCTACACTAGATATCCATAGAAATTGAGAGAATTAACAATGTTTATATAAAAGGCTTATTAAGGTATTAGCCTACTAATAGAGGAAGAACTGTTAGAAATAGTATATTTTTATAGCCCTTTAGAAGCTAGTTATTAAATATAAGTTATTAATTAGCTTCTTAGTATAAAAATAGGGGATTTATAGGCTTTAAAATATATTATTTATATAGAAAAAAAAAACCTTATTATAAAGGAAAACCTATAGTTTATATAAAAATAAGGTATTTTTATTAAGAAAACCTTTCTAAAAAGAAAAAAACTTAGTATTTATAAGGTTTATTAGGTATAGACCTTTATTATTAAGTTAGCTATATAGTAGCTTTACCTATTAGTAGAGTAAAAAACTAAAAATTAAGTATTTTTATAATTTAAACTTAAAGCTTTTAATATATAATTATTATTTTTTATAGGTTATAATTATTTTATATAGTATTTATATATTATTATATTTATTCTTATAAATAGATATATTTTTATATAATTTAAACTTATATTATAGACTACTATACTATATATACTATAAATTTATATTATATATATATTTTAGACCTCTTATAAGGGCTAATCAGGATAAAGTGTATATATAGTAGCTAGTATATAGTGTATATTATGATATATAGTATATATATAGGGACTATATAAGTAGTCTCTAGATTCTAATACCTTTTATATAATATTATAGCTTTTTAATATATATTTATATAAGACTTTTATATATTATTAAATTTAGAAAAATTTCTATTTTTTAATAGTATTATTTAATAGTTAAAAATCTCTTATTATATAGAGTAATTTATAGTATTTAAGGAGAAAATAATCTATTTCTAGAGAGAAAAACCGAGTTTTTATTTAATAAGCTTATTTTTATTATTTTTAGATAAAATCTTCTCTTTATTAAGGTATATATAGTAGATATTTTTAGTTAATATTATATTTTTATAATATTCCTAGTATATAGTACTCTTTATTTATTTAAGAATATTTTTATTTAATTATTTTTATATAAATTATACCTTTCTTTAGCTAACTTAAACTTTTACTATATAATAGGTTTTATTAACTAGTCTATAAGGTTATCTTTAGAATTTATTCTAGTAATTTTTACTAGATTTTCTTTTACTATATACTTATTAAAGTAATA
>JUJX01000188.1:42279-101855 GCA_000800745.1 Diaporthe longicolla | reverse complement strand
ACTTAGAGTATAGATTACTCTATTATATTAGAGCTTTAATATAAGTATAAAGTTCTCCTTCTCCTTCTCTATTATAAAACTTATTATTAAAGTAGGTAGAGTATAGTATATTACTAGCTTTAGCTTATTCTTTATACCTCTTAGTTATTTATATTAGTATAGCTATAGTACTATTACTATTATTAGCTTAGCTAGACTATTAATCTCTACTAGTAGTAGTATAGACTATACTACTAGTTCTAGTAGAGTTCCATTATTTCCGCTATCTTTATTATTTAAAGGCTTATAATAATACTCTTATACTTATATAGAGTAGAATATAATAAGTCTATTCTTAAGATTAAGTATAATATTATATCTATTAATAGTAATTAACTTATATAAACCTTACTAGCCTTCCTTCTCTCTCTATATATATACATTACTCTAGAGAGGAAGAGTAAGAATATCTATAATATCTAGGCTATTCTATATATTTAGAGCATTGTTTACCTTATACTATACTATAAGTGTCTATAGCGCCTTCATTACCTTCTAAACAGCTGCTACTTATACTAAAGTTAAAGGTATTAGTGGCGATTCCTATATAATCTAAAGGTATACTCTAAAGATAAGTAGTATAAAAACTAGTCTATTAGGTTCTATAGTATTATTAATAGCCTTAAGAGCTATTTATAGTATTACTTCCTTACTAAAGGTATTCCTAAGTTTAGTATATAAGATCTTAAATATATATTAAAGTAGAGCGTAGTACTATTTAACTTTACTAACTAACTAATATACTTTTATAAGTACTTACTTATAAGTAATTCCTATAATTTATATAGTACTCTTAAATTCTATAAATATAAAGTTAGTTCCTATATTATAAACTAAGTAATCTAGTAGTCCTAAGTATATATTAATCTATACTATCTATAAGGCTTCCTATATATCCTTTATAGATAAAAAAGATAGGAAATATCTATCTTAAAAGGAGGTTACTAAATTAATAATATATAAAATAGAAAGTAAAATTAGGTATATAATATTAATAATAACTTTATAGTTAAAGTTATAGTTATCCTATAGGTTAAACTTAAACCTTTTAGGAGTAAAATTATAGAGTTAATAATAATAATAGAACTTAGAGATTACTTTTAAAGTAGAAGGTTTAATAGAGTAATTAGTATTAGAGAGAAGATAAGAGAGTTAATTAATAGAGGGATATCTAAACTATTAGTAAAGCTATTATAGTTTAACTATTATAAAGAATATCTAGTATTAGCTTTATATATCCTCTACTATAAACTATAGGTATCCTTATTTCTAAGTAACTAGGAATATTAGCTTAGTACTATCCTTCTTAGTATATACTACTTTACTAGTAGTATTCTAAAGAAAGATATCTAATACTATTATATCTTAAATA
The DNA here is from genome assembly GCA_000800745.1 of Diaporthe longicolla. Lineage (NCBI taxonomy): Eukaryota > Fungi > Ascomycota > Sordariomycetes > Diaporthales > Diaporthaceae > Diaporthe > Diaporthe longicolla. The sequence continues at coordinate 100,444 of JUJX01000188.1, read as the reverse complement.
TAGAGTAGAAAAGGGGTTAGTATCTCTATAATATAGAACACTATCTTATTAACTAGTATCTAAATAGTTATAGTACTAATAGAGAAGATATTAGATTTTAGGCTAAACTTAATAGATGCTTCTATATTATAAGATATATCTAGTATTATAGATAGATCTATATTCTATAGGGTAAGGAATTAGTTATAGCTGCTAGTAGAGTATTTAACTACTCCTATATTTAGAATAATTCCTTAGAATCTCTAGTAGGAATAGTAGCTATTAAGTATAAAAGCTTATACTAGGCTTATACTTATTCTTATAGTTCCCTTAAAGGAAGGATTAATAGAGTGAAGGAATGCTTAATCTATTAGGAATATAGTATTTTTATAGTTAAAGGCTTAATCTTATAAGAACTAAGTGTTCTTATTATTTTAAAGATTAATTAAGTCTTTATTATTATTATTATCTACCTTATTAATATAGAGGCCTTTTATATTAATAATAAAAGCTATAAAGTTAGTATCTAAAGGGTATTTATCTTTATTTTACTAAGCTATAAAGTACTAATTATATATACGTTGGTACTCCTTAGCTGTATACTTAGTTAACTAACAGCCCTCTCTATTATAGATGAAACAGCGCTTGTTCTAAAAACCATTGCTGCTTAGGCAGTTGCTGTAGCTATCTAACTAGTTTCTATAGCTATTGCTGTGGTTATTGTATCTGCTGTGACTAGGGAAGTGTGTGCTATAGTTGTTTAACCTGCTACTAAAGCTATTACTATAGAAGTTGCTATTGCTATAAAAGCCACCTTAGCCTTAGTTGTTACTAAACCTATAGCTGCTATAGCTACTATAGTACTTATAGTCTAAGAAGTACTAGTTATTATCTTTATACTCCTTATTATAGCTGACTTTATCTATATGGAAAGCTTAGTGCTTAGTTAGCTATTAACTCTTATAAGCTTAAATTAAAGTATATAGACTAGAATAGAGCTGCTTAGTTAATTATAGTAGGTTAAATAGAGCTATAGTAAACTCTAGTACACTCTTAATTATATATAATATATTATCTTATATAGGCTAATCACTATAAGTTTAATATCTAAGAGCTTAATAGTAGATAGATAACTTATTAATTAATAGCTAAAGGACTTATATATAGTCCTTATTAGGGTACTCTTATTAAAGCTTAATAAATATTAGTATAGTCTAGTCTATATAATAGTCCTAATAATTTATATAGTTATTAAAGCAAGTCTTAATCTTTAGATATACTATTCTAAATAAGTTATCCTACTTAATATATTATATATAATAGGTCTTTACTCTTCCCTTTAAGATATAAAAGAATACTACTTTAAATTAGTATAGGCTAATACCTATATTCTTATAAATAGTAAAGAATAACCTTATCTTATTATTAAGTATATTATATAGATTACTAGTATATATATCTTTATCCTTATAGTACTTATTAAAGTTTATAATTATTTATATATTAATTATTAAGTTCTTTATCTCTGCTAGTAGGAGTATAAAGTATATATTATATACCTTAGGTTATCTAGTAGGTTACTTAAGGTTAATAGGGTTCTTAGGAGTACCCTTACTATTATTAGGTAGAGTAGGAGGTTTACTATTAGAGGGACTAGGTAGTTTAGTAGTATCTTCTTCCTCCTTAATACTACTATTAGTAGAGAGATTAATAGGTTAATTTATAGTACCCTTCTTTAAAGGCTCTTTATAAGATCTATGAATTATCTTACTATAGTAGAGTTTATCTCTATTTTAGAAGAATAGTATTACCCTATTAGGTTCCTTAAGGAATAAATAAGTAGTAAGTATATTTATAAGTGTAGTTATATGTGGGAGATTGTAAGTCCTAGTATAGATTTACTTTACCTATAGTATCTTCTTAAGTTCCTTTAAAATATCCTTATTAATACTATAGAATATCTTTATAGTTTATCCTTAGAAGTCTTTAAAGTACTTATAATAGACTTTATTAGAGTTTATCTTAAGGTATACCTTAGTATAGAATATAACCTATATAAGGAGGTAAGTTATATTAGTATCCTCTATTAAGGGTATACTACCCTATAGGTTAGGATTATAAGACTTAACTTAATTATAAGTAAAGTATAAGCTATTATAGATTAACTTATAGGAGGGTGTTATAATTAGTAATTAATTTAAGAGCTATACTCTTATAGGTAATTAGGGTAAATAGGTTAATAAAAGGTAGTATAAGGGGATTTAAGGGTAAATCTAGCTATACTAGTGTTAGTGCTATAGTTATATTATTAGTATAGGTGCTACTAAAGGTAGGAGTAGAGGGGAATAAAGTGGAATAGAGTGTTACTATAGCTACAGTCTATAGTCTATAGTCTATAGTTATAGTTATAGTAGTAGTTAGTTTAGTTTTAGTAGGCTAACTGAATTCTACTAGGTAGTATATTAGTTATTATAATATATCTAAGTATCTATTCTAGTATTAAAGTTAGGTAAATTAGAGGGCTTAGTAGGGTTAAATATATTATTTATTATTATACTACTAGTCTTTAAGGATAAAGTTATAGCTTATTACCTATTTTAGGCATTATTCTAAATATAGAAGAAGTTTATTAATAAGAGAATACTATATATCTTAAGTCCTATAGATAACTATAGTATTCTATAAGGCGCTTACTGGAAGTATAGGAGGAGGGATTAGTAATAAGAAGTTCTACCTTTATTTTAAGTCTAAGTAGACCTAGTAGTTCTTTAAAATATAATAGATACTTATATAATTCTAATATAAGAACTCTATTAATATACATCTAGCTATATTATTATTATATAATTTATTATAGTATTACCGCTATAATGAATTTGGTGGAACCTATAGTGTTAGTATAACTACTTTACCTAAGGACTTACAAAGAATCCAGCTATTAAAGCAGTTATCTATCTCTTTATACCTTACTATCTATACTTACTACCTAAAGTAAGCACTAATCAGTGTTAGTATAGGTCTTATATATATATAAGGGTTATAGTTATATTACTTAATTAGTATGTTAGGAGGAAGAGCTTGTGCCTAGAAGGTAGAAGGCTAGACCTCTACTATATATCTATAGATTAGTCATATAACCCTATAAGTTATTACATTGCGCTTACCCCTATTCCTACACTTTCTATAATATTTTATCCTTTCTAAGTTCTATTAATAGTAAAGTTCTTTATTTTAAAAACTATTAAATTAAATTTAATAAGTTAATAGGTTTTAATAATAATATTCTTATTATTAATAAAAAGGTTAATATTTATTAATTCTTATTTTATTTTATATATAATATTAAAAGTAGTAAGAATATTTTTTAAATATTAAATAGTTTTTATAATAATATATTTAATAAGTTTAATAAAAGAGTATATTTTAATTTAAAATAAAAATATAACTTTATATATATTAAAGTATTACTAAGTTTTTACTATAACTAATTAAATAAATAAATAATATTTAATAATACTTTTAGTTACTTATAAGCTATATTAAAAAAGTTATTAGTATAAATACTATATATATATAAGAACTTCTTTTAATATTATTTAAGATTTATAGTATAAAATATACCTTTACTTTATTTTTAAAAAGTAAGTTAAAAATCTTTAAAAAGGTTTTAGTTAACTAATTATATATAGTTATTATTATCTATAAAGTATAATATATATATATTAATAATACTAATTTAATTTATTATTTTAAATAATATAATAACTATTTATATTAGTTATTCTTATATATTTTACTTACCTTTTTAATAAATAACTTAGCTAAAGTTAAACTTCTTTATAATTATTATTATAATATTAATATTATTAATAATATTATTAATAATAAATATTACTTTATTAGTTAAGTAAATAAAAAGGTAGTTATTATTACTAAGTTCTTTATTATTATAATTTATAATAAATAGTATATTTAACTAAAAGTTATAATTACTTAAATATATACTAAAGAGAAATATATAAAGTATATAATATTATTAGATAAAGTTATAAAATAAGTATAGGTAGGGTAGTAGGAGAGAAAGAAGGAAAAGAAATTAGTTAGATACTTATTTAAATATAAATAATAAATATTATATAACTTAAATAGCTAATATTACTTAGTTAAAAGTATAAAGTTTATTTATTAGGTAACTAATAGTTTAATATATTAGATATATTTAGCTATATATTTATCTATATTAATATCTACTACTCTAATACTTTAGTTTTATATTTTAATTTTACTAACTAATTTACTATCTTAATACTTTAGTTATATTAATAGGTAAATTTAGTTATTAATTTATATATAAGTATATATAATTATACTATAAGGTTTTTATTAATTTAATTATTATAAGTTTATTAAAGTATTTATTAAAGAATATTTACTATTATTTTATAGTTATAGTTATTATTATAGTTTTAATAAATTAAAAAATTATAATACTTTTAATTATATAAGGTTTTTTATATAATAGAATATAGTTATAATTATATAGTTTTAATAAATTAAAGAACTTTATAATTAAAACTTAATTACTATTAATATAGTTTTAATAAATCTAAAGACTATATTACTTTAGATTATAGTATAAGTATTACTATTTAATTAACTACTATTAGTAAGCTAAGTAAGTAGTTAATAATAATAATAATATTCTATTTCTTTAACCTTACTATTTTATAATTACTAAGTAATTACTAATTAATATTAGTTAGCTTTATATATATATATATATATATATATATATATATATAAATAATATAAGGTAAATAAGCTATATTAATCTAGTTTATTATTATTATATTTATCTAATTATTTATTTATAGTTATAAGCTATAACCTTATTATATATATTATATATAGTTATATAACTATATAACCTAATCCTTTTTACTTACCTTTATTCTTATAGTAAAGCTATAAAAAAGTATAAAGCTATTATTAATAGAGAAGAAAGTATTTAAAAACTTTAAAAAAAGATTTAGTAAAAATTAAACTAAGTTATAGATTTAAAATACTTAAATAAAATTATTTAAAAAAAAATAACTATAGGTCTTTTAACTTTATACTTAGGAGGGATATATATTTTATATATAGAGAGGATTAGAAATAATGTTAAGCACTAATAAGTTAGCCACCCTAGCAAGCTAGCCACTTTTCTACTAGCTACTCCCATCTATCTTTCTTATATATTTTTTTATACTATATTATATAATAAGTAAAATAAAAGAAAGTAATATCTAGTTTATTATCTAAGCTATTAAATCTAACCTAAAACTAAGTATTTAATATATAGTAAAGAAATACTATATCCCTTATTCTACTATCTAAGATAGAATAACTAGCTAAACTATATAATGTAATACCTACCCTAATAATAAGAGATTAATAAAAATAGAAAAAAAGGTACTTATTTAATATATACTTAACTAGAATTTATAAGGATATTCGCTTATCTTTAAGGATATAGAAGATATAGTAAATTCCCTACTCTATAACTATAGTAGTAGTACTATTAGAATTAACTAGGTAGAAAGACTTATTATATTAGAACTATATCTTAAAATATATATTAATTATATATATAACTACTAGAGGGCTCTATATAAAGATCCTAATATAATAAATATATAGTTTAACCTTATATCTAATATATATAATAAATATAAGATCTAAGACTATAATATATATAACTTTAATAAGTTAGGCTTTATAATAGATATTAGATTACCTAAAATAATAATTATATATTCTAATTAGTAAGGATAAGTAAAATAAATATAGCCTAAGAACTAGTAATAGGCAATAGCTATTAAATTAATTAGTAAAGATAGGTAGTATAGACTACTATTCCTAATTATTAAGGCTAAGATATACCTTATAAGCTAGTATACTAAGAGCAGCCTCCTAAATAACTAGGTAATTAATATAAGCCTAAATAGATAAATAACTAATTAAATTACTATAGAATAGATTAAGTATTTTAAAAAATATACTATACTATATATAAAGAGTATTTACTAGCTATTAATCCTTAATAGGTATAGAAGCTACTATTCTATAGATTTTAAGTAGTATTATAAGTTAAAAAACATTATTACTCTCTATATACCTCTTTATTTATCTTATCTACTCTAGCTACTAGATATTAGGTATTTTAGCCTATTAAAGGGGGCATATAGTACAGAAATTAATTAGTTTAGCAAGGCCTAGATTACATATATTAATAAAACTAAGTTCTTTCTTACCTTCTATACTACATATAATAAGGTTTTTAAGTTAGAAACTATTAAGAGAGCTTTTAAAGGTATAGGTCTAATCCTATTTAACTAAAAAGCTATACTTTCTAAGCTAGATATTAAGATTTAGATACCAATAATACAGCTAGGCTCCCTAACACTACCCATACCTTAAGTCTCTTAAACACTATATAACTTAACATAAATAGTTTCTTAATCAACTCTAATTAAAGACTATATCTCTCATTATTAAGGAAGCTCCCTAACCCTAATTTTAGCTATAGTTAACTAGTTAGTAAAGAGTATATAGTTATTAGCCTATACAGTCATACTCTTAACCCAAGAGACTAACAACCTTTAAGCTATAAATATAGTACTTTCTAAGCATTAAAGAGCTAAAAAAATATATATATAGGATAAAGGGGCACTTACTATACAATAGGCTAGGGAGATAATGAATAAAAAGGAAAAGGGGAAGTAGCTAGCTGGTGAAATAAATGGTAGTACTAAGGAGGCGGTCCGCAGCAGACTGCTAAAAAGATAATATAGTAACTATAGTAAAACTAGGTATAATATATAAACCTATAAGAAAGGCATAGAATTGTCTATAGATTCTAATTCCAATTAAATTCAATTAATTTTTTTTAGTTATAGTACTATAATTTAAGTTATTATACTATTAGTACTAAAAAGTAGCTAGCTCGCTAGGGTAGCTAACTCGTTAGTACTTAACATTATAACCGCTTAGTTTAACTTAAAGAAGGAAGATAAAAGACTTAATATTATTAAATTTAAGGAAGGAAGGAAGGAAGAGGAGGGAGGTATTTAGGTACCTTTATTTTCTTTAATAACCTTTAAGAATACTTTTTTAACCTTATAATTATTATATTTTATAATTCTATCTTTATTAGAAAGGTATTAAGAAGCTATTTAATTACTTAGAAGCTAAGATATTCTCCTTTTAGAATATATTATAAGTTAGTTTTATAGTAAAGAGGTCTTAAGATTAAGTAGGTAGTTACTATAAACCTCTCTAATACCTACTAAAGCACGGTATGGAAATGATCAACTGGATCCATTCACAGAACTTACATCTGGCCGTATGGTATTATTTCAAGTTCGTGGTCATTTCTATCTTCTTCATTTTCCTCCTAAGCCCTGAGATACACGCTATCATCCTTGTAAATCGACGTCATCTTAACATGCATCGGCGGATGGTCTCCTCAGAACTCAAGAAAAGTCTGTTCTGAGCCATTCAAAAGTGTCCATTAGGTCGAAATCAAAGTCCAACTGCCCCGGTAAACCCCAATCCGCGATGACTGGGGGAATATATGGCGTGTCGATAACATAATTCAGTGAGTAGTCAAGGACTGCTTGGATGACCGCTTTGCAATTGGCGCATAAATCGCCATTTGAAGCGTAGGGCTTGACCCATCCTAGGAATCCTACCAGGAGGCTAAGTTGTTGAACAATGGCCGAGCGTGCGATTCCTGTTCTCTTCTGAGTCCCCAATTCGCCTGGCTTGAGGAGACTGAGGCAGAGAACGCCTCCACCAGGAGCGGCGTAGGCCATCACCTTTTAGTACTTGTTAGCACACAATCGTTGAGAACAATATCCCTGATTGCAGTCCGTGGAACTATGACGTACCAGCCACATGAAATCATGATGAATGGCAGACAATCGATCCATGTTGGTCCAAAACATGACCGTAGTGGACACCATTTCGAAGCTGACCTGTAAGAGACTGTCATTCGCCCCATGTCCGGCGCGGCAGCGGAGCCGCTCAATGAAGAACAAGTTTTGTAAGTGTTCAAGATGAATCAAAAGCCTTGTGTACAATGTTTCTGCGTTGATGGTCAGATCGTCAAAGTTGGCGGTGTTGAATAGTAGTTTCCGTGGCAGGCCAGCCAAGGTGTTTACCTGGCGGGCTTTGAGCTCACTTAGCTTCAGGTCAGTAACGTTGACATTCATAGAGCGATAGCACTCACAGCAAAGACGTTTCCGAAGGTTTGGATCCTACCGCTAGAGCAATCTCAAACACCTCGTCACGGATGAGGGCGAAGCTGAAGCGTGCCCGGAGTGAGCTGACAGGGTAGATAGCATCATCTTGACTCCAGCCGTTGTCATCAAGCTCACCAATATTGCGCGCCATTATCTCTCTATCAGACAGCAGCCATTCATCTGCTAGGTCAAGTGGTACCCGTTTCGAAACGTATCTGCTGCTGAGGAGAGGTGGCCGGCCGGTGAAAGAGGCCAATACTTTGTCGGTGTTGAAAACAAAACAGAAAAGTCGCCTTTGAAACTCGGAAGAGAGAGTGGGAGCACGGTCTACCATCTGCTCATCGTTTTCGACATGAAAGCCAAGGAAAGTCATGGCTGCTATCGTCTCGGCATGGAAACTCCAGCAGGAAAGAGCTTTGTCGAGTACAGTCAGTGCATGCTTGACGACACTCTTCTCTTTCTCCTAGCCTATCAAATATGGTGCAGGAGCATTTCTTTGCGACCTACTTGCGTCTCCGGAGAAGACCGAGTCAATGATCATGCGTTTGTAGTAAAGATATATGACTAATATGTTCCCCGTTGTCGTCGCGGACCTTGACAGAGACAAACAATCGCTAACGCATCTTCGGTATGTAGCGTTCTCTTCCGTCGCTGTTTGTATTTTGAGTGCGGGCTGGCGTTTTCTTCTAGATCCTAATTCCCAGTAGACAAATAAAACGCCGAGAGACTCCCAACGGAAGTTTGCACCTATGAACTGGTCTATCCATTCTTCTGTATCTTGCTCGTTGTCGGAGAAATGTTTCGTGGTATTGCGAGACAATAAATCGCTGAGGGCATCAAGAGACTGCTCATTTGATTCGATCGGGTCAAGGAACCGACCAAAACTGTCAAAGAAGGAGTCAAGCATGCGTCGAGCCAAGGGACGGATCCAGGCATCGTGTGGGCCGAAATGGGCATCAAACAAGATGTTGGCCTCATGTTTTGGCGGTACATTTCTGAGCATATTGCGGCAGCTCTGTAATGTCATGTCTGAAAGGCCAACCCTTTCCCGCTCCGTGGTGAGCCTCTGTTCATTGCGATGCTGCGGCGGGGACAACTGATGAGGGCTTGGAAGTGCAACGGTGGTACGAGCTTCTTCATAGATGCCGAGGAAAGAAGTAAAGCCGAGATAGCCAGGTATCGGTGGGCTTCCGGACCTGGTTATCTGGGGCTCAACTACACCAGACGCCTGGGAAGGGAGGGCGGCTCCATCGTTGGCCGAGATGGGGTGACTGCACGTGGGCAAGTCGTTGACTGGCGTTGCTGGTGAAGGTGACACGACACGTGGGACGGGGGTTTCGAGCGGAGCAGGGCTGCTTTGGGCGGCTCCAGAACTCGTTGGCCCCGGAGTGATAGTTGCGGACTGCTGCAAAGGCTCGATCTCGTATTCACATGGTGCCTTTCGACGTCTTCTCTTGCAACTTCCACAGGTCGGTCGAGAGCGATCACAGGCGACCTTGCGCCGGTGGCAGGGCCCACAAGCTCGGGGCCGCACTGTGCTTCGGGAATCTGCTGGCGTGGGCGCCATTTCCATAATCTTCAGCTTAAAGAAAGAACGAAGCAGAGTTGTAAGTGTATCCATTACGGGCGCTTTCTTCGGCGCCGAGAAATGTGTCGAGGTCCGTATTAACGGACCTCGGCATCGGGCTCGGTGCCCTGGTTGAGCGTCTGGGTGGAAGATTCTTGCCCTCAACGCCGCCACGCCGCCGCACACCATGACTCGAATATCAAATAGAATTAGGATACAGGCGGTCCAAATATTTGAGACTCCTCGCAGCAGCAGAGAATTGAAGTGAGACGTGGCCAGTTGGTGTCTTGAGATGTAAATGGGTGAGCTCACGTGCTCTGCCAGGCGTCTGCTGCCGCCATAGCATCCATCTCCGAACCACCCATAGAATTATGTCCAATGGGACGATATCCCACAGAAAATGCTTCTAACGGTAGAGGAACCCTCCTATGTAATAGAGTACTCAAGAAATGTTCACCTATGAGATAGTGCTCGCTTCAAAAACTACCAGTTGGGTACTATAGGAACATATAAGTGACATCCACGCCCAAGCCTTACCGAGCTCTTGTAGTTGCACACAATGCTTCTAATCCACCACAGCGATCAAAAACCCATCGAGAATGGTATGCCCCTCCAGAACCGTGTGAGCCGTAGACACAACAGGCACCAGCGTGGCCTTAACTCTTTCATCCTTGCCCACATGGGTCAAAAGCGAATCCCGGCCATGTTCCGCAGTACCGTCCCTTAGCATTTTCCAAACGACGTTATCGACATAAACACACCCATTTTTCCTGGTCAGTTTGACCGCCCAGTCGAAACACTCATTCTGCTCGCCCCAAGAGGCATCACAAAACACCATGTCAAACTTCCGGCCCTCCTCGGCCAGCTTAGGCAGAACATCGAGAGCAGCGCCGAGGATGATCTCCGTATTGAGGCCTGCGACATTCTCCACAGCGACGTCGCGGTGCTTCGGATTGATCTCGATGCTTGTGACTTTGGCACCTGATTGTACGAGCCAGATGGTCGAGTACCCGCCGAGCGTGCCGATCTCGAGCACGGTTTTGGCCCCGATAAGCTGACATTGTATGGCGAGAAACTGGCCTTGGAGCGGCGAAACTGTGATCTCCGGCAGCTTATGTTCGCGAGAGTTGGCAAGGGCGTTGCCCAGTTGCGAGTTTGGCCGGAGAAGGTTGTGGCAGGCGATGCCTTCGATGGCAACTGCTGCTGAGATGACGTCCTTTTCTGAAGACATTTGGGGCCGTAACTATATTCCAAGAACTTCTTGGAGATTACTGACGTTGGCTTCAGGTCCATTGCCAACTAGCGCGCAGGGCAAATGTCTATTTATTAACATTTGGGAAGTCACACCTAACGGGCGGCTTGCTCACTCTCTGCTGGAAACTCGAAACCCCGAGTTTCAATCCGGCCTTCCTCCAGATCTTTTGGCTCCTGAAGCATACCTGAACCAAATCTTATCTGATCGGGATCTATTGGTGATACCACTCCCAATACGCTTTCATGGAACCTTGTGGTACACCGAAGTTTCCAAGCTCGGCCTCGGCCTCGGTCATGTAGCTTCAAACGCAGCTCCGTAGACCGGCGCCGAGGTTCTGGCCGAACTCCGGCTTCCCACATTTACACGGCAGTCGACGCTCAGTACCAAGAACCATCTGCGAGATAGAAAAGCGATAAGGATGAAGGTGTGACTCAGTTCTTGGAGCATCTGCATTTCGTACGGCTTAGTCCCCCAGTCTGCTATTTGAAACGAACACTTCTGTGCAAGCAGAGTTGAACACTCAAATACCGGTGTTGGAAGATTTATCATGGTGACAACTACTGGTACATACCTCGCCCGCCGCGGTGCCTTCTACGCATCACCAGAAAATAACAATGCGCTTCTTGACATCCTGCGCGATGCATGGGATCCCGTCTCCAACCCAGGCGGGTTCCTGAGTCTCGGCGTCGCGGAAAATGTCTGTTCAACGTTGTTCCAGCATCATAACAGCAAGGTCTGCACGAATTCTAACGGGCCTCATAGACTCTTTTGCATGAGGAGCTCATAACCCACATCGAATCGACTGTCAGTCGCATTTTCGCGCCACCAAATGGCTGGACTTCCCACTATATCGTGTCTGAAACTTGTGCTCCATTCAACTGATTCCCAAGACAGCTCAAGCTCGACAGTCATGCTCTCGGCTACGGTGATGGCTTCTATGGGAGCCATCACCTGCGACAGGTCTTGTCAGATTTTCTGACCTCTTGGTTCAGATCCTCTCGACCAGTCCTTCCACAACAAATAGTCGTCACATCCGGTGTCAGCGCTGCCATTGAGGCTTGTGCATTTTCTCTGTGCGACCCCGGTGACGGTGTTCTCTTGGCTCGCCCTTTCTATAAGGCGTTCCTGTACAATCTGCGTAACAGAGCAGGGTTGGTTTCCCTTGACGTACTTGTTGGAGTTTTTGAGGAACTGATATCAGTTTTAGGCTGCGTCCTGTTCTGGTTTCTTTCAACGGGCTTGATCCAATGGCTTTTGAAGGCGTCAAGGCGTATGAGAAAGCGTAACTCGAGGCAAAGCAGGAAGGAATTACTGTGAAGGCTCTCATGCTTTGCAACCCGCATAACCCTCTCGGTAAGTTGTCGACGATACAGTCCTGGCGCACTCATCTCTAAAGTGTACATCGTTGACCATGGCTCAGGCCTTTGTGCTTCGCTTGAGCTCCTTCAAGAATTGATGCGATTCTGTCAGAGACACAAGATACATCTCATCAGTGACGAGATATATGGGCTTTCCTGCTGGGGTATTACCGACACCGCCGATAAATCACCCTTTCACTCCGTGCTTGCCATTGATAAGACAAATTTGATTGATTCCGCTCTTGTACATGTGCTCTGGGGAATGAGCAAGGTTGGTTCATCATCTTGAGGTTTTGAAAACCAAGGCAGTTACTGAGTGTTCCAGGACTTCGGGGTGAATGACATTAGACTGGGCTGCGTCATCAGCCAGTCGAACGAGGATCTCCTCCGAGCGTTGCGTACCAACTCGTGAGTAAAGTGCTCCCGTTTCTAGTCGGAGGAAGGGAGGCTGATAATGAGTGCCAGGATTTTCACCTGTCCGTCCTCGTTAGCTGACCGAGCCACGGCTTCAATTCTGTCCAACACGGAATTTGTCACCAGTTTCATACAAACAAATCACCAAAGGCTCGTGGAGTCATACAGACGAACAACAGAGTTTCTTTCTCATCACAAAATTTCGTATAGACCAAACAATTCTGGTTTCTTTATCTGGGCTGATCTCTTCTCCTTTTGGTCGCCGAGACTTGGCTCGAAGGCAGCGGACAAGGGACTCGGACTTCCGGACGTGGAATCAGTTCAGCGATGGGAGCTGGAAGACCGGCTGAATGAACATTTTTATAAGAACAAGATTTTCCTGGCAGCAGGGAAGTCGTTTGGAAGTGAGGAGGCGGGTTGGTTCCGGCTCACCTTTGCCTTGAAACAGGAATATCTCAAGGAGGGACTCCATCGTGTGGTGGGAGCCATGCAAACCTTCAACTCTGGGCTCTAGTAAGGGGAGGCTTGGTTACTTTATAACCTTTTTCGGTGTGAACCCAACCAGACAAGCAATGTGTTCAAGCTCTGCGACCTTGTCTATTATATCACGATCTGTTCAACCTTATTGGCCGCAAGCATTGCGCCACTTTTGAGATCGTCGCTGGTCAATTGACCTCAGCATACAACCGACTGCCCGGGCGTTCTCCCTAAATTTGGCCAATTAGAGATGAAGTGTTTCAGCTTCAGGAGGCAATTTCGCCCCCTGCTGTAGCGAGATCTAGCAACAAGACTGTGTTTCAGGCCATCTGAAGTCTCTTCTTTTGTTCAAGTCTCTTTACAAGGCTCGAACCTAATGGACTCGGTTAGACCAAAGAGATCGGATATTCGCACAGCAAAAAACGGATAGTACACAGGAACATTATTTTCCCCCTACACTACAGCCAATCAGAGCACCCTATTTAACCTTACCTTACCTATACACTACCTACACTAAGTACTTTTTATACCCCTAACCTATAGACCTACTAATCCCCCTTCACCTACTAAACAACACTCCCTTACTAACTACCTACTATATCTAATACTAACTAAATCTTCTTATAATTAATTATTTTACTATTAGAAATATATCTTTATTAGTTAGAATTAAATTTTCTAGTATTATAGTAATAGTATAGACTTTATATATTATTTTAGTTCCTTTATTAAGCTAGAATCTATAATAAAAGAAGATATAATAAAAGAAGATATAGTAAAAGAAGATATAGTAACTTTATAATTCTACTCTATAACCTATCTATAGCTAGAAGTCGCTATTCTATACTAGTAGCTATAATATTAGGCTATACCTAGTCTATTTATACTAGTACTATTAATAAGCTATTAGCCTATTAAGGTTAAAGCTATTATAGGCTATAAGTAACCTAGTTTAATACTGTTAAGTACTATGTGAAAGTACTATTACTATATAACTTAGGGCTTTAAATATAAGTTAGCTGAAATAGGTAATAATAAAAGCTGCTATTGCCCTAAAGGTTCTGGCTCTACTCTGCAAACACACACCCATCCACCACAACCTTCTTGCGTAAGACCACTTAAAAGCAATCTTTTAGCTAAAGCTGAGACAACTGCTAGGTAAGGCAACCACAATCCATTGCTGCGTATAGTTCCGGATGTGTGGAGCTGACAGCTAGCTATAGAATGGCGATTAACGACTAGGTGTACCTCTGTATAGAAGGAGCCTTTAAATTCGAAGCTATAAATACTATATCTATATTAGTAAAGCTTAGTTTATTTATTAATAAATTAAGAGTATATAATATAGACCCTAATACTATTAAAATCTATATATCCCTTAGGGTAAAGCTATAGAGGGGTATAAAGTTATTACTAGTAGAGAAGAAGGTACTTAAAAACTTCGAGAAAAGGTTTAGTAAAGGCTAGACTAGGCTATAGATTTAAAATAGTTAAATAAAATTATTTAAAAAAAATAACTATAGGTCTTTTAACCTTATACCTAGGAGGGTTATAATAATAGTATAGGTCCCTAATTATACCTACTTTAAGGTATAGTAGTAGATAATAAGGAAAGTAGTAGTAAAATACTAGAGTAGAAAAAATAATAAGGGTAAGTAAAAGTAATAATAGTAGTATATATATAGTAATAGATATATATAGTTAATAACTATATCTTATTGTTTTATATAGTAAATTAGTAGTATAAATTAAGGTTAGTGCACTAGGGGTGTACTTGTACCTGTATACCATCCGTTTTTTGCTATGCGAATATCCGATCTCAGACCAAATGGGCGGCAGATTCTAAGCAGAAGAAGGAAGACTAACGCAGCTTGCGGCTCTATATCCTTCTGTTTCCTTCGGATGAATCACAGCGACTGACACCTAATGTTTGGACAGACGGCGCAGGCTCTACGAAATGACAATTCCGCAACGTTAAATACAAGGCTCATTGGGAATTCGCTTGGTGATGGGAGGGCATATATCCGCTCAAGTGCTAGAACAATCACCTTCCCCGCCCTTTGTCATTGTTGGTCACAAGGTTAGTAAGTGACTGGGGCTTAGTCAACCTTACAAATGAATGATGGAGTATTTCTGACCCCTATTTCCACGTTTCTCGGAATGCTATCGAGTCCCGAAGCCATATCTTCCTACATTTGAACATATCAAGACACGACTTGAAAGGATACGTTGACTCAGTTTCAGTGCACCTGGGCATGCATTCAGATACGGCTGAGCCACAGGGCTACTCCTCAAATGTTCCCGACCCACTCCGGCTTACTCGGTGATTGCTAATACTCACATAATATTATTCGTCCCCTTACAGAGTCGAGGGTTTCGGCTCTAGTAGACTTGCCTGGGAGTCTTCCTAATAAAAGGCAATTAATGGTGATTTCTTGCCAAACCCTCGATCGTAAATTCAACCTCGATCCTTCTCATAAGACAGAAAACCACCTCTGAAATTGACAGCTGTCTGGGGGGATTTTGGATTTGAGCTGCAACAGATTTGCCTTCTAGAGCCTATTCTACATTCGTCACCTTCTCACAGACCACTATTCGCCATAGCCATGACGGACCTCTCAGCGATTAAGTCGAGAACCATTCTCAAGCAACTACTCAAGCCTGCCCATGGGCAAATGGGAGTAAAAATACACCAACCGATTGGCTCTGGAGAGTTTTCGGAGTTTATGCCATGTGAGGCTGCATTAAATCTCGTCCTCGAAGTGGCTGACACCTTATTTCAGTCCTCCTTCTTGATGATCTGGAATCAAATGGTCAAAACTCTGGTTTCGGCGACCATCCTCACCGGGGCCAAGAGACCATGACATACGTCTTGGAGGGATCCCTTGTACACCAAGACAGCAACGGAAATAAGGGGACTCTGCATGTCGGCGATATGCAGGCCATGCGTGCCGGTTCCGGCATCATGCACAACGAAACCCCCATCGCCAACCCGAATACCAAGCGCACAAAGGGGATTCAACTCTGGGTTGCGTTGCCTGAAGCTAATTTAAACGACTCTGCAGCATATAGGGACATATCTTCGGCTGAGTGTCCTATCTCGAGGCCTGCCCACGGTGTCACGGTAAAGGTGATTGCAGGGGATTCTTTTGGCGCCTCAATGCCAATTTGGACAAGAACATCTGTGTGGTACTTTGACATCACTTTGTCGGCGAGAGCTAGTCTAGTCACACACCCCATCCCAGAGAATTGGGGCGCCTTGTGCATGTTCTCGAGGGCAAACCCAGCGTTGCTGGATCGTAAGGCCGACCGCAGGAGACCTTTTTCATCAACGAGGATGGCGAGGGTATCAGGATTGAGAATAAAAGCGACGAAGCGGCAAGAATGTTGTTGATCGCGGGAGATCCACTCAAAGGGCAGGAGGTGCATAGGATGGGACCGTTTGTAAGTGCTAGCAAAGGTGGAATAAGCAGGGCTTTTTTGGATTACCGCATGGGTGTGAATGGGTTTGAGCGAGCAACTGGATGGGAGAGCGATGCCGTACACTGATCAGTGAGCGATATCTTTGCACCCAGCGTTTTTCTCTGGTTTTTTTGGTTTTTTTTTTAAAAAAAAAAAGACATACGACGCTGATAATAGTGGTTAAAATACGATAAGTAGCACGTGGCCTCAGCCTTGCGACGCACACGTCCCGTTTAAGAGGATGGATATTTCTATTTTCAGAAGTCAAGGCACCAAGAAGATGCTGCTCGGCTGTCCATGAATTCGCTCAACCTTGAGTTTTCTTGAGATTTCAAGAAAACATAGCTCATACAATAGGTATCGAAGCCGTTCACCCTGCCACGGATCGGGCTCAATCCTGTCACAATGCCGCGCGGTATTTTAGGTGATAACAGTCGTTGCCAGTGTCACTGTACACGTCCGGATCGGTCCGCCCACGAAACGTTTACACCCTGCATATCATCACCTTTGACCAATCTGTTACGAATGCGACCTATCAACAACATCCACGTATCCCGTACTGGGTCTTTGAGCGTTTACCACTGTGTGAAGGGACCGTACGCCTTCGGGACGTATACGGATTAAGAGCAAAGCCTCCCGTATCCCGTACTGCTGCTTGGAACTTGATTTAGGTATTGCATGCCAGTAGAACGTCACACCAAGTGATACCTTTAGCCCGGCAATACCATCCTCCATTCTCTGCACGGTCTGATGATCAGCTTCGAAATCGCTGACCCATCATTGCACTGCCATGGTAATCTGCCAATTTCCCGTACAGTTAAACGGCGACAAGGTGTTTTGTCGAACAAATGACATTTTATCGCCGGCTTTCAGTCGTCAAGTCTACTATGGTGGACTCGGATATTGACAAAGGAACAGGGGCTGCCATCTCAAAAGCAATGTGGGCCGGTGTGTTCCACCAAAAGCCGAATGAAACTCTACCAGACCCTCAAATGCCAGCTTTGGACAACATAATCTAAGGCATTTTGTTTTCTCGTTGTCGGACTCCAATCGGCACACCCGTGAGAGCAGGCATTGACCGGGGTTGTATGGAGAGACTCAGCTTGTCATCTTCATCACTGCCACCTTCTTCCTTGCCATTATGTGGATTGCAGTGCTTTCTTGGAAGGATATCGACGCCAAGAAGCAAAAGAGCCGCAAAGATTGACTTTTCTAAGTGGCGTCAGGACCACGACGGTGCGGTCGGTGGCAAAATACTTGACCACTTCAAGTTCGGTAGAAGTGATAGGCCGAATGCAAGATTCAGGTGGATGATGATCCGGAGGGGTAAATGGGAAAATGTGGAGCAGTATTGGCGAAGGGTGTAGTTATGACGAGACATGATGGTGGACGGCTGGATGAGGCTACAACGTGACTAGGGGGCAGCCAGAACTATCTCTGTTTCTATGTCTCTGCACGTAGCCCCAGAAGACTATCTATGATATTGACTGGAAAGAAAACTTGATACTGTGCGCGGAAGGCCACAGACGACTTGGATCGGAGAGTCAATATTGTAAAGAGGAGACATCTGGCTGGCCGGATGTACCCAATGACTTAGGAGGCTGTGGGGCTTGGTTGCCTCGCATTGGCCAATCCCATTGTGTGCTGCTGTTTGAGAGCCAGTCATGTTGAATTGCATGTCCATGTCACCAGAAATTGCTATCGTTTGAGCGGTCAATGCGAATTCCTCCCCTTTTTCGCTAGTATGGCCCAATGTGCCTCTTGATAATCCATACTCGAAGTCGATGCCCAACTTGCCGCGCGCAAGAGCCGGCCGTCTCAAGACTTTCCCGTTCCGCAACTAGGCCAACGGGCTCGTCTTAACGTTTCAAGCCCGCTCTCCGGTATTGGCGTTTGTCTCATAGTGGGGCGAGTCAACGTCATGTAACCGGGAGGACGTTAATGTAGGGAAAAGATAGGCAATCAACTCTGTGAGGCACGAACCAGCCTGTCGACGAGGAACAAGCTCAGAGTTGGGGTTGGGCTCTTCCATTGGCCTATTAGTGTTTGCTGATAAAACTCTGCCAGCGTTTCATGCCTGCGATATTAGTCCACGATACCCGGCGGCACCACGCCTGCTAACGGCGACCCACATTGTTCTGGTTAAGATACGATATTATGCAAGCCGAACCCCCGGCGCCGGAGGCTAGGGCCGAGTTTATAACGCCTTGGCTCGTGTTGACCCGGCTTGACCGCGAAACACTCACCGCATCCAATGCCGAATCTATCAACTGAATATAACGGCCAGTCGCAACGGCCATTCACTCCAACAGCACCCTCAATTGCCCGGCTCAGTCATCGGCCGCCATCCATTGGGAGAGGGTCAATGCATGCGGCAACCCAACAGGCTCACCACGCAGTGGCATGCTGCGGAAGTGAATCAGAGTCCCTTGAAAGGTATAAAAAGTCTTGACGGGTCCGGGCCACGACAACGACATCGGAGGAGCAAAGACCTGCCCTTGAACCGAAAACCACCGTGCCAGGGCTCTAGTCAACCATACCTGTTACTCCCTCGGACGGTGTGAACTGACACGACCACCATGGGATGCGAAGTACCCTGCGGCGATTGCAGCAATGACTGCAGCGTGACCGACATCGAGGACTATGAGAAGGAGCTGTCGGAACTGCAGAAGAGGACCAAGGAGGTAGAGGCGAAACTGGCCAGGCTCAACGCGAAGAAGCCGGGCGCACCCAAGCCGAAGCTGCGCTCGTCCAACTGGTTCAACCGCAAGGACGACCTGACGATAAGCGCCCTCTATGTCGAACGCTACCTCAACTCCGGCATCACGAGGGAGGAGCTGGTCTCCGGGAGGCCCATCATCGGCATTGCGCAGTCCGGTAGCGACATCGCCCCGTGCAACCGGCACCACCTCGAGCTGGCCAAGCGGGTTCGTGAGGGAATCCGCTCAGCCGGCGGGGTCGCGTTCGAGTTCCCCATGCACCCCATCCAGGAATCCACCCGACGGCCCACGGCCACCCTCGACCGCAACCTGGCCTACCTGGGGTTGGTGGAGCTCATGCACGCCTACCCATTCGACGGGATCGTCATGCTCACCGGCTGTGACAAGACGACCCCGGCCTGCCTCATGGCCGCGGCGACTGTCAATATTCCGACCATCTGTCTCAATGTCGGGCCTATGCTGAACGGCTGGGTCAACGGCCAGAGGGTCGGATCTGGGTCTGTCGTGTGGCAGGCCCGTGAGCTGCATGCGGCCGGATATATTGCGGATGACGAGGTTGCGGACTTCGTCGCCAGCGGCACCCCTTCGCCTGGGCATTGCAACACCATGGGGACAGGTGAGTTTTTGGAATTCACACAACAGCTTTTGCGACTGGCTTCCATGCACTTCTTGATGGCTGACTCGGGATCCTGGATAAGCGTCCACGATGAATGCCCTCGCTGAAGCCCTAGGAATGGCTTTGCCAGGGTCAGCAGCCATCCCGGCGCCGTACCGAGAGCGGTCCCAGGTGGCATATAAGACAGGCACCCGCATCGTTGAGATGGTTCATGAGGACATGAAGCCATGCGATATTAGTGAGTCGATATAGTCTGCCGTCCCCCTCTTATGATCACACGACCCCAACCACCTTGTTCATTGGTGCGGAATACTCCGAGACCCCCCTTGTTGACGCCTGCATGCATGCGAGACGCTGCAGCTTGTGGCGTGATGCAACCTCCTCATATCTAGCTGGTGAGGATGTACACATACTAAATGCCATGTTAGTGACACGACAGGCTTTCGAGAATGCCATTGTCGTGAACACCGCCATCGGCGGCAGCACCAACGCCCCGATTCATCTCTGTGCTGTTGCCAAGCATGCAGGAGTGCCCCTAGACCTCGACGACTGGGACCGCCTAGGCTTCACAATCCCGCTGCTCCTGAACATGCAACCGGCAGGAGAGATGCTCAGCGAGGACTACTACCGTGCCGGAGGCCTTCCCGCCATCCTGGCCGAGCTCCTCGAAGCCGGTAGACTGCCGCACCCAGGCGCCCTCACCTGCAGCGGCAAGAGCACGGAGAAGAATGCCCGCGGCAAGCTGACGTGGGACCGGCGTACTATCAAGCCATTTGCGCACCCGCTGAAGGAGAACGCTGGATTCCTCCACATGAAGGGGACCCTCTTCGACTCGGCCATCATGAAGACCTCGGTGATCTCGCCCGAGTTCCGCGCCGAGTTCCTCGAGGACCCCAACGACCCCAACGCCTTCGAAAGCCGCGTCGCCGTCTTCGACGGCCCGGAGGACTACCACACCCGGCTCGAGGCCACCGCGGACGCAGGCAACATCGACCGCCACACCGTGCTCGTCATGCGCGGCGTCGGGCCCCTGGGCTACCCCGGCGCCGCCGAGGTGGTCAACATGCACGCGCCCTCGCGCCTGCTCAAGCAGGGCGTCAAGGACCTGCCCTGCATCGGCGACGGCCGGCAGAGTGGTACCTCTGCAGCGCCGTCTATCCTCAATGCCACCCCCGAGGCGGCGGACGGCGGGAACCTTGCGCTCCTGCGGGACGGCGATCGTGTCAGGGTTGACCTCGGCGCACGGAGGGTCGATATCATGCTGCCCGCGGAGGAGCTGCAGGCGAGGCGGAAGGAGCTGGAGGCCCGTGGCGGTTATCATGGCCCACCAAGCCAAACGCCGTGGCAGGATATATTCCGGCGTGAAGTGGGTGGCCTGAGCGAGGGTATGGTGCTCAAGCGTGCTGTTCAGTTCCAGCGTGTGGCGCAGTCGAATCCCCCTAGAGATAACCACTAAGTTGATTAGCACTGGCGATATTGCTTTGGGAGCGTGCAGACTGTGGTCTTTTCGGGCTTAGAAAAGTTTAGCGACTAGAGAATATTTGTAGACACGCTTATAGAGTTGGTCGATTCCAATATTTGCTTCCTCACTTCTTCTTCCGTGATACCTATGCTCACGGGGTAGAGTAATTTTATGTTTGTTTTCAAACTAGATGCACCCTTTTTGGGAATTTCTCGCGTGAAAAGTTATGTCTGTAAGTGGTCTCGTTCTTATCCCGTGTGTAGGGAGACGTACGCGATTCATTCAAAGACCAAGCGGTTTCTCCCCAGGTAATACTGCTTTAGACAATGTAATGTTGAACTTTTGAGTATTTACCAAAGCAAATTCTCTAGAGCTCTCGAAATACTGTTATCAGCTCCATTAATAGTCTGGCTGGCTTTCTTCAGATCTCACCCGTCCTCGATTATTTCAGGGGTAAGATGGAGTGGCTGATGTGCAACATCGTACCACAACGCAACCGGCAACATCACGTGGGCACATACGACGTCCTCCCATCACCTTCTTGATGCCAGGGTAGCATACTGAACTCTAAGGATACAATCGTCACGCCGCGGTCATGCCCACCAAAGCAACCGTGTTCACCGCATCTGCCTCAAGTTCCGAGCCCAAGCAGCCCTGCGGATCAGCATGCCCCTCCTCAAGGACAAGAAGTAGAAGGCGGCACCAAAGACGGCACCGCCAAGATGGGCGGCGTAGCCGGTGTATGAGCCCATCCAGTTGATGTGTTTCTGACCCGACATCTTCTCCTGGTACAGACGGTACATGTCGTAGCCCACGAAACCGGCCACGACGGCCCAGTACGGGATCTCGACGGGGATTGGGAAGACCATCATCTGGGATTCTATCAGTAAATTAAGACGTGGAGACGGGGCTGAAAGGCGACAGTCTCGTTTCACATCCATCCCGCCCACTCGGCACTTTGGCCGGCTCAAAAGTGCCCATGGGTGAGAGAAACTACGCATGGTGGGAAGCACTTACGGGCCATCTGGGTTGAGCAAGCATGGTAGCCATCATGATACCCTCCACCATGCCCGAGGCGCCGAGCCCGCGTGACTCGGGCAGTCCGGCCTCAGCGGTCTTCTGGTAGTCGTACAGCGATCCCAGTGACCCACAGACAGCTGAGCCGAGACCTAGAACAGCCAGCCGGATGGGGCCCAGACCTATCGCGCCGGAAAGACCCAGCGAGGCTGTGCTGTCTTTTTGCACGATGACCTGGTCAGCGTCTGTGCAAAAGCTGGACTGTCTTACCCGACGACTTGAAGACGGCGTAAGGCTCAGTGAAGGCACTCACGAAGGACGAGCATGTTGATGGCCAGATGTGCCATGTCGTAATGGCTGAAGGCGGAGGTGATGAGGGTCCACCACCGGCCGTCGGCGATGTTGTTGCGGGAGAGGGTGTAGTTCTCGTTCATGTATCTGACGTGCCTGTTCTGTGCCAGCTGGTAGGCATGTGAGCCCCGCCCCTGCTTTGCGGCCTGCTGGTCTGGGACGACATGCCACCTGGCCCAGATGTAGACGTTTGCGCCGATGGTGCCCCAGAGGAGGCCCTTGCCCAGCGTCGAGGCGGCCATTTTTCTTGCCTCAGCTGTTTGCCAAGACGGGTCGGCAGTGGTGAGCAGGGATTGCGAGGAATATTCAGAGGATGTGAATAAATGTAGATGTCAGGCTTGGAGAATTGGGTTTGGTCAAGGTGAAAGAAAATGGAATGAATGGTGCTTTGCAGTCAGGCAGGCACCCAAAAGGGTGGAAGTTGGAGATTATTCGAGAGACGGGTTCCCATCCCTGCATCACACCTGGTGCCATCACGTTGCAGCCCACAGTCTTGGCACGGTGCAGCCACCACATTCACACGGTAATGCGCACGGTCCACAACAGGCACAGCAGTGGACCTTGTCACTCAACAACCTTGCATATTTCATTTCTCATTATAAGTTAACATGTCTTGGTAATAAACCATCCACCCCATGCAGCCCGTCACAGTTTGCCCCCACCCCCCTCGCGGAACGTCTGCCGCTGAGAGGCATCTTAGCTGCACGTCACCACAGTCATCAACACCACGTCAGAGGTCGGCGTCGCAGCCGCCTCCGGCTCAACATCACATGCCTCGTCATCACCGCTCGCCTCACTGGGCGTCGCCGGCGCAGCAGTGGCAGCAGGCGCAGCAGGTGCAGCAGCGCCGCCACCGACAGAACCGTCGCCCATGATGGCATTCCACGCATCCGCCGCCGACTGGTCCTGAGCCGCCGCCACCGCAGCAGAGCTCGCCTGGGCGCACGACTGCTGCGTGCCCGAGGGCGCGTTGCAAGGGCTCCCCAGGCGCTGGCAGATGAAGCCCGCGATGACGGCGATGTTGAGGGCCGACCCATGGTTAAAATCCTGCTGGTTGGCCGCGATGAAGGCGTTGGTGGTCCGCCCGTCCAGCCCGGCCTCGAAGAGGATGTTGGCGTTGGAGCACGAGCCCAGGTCCAGCCCCGCGCGCTTGGCCACCCCCGGCCGCACGTCCCGCGTGTATCGCTTCTTCTTGAGGTTGTTGGCCGCGTGGCACTCCTGGTTCTGCTGGTCGCACTGCTGCACCCCGCCTGACAGCTGGCCCGAGTTGGCCGCGTTCGCGCACGCGTTGTGCTGTACGTCGCACGACCGCCCAAGTGCCGCGCCTGAGCCCACAAAGGTGTCACCGTTGACCGAGAACGGCCGGTCGCCGGCTGACGACACCACTGGCGGCGGAGCGCCGCCGAGGGTGCCGGTGAAGGCCTGCACGTTGGTTCCTACCGCCGGGATTAGCACGTGCAGAGGGTCAGAGGGAGGGTGTATAAGAGCCAGAAATAGGCTGCCTACCAGAAACAGTCGCTGTCTGAACACTAGCAGCAGAGGACGTCAAGGTCGACATCATGGACACGGCGTTGGTCGCCAGCACCGTGGTCGTGGTGGTAGTGCACGACGACGTGGGAGCCGGCGGCGCAACATCGCATCCGTCGTCGTTGGCGGCCGGGGCAGCCGAGACAATGGCCAGGTAGCCGGCAAAAAGTGCGGTGATGTACGTCTTCATCTTGGATGATGCTGTTGTTTTTAGGCGTAGAGGTTACTTCGAGGTGGGAATAGTGATGGGTGCAGTAAATGCCAAGAATATAGTATTAAATCAGATGATCTGTAAAGAATGGAAAGAGTTCACAGAACTCTGCGGTAAAGAGTGACTGGATGGCAGCTGGGCCGGGAAGCGAGCAGACGGGATGACAGTGGTGATGGTGAGGCTGAGGCTGTCAAGAAGGGGACACAAACAAGAGAGAGATCAGCACAGGCTTATATATACCAAGGCGACTCACAACTTGGGACGAAGCCGATCCTGGCAGATCATGAGCGATCATAGTTCGTGCCGCATGTGGTACACTACCACACCACCTCGTCGTCGATCATGACCCTGGCAATATGAGACGTGATGACTCCATGTTCTGGGCCCTGGACAGGATCACTCTAACCAGCCCCTCGCCGCGCAAATGGCATCGAATCCGGACACCGGGGGGGATCTGGGCGCCTCCTCTGACGTCGCTTGCACAGCCCAGGGTGAGGTTCTCGTCATGTTGCCTGACACAGGGCGCCACACCGTCAGGGTCAGCCCTGTCGAGACCTGTCAGTCATGGGACGTGCTACATGGTGCATATCGCAGGCTAGTCAAGTTTGGCAGATTCCCTCTCGCACGAGGACTACAAAGTCGAATACCTAGCATTCCTCGCTTGGCCAATTCCTTCCTGGCAGCCTGGCTGGGGAAAGCTGGCGATTGGACGGCGCTGTAGCCGAGGTGTGATGAGGATTTGCATCAAGGGGCTGCCCATGGGGGGGAGAAAGGCAAAGCTTCCGTCCAATGTGACGGCCCTGGAAAGCTTATCACCGCATGTCGCTCGGGTGCCGTCGAAGGAGGTGAGACGAACAGAGCCGCAGATCCGGGTTTCAGCCGCATCGCGAGCCCTACGACACCCCCGAATAAGCCTAGCCCGCTCGCCAGACATGGGTGCTGCCGCCTGGGGCCCCGGTCTTCACACCACTGCAGGGGCTTTCCAGCATGCTGGGTATTGTTTTTTGTGGGTGAATGGCGGCACCCTTTTGATTCCGGGCGCCCACGGTTCCGAGGACGCGTCTCGTGCCTTTCATTACTTACGCATCGGCAGTATTGCTGTTCACTTTTCCAAGAGGCCACGGCATAATACTTGTCGTCAGCTCAGAGGTGAATGTTCTATTTTCCTACTATTACTTATACCAAGGACCACATCGAAACCTGGAACAATATGGCCATGGATCTCGAAAGCCTGCCGGGGCGCACTGCGCCAGCCGAACTCGGCTGGTGGCGTCAGTTCCACTTAGCAACTGGGCCCCGGTGGAACGTGGTTGCTGTCAAAAAGCTTGGCCACGAGCTTAGATCCGCTCTACCAATATTTAACGTGAATGTTCGGTTGCATACTCATCATCCAGCCAAGTCAGATCCAACTCGAATCGAGCTGTCCTAATGGTACCCATTCTTTCTCCTTCAGACCCACAATTTGCTCCCTTTTGTTCCGTTGATGCCCTGAAGGTCCTCATTCAGAACAGGCCATCTACACGTCGCGAGGGGTCACATCCTGTGCGTTGCTGTGGAAGGTCGCCTCGTGGTACAGGATGATTATGATAGCCCCCGTCTAGATCGTCTCCCTTACATCTCACAAAGCTTCGTCTCCGACATTTCGTAGCATCTTCGATGCAGTGTTCAGACGCTCCCCGTCGTCTTGTCTACTTGGTTACATCGCTGTTGTCATTCACCGTCACTCGACCCTCATATTTAAATCAGACTCTGCATTGAAATCCTACATCGAGAAGACAAAACTTTTAGGTCCCTCGCGTGGGCCTGGTATACATTCAACAGATGTTGACTGGTTTCGTTCTTAATCCGTAGACATCCCGAAGGCGTACGGCCCCTTCACGCAGTGGTCAACAAATGTTAACCCCAAACCCCAAACTTTGGCATCTTGACAATTTGAAGCACAAGTTCCACTCATCCGAGTCAACCCCACTACCTCGTTTCCAGCAAATACCACCAATGAAGGTGACGTAAAGAATTGAAGCAAATCATAAACAAAATGACAGGCCATCGTGTACACGATACCTAATCAGAAAGAGAGCCTCGGGTGTTGGATGGTAGCGTTGTCACTGACTGGTATCATCCTGAGCCCGTATAGTTGCCAAACGGAATGTCAGAGCAGTGGTCAGGCCCGGCTTTCTCGCCGTTGATGGTATTGTAGTGGTACTCCAGACATCCAAAGTCAATCTTGCCGCCACGACCGCCGTTATGCTTGCAGTTCTTCCACGTATTAACGAGCAGGTCCTTGCAGGCTGCTCCGGGCGCGGGTTCGCTGATCTTCATGGTGCCTTTGCCTGGCACCGTGCAGCCGGGCTTCCACTCTACCTTGGCGTTGTACGAGATCCAGTAAGGGTTGCGTCGATTACCAGCGACCCCCTCCCAGTCGGGCCCGACGACTAGCCCCTTCCACCCTTCTTGGTTGCAGATATGCCCTGCATACAGGGTGATGTCTTTGTCGTAGATGTCCTTATTCTTGCAGCCTTTCTGCTGGTTGTAGCACGCCAGGTTTGACGGGCCCGGGCCCCTCTTCTCTAACGGGTTGGGCAACGGGGCGCTGGTGCGTGTACCGGCGATGCTCGTGGAGAAGGTACTGGACACACTGGCGCTGGCGCTGGTGACGTTGGCATTGTTGTCTGGTGTGCTGAGGGCGGATGCCGTGGAGAACACGGCAAGGAGCCCAACCAGGTCCTGACCAAGTGAGAGACGCATGGCTGATTGGTATCTGTTCTGCCTGCTTGGGCGTGATGGGTATAGAAGGTGGTTGGCTTTGCTATTTAAATGTTAGAAAAGATATCGTGGCTTGCACAAGCTGTTGATGGATGAGTTCTCACTTGATACGAAGATGATCCTGTGGCCAAGGGAGCAAAAACGCTGCTCCCTGAGATTCTAAGCAAAGTTAAGGGACGAAAAACTCCAGAGATCGGCTGGACTTGAATGTTAAGAATATAGGGAACTCGGATGCAAGCTAGGAACTCGTCGAATTCGGGCCTTGACTAGGGTAGGAACCATATCTCTCTCAGAATGCGCCGTCCACGACCAGGCCTCTCATCTATTCAGTAGCTGAGCACTAATTAGACATTGTCCAATTTGATTTGCCTTCGTGTCAAGATGGTGGCCCAGGACTAGGACTGACAGATGTCATCACGACAGCTTGCGACTGTCAGTGCGCTCGCGTGAGCACATAGCGCTCAGGTTTTTAAGCATACATGTGACTTGCTTGAGCTACTGTAGCGTTTTGAGCTCATTAGCTCGTTCATATTAGGCGTCATTTAATGTTTATTGCCAAATGGAGCGCATAGTTCGTGGGGCGGCCTGGCGCTTAGCCTGTCCCTCACATTGAACACTGCCAACTACATGGCTCTAGTGGGTGGTCAAGAGTAAGTGGGCACACTGTTTCATCACGGCTTTCGCAATTTTTTCCAGCACAAGCCGAGGGGCGGGCATTCCCACCAATCTGACGTATTGCCTTTCCTTCTTCTTTGTCGAAGGAAAATCAATGAGTTGACTGGGATAGATGACATGCGTTATTACCATAGCACAGCCACATGAAACCAAAATCGATACTGTCATTGTAGGCACCATGTCGCTTGGTTGACTCTTGTCCTGTCATTCTGTGGATTATAATCTATAGAAGATCTTCCTCTCAGATGTCTTCCTGAGATATCTGGGTAGACTATCCTGAAGGACATTACCTTGTAGGAAGCCGTCTATGCCACAGAAGGTTGAAGGATCGATGCTGTCGCCGCGCAGTGGACACCTCAGTGGACACCTCAGTGATGCTAGTAGCCATTTTGGCCACTTGTCCTTTGCTTTCCACTGCGTGGAAAGGTGTGCTTGGTATAACATTGAATGAGAATGAATATCACGTGAACCACAGACCGGTCTTCGACCAAATGTATGCGGAAGTCGCATCCATACTAGCATGTACTATGAACGCTCGTAACTATCTCTCAAGCCCTGCTGACTCAGCCCGTGGGAGATCTGGCAAGAATGTTGGATGCGAGAACCCAACCAGACAGTCAGAATATCTCACAAAACCCATACTAATCCTGTCCACGTGCCAAAGCATGCCAGCAGTATCAAGTTCCCCTGACCTCGATCTCAACCGACTTCGCATTCCCGACATGGAACAAGCCAGCTTCATTCTCACCCGTGCCGGGTGCGTTCACATCATCGAACGCAAAGGCATATGTTCCCACACCCCCGGGCGTCGCAACGTTGTGTATGATCCGGGCGTAGTGATTAGTCGGGCTGGTTGTGTAGTACTTCTTCGCACCCATCTTCGAGCTCGGCGTCACGTTGCCGCCGTCGAGCAGCAGTGTCGACCGCGTGAAGGCTGCGCAGAGACGCGGCCACGTGCGTGACTGGAGGTCGTTACCGTCATTTGAGCTCGCGAAGGGCCCGCCGTTGCATGCTAGCACCTCTATGGTGGTCGGCTTGGTGTAAGTGTATGTCTTGCCGTCGGGCTGAGCGCACACCATGAGGCTGTCGCCGCACTTGCACGTCACGTTCTGGCCCCACTCGTCCTGCTGAGTGTTTATGGTGAGCTCTTCCGTTGAGTACTTCTCCCACACGTCATCTATGTATGAGTCGTACAAAGTGTTGATGCTGACGGGCGTGCTGTCGTTGACGTACTTGGACGGCGCAATAGCTCGGACGAGGTTGCCGCTCTTGTCCTTGACGCACATGCCGCCCCAGTCGTCGCCCATGGCTGTGAGTTGGTCGCAGACCTTCTTCAGGGACCCAGCCGGCAGGCCAGGGTTGTAGAGTTCAGTACCGTCCGTCGTGGTGACCTTCAGTCCGAGGGCCAAGCTGACCGAGTCGACAAACGACAGGTCGGTGGTTAGCTGCCTGTCGTTCGACCATGTCAGCTCGGCAATGCCCCAGGGAAAATCGTAATTGGGGTCGTTGGGATCCGCCGGCGAGGGTGTGAGCACATTTCCTGATGCGTCTGCCATCAAAATCATCTTCTTCGCACTAATGTACACCCGACCCGATGAGAGGTTCTGTTTCAATGTAATCGTCTTGTCGCTGTTGGCCCCGATCTCGATCTCGAGCTGGTTGAAGAGAGAGTCGATCACGCCGGACTGTGTCGGATGGTACCCACGATCACCACCGTTCTGGAAAACGACTGCCTTGCCATTGTCAGGGTCTTTGCCTGTGATGTAGGCGTACATCGTATTCGAGGCGCTGTTGGTGATCTTGATTTCCAGGTCTGATCCTGCAGTGGTGGATGTGATGGCCCAGTAGGACTGTCCAAGGTTGGTATCGCTGATGCGGCTACGAGGTTGACCAAGGGTCAAGACTCCCGCCTCGCCTCCTGGGATAGCATGAGCGAATGACGGGGTGGCAATGGCCACGAAGATTGCACTAAAGAACAGTGTATATAACATGTTCTCATGAAGGTGCAGTAAGAAAACACAAGATGTGTGGAAAACAGAGATCGAAGCTTGCAGAACGTATGATGTTGTGGTTGAATCGAAAATATGAGATCTTTGGCGGCAGAAAGATCCAGACGGCAGACTATTTATGTGTGTCTGCCCTCCATTCAATGTTGTCACCATTCACTGGGACAAGACGTTTGTTCGCCGTTGTGGAAACCCTTCACAGACCCCATTCACAACTAGATAACGACAAGGGTACAAGTCTCCTTGACAGGCATAGGGAATGGTTCAAAGGACGAAAAGCCGAGGCCACAATATAGATCGCATGATATCCCGGGAGCTCCAGCGTTGTGGCATCTGGAGCCATCTGCATCTGAAGTCTGAGCTCAACTTACTATACACCTAGGTACTGTCTGGCGGTATATGGAACTCAGAGCAAGCCAAACGGCCAGCCTATAATGGCAATTAGAGCGTATCGGCCATGTGGAAAGGTGCTGGAACCCGACACGTTCGAACCCTGTGCGGCAAATACGCTCCATGCACGTACTTATTCTCGGTCTATACGTACTCTTCAACACGGTCTGAGGACCAAATTCATGGGTCGTCGGTATTGGAGAGTAGTCTACGACCTGGATATGGTACGGTAACTGGGTAGCCAACGTGAACACCGCCTCTACCTAGGTAAGCGACACGAGTGTTTGACATCAGTCCCTAAATTTGACGAGGCGCACAAGTAACCGCCTGCAACTAGTTCTTGGGTTGACCACTAGGGTAGAAGCATGATCTGTCACGTCAAGAAATGTTACATTTGAACAAAATGCCCGGTTGGTTCATTCATGTCCAACACTCCCTGTGCGCTCACCAACGTACAAATGGACCGCATACGCCTTCGAGATGTATACTGGTCAAGAACGAGACCAGTCAATACTCCCTATCTTCAAATTTTACTACGGGAAATTGTGAGGGGCACATTAGTACAAACCACGCTCTTCAGTGGTCTGAACAAACATCGTCTTCGTCGCTGTCATGGCCAACCCATTTTGCTAACATAGGCAAATTCTGTTACAAGGGGTTTTTCAAGTAAGAGCACAGCACCTCGTACAAGCCGTTTCAAGGCGTGGTTTGAAGTGACCACGCTGGCGATATATTTAGGTCGACAGGCGTTACTTCGTCTGACAGATGCCTCACCCATGAGGTAGCCAGAAGTTGAAGTCAAGCGGAATGTGAGCATTCCCGCTGAGGAGTATCACCCCTTAGCGCCTGCACTTTACGCGTCTGCGAGCTTGCAATGATCTGCATGTTTCAAATTCCAGACTCGACCTTTAGATAAGTCTCTGGCCGCAAGTGAGGCACTTTTAAAGAGCAGCCTATAAAGCAGTATTTGCACGGATTTACGAGTATGCTTGGGACTCGCAACGGGCCAATGGAAGCAGAACCAGTGAACACATATGAACGGCTGAATTCAGTTCCTAGATGCCACGCTGGTTTTGATCCGCAGTGGCGTCTTTGCGCCCAATAGCAAGACACGGGCTCTTTAACTTTTAATAAGGTTTTGGGGTATCTGCGTCAAGGCTAAGCCAGAAGGAGACGAGAGGCACACACCCCCTTGACTTCCAAATGACTTGAAACAGTCTTGGGCCGATCTTCCATGTCTGCCGCATTCTTGGCATCGGCCACCTTGGCCCTCACAAAGAAACACGCTCTGGACCCTCTTTTAATGGACCACGGCGTAATGGCGGTACCTGAAACGCCGAAGGAACCTGTTAGTTCCGGCCCCCAGCGTAACTTGGGCATGAGGTTGTCCATCTGATAATGGATTTTGTCGTGACTGTAACCTCTCTCTTCCTGCGAGCCTTCCTCTGAGTGCATTACTGTCTGCCTTGACAACCCCGTCACCACTCCCTTGACGGGAAGCCTTGTATAACCCACAGACTTGATCAACATGTATCCCCCGGAGCCATACAAGGCGAGGAAGAAGCGCCACTCGGGGCCGTCCCTGCCGCGCTCCCCCTTCTCCGCCTTCGGCCGGGGCCGCCGGGCCCGCCTCGGCAGGAAAGACGTGGCCTTGACCCTGCTGGGCGTGCTCCTCGTGTACCTGGTCTACACGACGTGGGGCCCGGGCTCGGCGCGCCGGGAGCCCGAGTCGGTCCGCCTGGAGCGCCTCATGAACGACGAGGCCTCGGCCCGCCGCGTCTGGGACGTCACAAGCAGCTTCGACTGGAGAGCCATCAAATTCAAGTACCCGCCGCCGAGCGACCCGGCGCCGCTTCCCACGGGAGCCAAGGATGGGGCCATGGGCAAGGGAGGCAAGAAAGGAGTAAAGAAGGCGCCCAGCACAACCCTCCCTCGCGTGCAGCACCGGTTCCCGCCTGAGACGGCCGCCGCCCGGGCGGTGCGCGAGGCCCGGCGGGACGAGGTCCGCGCCGTGTTCCAGAAGAGCTGGCGAAGCTACCGGCGCTTCGCGTGGATGCAGGACGCGCTGCTGCCCGTGTCGGGAGGTGGCCGCGACCAGTTCTCCGGCTGGTCGGCGACGCTGGTCGACGCCCTTGACACGCTGTGGATCATGGGCATGAGAGAGGAGTTCGACGAGGCGGTCGACGCCGTGGCGCGCAGTAAGCAGCCCCCGAGCACGGCTTTGACTTTGAATGTGGGATGAGATGCCTGCTATACGCATGACCTGTCTCATTGCTTGCCCTCAAGCCTCTATTGGGCTGAAGGTTTCGAGACTGGCTGGCTAAAGGCGGAGGACCTCCTACTCCACTCCGTCCCTCTTCATTACATGCCCTCCCCGGTGCTGCGATAGCTGACACAAAACTCGCAGTTGACTTCGGGCTGGCCACTAACCCGCGCGTCAACATGTTCGAGACAAACATCCGCTACCTAGGTGGTCTGATGGCGGCATACGACCTCAGCGGGCGCAGCGTGCTGCTCGCCAAGGCGGTCGAGCTGGGCGACATGCTTTTTGCCGGCTTCAACACCCCTTCCCGTATGCCCGTCGACTTTTTCGACATGGGCCAGAGCCAGTCCGGCGAAGGCCTCCAGGTCGAGGGAGGCGTCGTGGCCGCGTCTCCGGGGACCCTGCTCCTCGAGTTCACACGCCTGACGCAGCTGACAGGTGACCCAAAATACTACGGCGCCATTGCCCCCATCGCGGATCTGTTCCAGAACCAGACCAACATCCCAGGGATCTGGCCGCAGTGGATCTCGATGAGCACGTCCGACGTCGTCTCGGGCTTCTTCTTCTCCCTGGGCAGCGGCGCCGACTCGCTGTTCGAGTACACGGTCAAGATGCACGCGCTCCTGGGCGGCCACGAGCCCAAGTACGCCACCATGTCGGCCGGGTGGATGGACGCCGGGAACGAGCACTTGCTCTTCCGGCCCATGCTCCCCGACAACACCAACATCCTCCTCGCCGCCAACGCGAAGGCGCACCAGCGCGGCGGGCCCGTCGAGCGCGAGTCCGAGAGCGAGCACCTCGCCTGCTTCCTGGGCGGGACGTACGCGCTGGGCGGGCGCGTCCTGGAGAACCGCGAAGACCTGGTCGACGTGGGCGCGAGGCTCGCGCACGGCTGCGCGTGGGCGTACCGCGTCATGCCCACGGGCATGATGCCGGAGCGGTTCAGCACGGTGGCGTGCGAGTCGCGCGACAGGTGCCCCTGGTCGCAGAAGCGGTGGGACGAGGAGCGCGCCGGGCGGCTCGACCGCGAGGACCACCTGCCCTTGGGTGTCGTGTCGGCCAAGGACAAGCGCTACATCCTGAGGCCCGAGGC
The DNA here is from genome assembly GCA_000800745.1 of Diaporthe longicolla. Lineage (NCBI taxonomy): Eukaryota > Fungi > Ascomycota > Sordariomycetes > Diaporthales > Diaporthaceae > Diaporthe > Diaporthe longicolla. The sequence continues at coordinate 66,550 of JUJX01000188.1, read as the reverse complement.
CATCGAGAGCCTGTTTGTCCTGTGGCGCGTGACGGGCCGCGTTGAGTTCCAGGAGGCTGCGTGGGACATGTTCAGGGCTGTTGCGAACGGCACCGAGACTCGGTATGCCAACGCCGCGGTCATGGACGTCACCCGCGCCAACTACCCCCTCGAGAAGGAGGACTATATGGAGGTGAGTAGACCAGCTCCGGCGGTGGCGTACATGTTTCCTGCCGCACGACCCTGTTGGCTAACTGATCTCCGTGCAGAGCTTCTGGCTCGCTGAGACGCTCAAGTACTTCTACCTGGCGCTGTCACCTCCGGACCTGATCAGCCTCGACGACTTTGTTCTCAACACGGAGGCGCACCCCTTTAGGCGGCCGGCGTGACCATTGCTCTGTGTGAAAAGATTTATTAGCTGCATTGACAGGTGTCCGGCGTCATAGGTTGGGTTAGAATATGCCAATGCATCATATCCTCGTAATGTGAGTTCGTTGCTAGGTCCCGCATCTCGTGTCGAGATGATAACCGCATGCTGTGAAACAGAGCCGCATCTGTAGAAGTCCTCTCGGGGGAGTAGTGCGGGTTGTTTATAGAGCCGGCTTCATCAGAAGATGTCCGCTTCCATCGATAATAGAAGCCACGGATCCCCTCGGTCCCCGGAGATGTGAAAGCAGCTGCATCGTCAAGAGTCTATTAAAAGTAACAGTTGTAACGAACTCGTGCTGTAAATGTACATCCTGACTCATGATGTCGTGTAGCCAGGCCAAAAGAATCGCTGCCATCATAAGAGCATGCCACAACTTGCACCCCCATGCTGCGCCGTCCGTCTATATACAAATAGCCACCATGTAAATGTTGAGCCTTCCAAAAAGGATAAAAATGCACTTCAAGGCCACGTCGGCGGGAGTAAATTCCAGTCTTTACCTGCACAGCTTTTATTCTCACAGTGAACGGGAGTGAGCCGTTTCATGCCCACTAAGCACCGCCTCCGGCAGCAGCCGCCCTCGCAGCCTCCACCTCCCGCTGTAGCGCGTCGAGGTCTGCCAGCATCGCTTCGATACCTGGGTCCGTTGCAGCCGCTTCAGCTGAAGCCGAGTCGACTGTCTCAGTTTCTTCAGCCACGGGTTGGATGTTGCCGGCGAAGCTGTCCCCCGACACTTTCCTCGCGCTCTCCGTGCTCGTGCCTTTCGGTTCCAAGCCCTCCATGCTGCCGCGACTGCTGCCTCTTTTCCTTGGGGGCGGAGGTGGTGGGAGACCGCCTTTCCGCGCCGGCACCTCGACCGAGCTGGACGAGGCTGGTCTATTTGCCGAGGGAGCGGTACTCTTGCGAAGAGAAGGGTTCCGCTGTGGTGGGGGCGGCGGGGTTAGTTTGGACACGCCTGGGTGTTGTTGGGGCGTCAGAGATGTTGATGACCCCGTCGTCGCGCTGCTCGTATCGGTAGCAAGCTGGGTTGGGGTATATGTCGAACCTGGTACATCACTGCTGGGACTCATTTGTCCAGCCGGGAACGGGAAAGCCGAGGGTTGGGTAGTAGAAACAGGGCTCGAAATCGACGGCGACGGGCGGTGAGCCGCTGGCCTCCTCGGCGGGGGTGGGACTGGAGCCGCGGTGGAAAGTCGTATGCTGGACGAGCGTGACCTAACAGAATCCATCGAGGAGCGAGAGGGTGTGGGCGGTTCTTCGGGCAGCTCAGCTTGTGGTTTGCTCTCGGTCCTGGAGTGCGCCCCTCTGCGTGGGGGCGGGGCGGGCTTCCTCAGCGTCGATGTCGGATTCTGAACGGGCGTAGAGGAAGAGTGCGACGTGTTGGGCGGTGTGGGTGGCCGCGGCGGCGGCACAACATCAGCGTCGGGATCGATATCGACCTCCGGCACCTTGCCTGCGGCTTCCTTGTCAAATATGCTCTCCTTAGGATCATATTCGGATGGCGCTGGCGGTTCAGGGAGCGGCTTGTTAACATCCGTAGGGCTAAGAGAAGCCCCTCGGCCAGACAGCGTGTCAGCCAGTCCCCCAGAAGCTCGGCGCTCTAATGCCTGTGCCCGGTCCTGTCCGACCGGTCCGACCTTGATAGATTTCCCGTGTCTTGTTGCTGGGGGAGGAGGCGGCAGTTTCTTGCGAGGGCTGGGCTGTTTGGGCGGAGGCGAGCTGATCAGTCCACGCTGTTCCTCGTCGCCTTCCGGCTCTGGCTCGGATATCTCGTGCGACGTTCGTGGGGACTCTAGCGAGTGGTTGTTGTTCTCGAACATGGACTGTCGCGATACGGACGAGGCATCCGTCATGCTCCCTCCATCACCAGCCAGGCCTGAGGGGTGCAGGGTAGCCGAGCCCGAGGTGCCGGCAGGTCCGGGTGCAGGTCCCTGGCCCGTCAGCAGCAGCTTCTTGAAGGCCTCAACATCCAGACCTTTCCCTGCCGGGGAGGCATGCTCAGCGGCAGCCGACCCACCCTCCTTTGCGGCCTGCTCCATGTCCTCCAACGTCTTCTGGAAGGGGTTGGGAGGGGGCCCGCGGCCGGTATACCGCTGCGGTTGCGGCTGAGGAGCCTCTACCCTCCCGATCGAGGCCAGTGCATCTTCGGGAAGAGGCGGCGCCTCGTTCTGGAAGGGGTCTTCTGCTTCGCCATTAACAGACGGGGAGCTGACGCTGCTGTCGTCGCCTTCTTCCCGGGGCGGGAGCGGGTACTTGGGGTACGAGCGTTCGGCGCTGGCGGACTCGGGACTCGAGGGTGGAGGGCTCTGGACCCTCACCTTCTTGACGGGCTTTTTCTTCTGAAAGGAAGTGGTGGGCGGGGGAGCATCGCTTTTTGGGAGCAAGGTCAGAGATCTAGCAAAATCGTTGCCGCTGGGGCGTGGTGGTGCCTGGGGCCCCCGGGGGTCATCGGCAGCGGAGACGGGGGCTCGAGTGTTGTCTGCGTGTAATACGGAGGACGAAGAGGGCGGGGCAGCTCCAGCTCCGAGTTGAGCTTGAGCTCCAGCGGCTGAGGAGGCGGCAGTCTTGCGACGGAAGGGATTGTGTGAGCCGAAGCCCGACTCAGAAGCCATGGCGGCCGACGTTTATTCAAGCTAGGAGTCGTGTCATGTCACGGAGATGTTGTAGCATCGTCGGAGGGTCAAGCAGTGGTGGTGAGGGTCGTGGGGGTCTTGTCTTCTTGGGGCGGATGGAACGGGATCGGATCAAGGCTGCCAAGCTTGGCTGCAGGTGGTGCACCGAGAACGACTAGACTGTTGGGCTGGTGGGCGGGTGGGTGGATGGGAGGATGGATGGACGGAGAGATCGATTAACTGATTGATTGATTGATTGATTGCTTTTCTGCAAGCAGGTTGTATATACAGATTGTGCGATCAATGTCGTGGCGATTGGTGATGCTGTGTCATGGGGGGGGGTTGGTCGTGAGACTGAGCCGTAATGTGCTGCGTGCGCTGCGAGGACGAGTGGGTGAGTCGACAGGTTGAGGTCTGAGTTACAGTTACGCAGCGAACCGATACGGAGTAGTCAACGTCCCCCCATCGGTAACCGTCCCGTCCTATAGCCCGCCCGCCTGGCCCGTCTGCCCCGTCTGCCAGTTTCTTACCGCGGGCAGGGGTATGCGGAGAGCTACCTACATAAGTACCGCGGTACCTTGGTACCTGACCTATGGCACCTGTACTCCGTAGGCGAAGATAAGATCAGCCCGCCAACCCAGCAGCAGCCCAGTCACCCCAGTCTCGTTGTCGGTCCAAGCTGCAGGCGACCAAGTCATGGTCGGTGTGAGCTTCCCTCCCAAGCTTTGTTGGCATCACCAGTGACAAGAACCTGCTCGCGGTCTTAGCTTCAATGTCTGACGCCCCATCCTTCCCCGCCTTCTTGCGCTGGTGGAATTGGCCGAGAAAAGGTGGCCTTCATTCCGTTTTTGATTCCACACTGTCCCCCCAAAAAGACGATGGCCGATGGGACTCACGAGTAGAGCTACGCTGCACAGCACCAAGCTGGCTGGCCAGCAATCAGCCTCAAGTGGGTCAAAACGGGCAGGGTGCCCGCCTGCCCGCCTGCCCTGCCTGCCAAACCCAAAAAGAACCATCCTCGCTCACTCCCGCCCGCCCGTCGCCCACTCCGTTTCAATTGCACATGTGTCAACGATACGTCTCGCTGCATCGAGGTGCGCCAGCTCGGGAAGGTCTGAAACATGACGTGCAACAAGATGCCTTGCGCGATATGGCCGTGGGGGAGTAGCACGCTCTTGGTATTAATTAACCCAAATGCAGGAGAATGCAGGAACAGAAGTGCACAATGGAGCCAGAATCTCCAGTCCGAAAATAGGCACGGTCATGGGTTTGACTGACGGACGGATGACCTTCGGGGTGGGGAGTGCGTGATGGGCAAAACGTTTCAAGAAGCCGTCGGCTGTCCAACCTTACAGCTGAGTGCATCGTGCTATTTATTGTTGAACGGCATAGTCCATTATATGAGTGATAACATTCACTGCCTGCTTCTCGCAATTCAGACGAAGGACTTCTAACTCTTGGCTCTTGGGAATATTGAAGACAATCTGGCACGTGAGGCCTGCAGCGGGAAGTAAACAAACCAGCTCAGCTCCCCCCCCCCGGCTCCACGCGTCGTGCCACGCCCTCTCTTCGGGAAACTGGGTGAGACCCCGTCCCTCCCAACAAACCGGCCACACCACCACCAACACATTCACTCACACATCAGCTCTGGCCAAGGGGCCCAAGACAGGAGTCATGAACTTGACCGAATCTGCAATTCAACACCAGCAGGACTCGTTGGTATAATTACAGATGCCCATCCCTTTAACAGCCCCCATCCTCCCGTAACCGTCTGCTTTGCTAATAACACTGTCGTTGTGCCTGGAGCGTACCACCTCGGCCGCGCCGGGGCCGCAGTGGGCGCGACGCGCACCGCGGCCCACACGAGCCAAGACAGGCCATGGGCTATCACCCCCTTCGTAAGTAAATACAATCGTTGGTGGCCCGCGACCCTGGAATGATGCGCACGCCTTCGCCGACCCAAGCAAGATACATTGAACGTAGACCCTTTGGTTGAACCCACAATCCTGTTTCCCCCCAAACGCCAATAGAACCGCCCTACACGCGTGGAACAATAAAGTCAAAAGTGCGTTGTCGAAGATGGCTCGGAGCCTTCTCCATAGACCATCTTATGCCGAGGAGGCGGCAGCGGTGGAAGCGGCAGCCTTCTTGGGCGTCTTCTCCTTCTTGGCGGCCGCTGGCTTCTTGGCGGTGGCAGCCTTCTTGGCCGCTGGCTTGGTGGTGGTCTTAGCGACACGGCCAGACTTGGTCTTGGTCAGGGTGGCCGGCTTGTCAACAACCGCCGGGGCGGCAGCGTCTGCCTTCTTCTTGGGCGCAGCCTTCTTGGGCGCGGCGCTGGAGGCGGCCTTCTTGGGTGCGGCCTTCTTCGTGGCAGCGCCCTCCTTCTTGGCCGCAGGCTTCTTGGCGGTGGCCTTCTTAGCAGACTCCTTCTTCTCGGCAGCAGGCTTCTTCTCCTTGGGCGCAGACTCCTTCTTAACGGGGGCGGACTTCTTGGCGAGCTTGGTGCCACCAGATGCACCTAGGCATAATGTTAGACGGTTGTCACGAATAATAAAGAATGCCATGACATGGTCATAGTGGAGTAGACCATGACACGATGGAGTGAGGTGAGGCAAGGTGGTGAGGCGTGAGCATCATCATGGGGCAGTTGCTTACCCTTGGGCTGGACGAAGACTCCCTTGTCGACGCCGGCCTTGAGGGCACGGTTGAAGAGCGAGTCGAACATGGAGTCGGTCTGGGCCTGGATGTTGTTGTTGGCCTTCACGTACTTCTTGAGGCTCTGTCGGCTGTTGGGAGAAAGGTTAGCGTTGGTTCTGTCTCACACCGAGGCCGAGTCACGATGGCCTCATGCACCAAATGCGGGGCATGAAACACGAGACCCGAGTTGGGGTAGGTGCTGGCTTACCTGGATCCATTGCGGTCCTTGAGCTGTAAAATGAAGAAAAGACGCGTCAGTAAGATGAAAATGAAGACACTGTAGAGCTGGCGTGGGGCCGTGGTGGCTGCCTCGGGTTGCTGTCGTGTGCACACGGTGGTGCATCAACAGCAGGCGCGTGACAGCTCACGCACAAGGCCCAACGCGTGATGCGCCGGAAAGGATGGGTTGGAGCATCATACTTGAGTGATGGCCTCAGCAATCATGTCCTGCAGAACGTTAGATGACAATGCACATGAACAACAGCCGGTGCAGAGGCGACAAACCTGGTAGGTGGGGTGGGAGGCGGGAGCCTTGGCCTTGGTGGCACCTTCGGTCTTCTTGGGAGGCATTGTGGATGATGGTGAATTTGGGGTGGGCTGGTTGGGTTGGTTGTGTTGATGACCGGAGTCGTGGCAAACGGGATTGGCGACGGGATGGACGGTGGCCGAATTGATGTTGTCTACGGAAGATGTGTGTGGAATGGATAGATGGGGAGAGAGAGAGAAGAAGAAGATCGGAGGGGACGGGGCGGAAGGAGGGAGCGGTCGTGGTGGGCGCCCGTGTTTATATACGAGAGCGGGGCGGACAGGTCGAGGATGCCAATCAGTAAACCGCAATGCACGCACACGCACCACGCACACACGCCCAGCCCACGCCTCCTGGTGCTCCTCCCTCTTGCTCCCTCCCACACTCTCCACCCTATTTCCCCCTTGTCCCCCCAGGGAAACATAACCCAAGTGCCTAGTAGTCTGATAATTTACCTACCTGCCTGGGTACCCGAACAGCTCAGGGACCCTGCGGCCTTGCGACCTGGCAAGCTTGGGAGCTCTGGGGCAGGAGCTGCCCTGGCCCAACCATCGATTATCCTCATCCACTCCGCTCCATTCCGGTTCATCTCCTCTTGTGTCTTCCCACTCTGTTCCCTCTTTTCTCGGCCGACCTCATAATCCCTCCTAGTGCCACCCGAAACCTTACCTTGCCATTGCCTGCCTGTCTGTCTTTTGTGCCTTCCGTGCCTCACTCTATCTATGCTTTACTTGTTGTACCATTCGGCCTCACCCACCTCCCTCCTCCCTCCTCCCACCTCCCTCCTCCTTGTCCTCCCTCCTTCGATCGTTACTATGACTATCACCGTCTATCACCGTGCACCGTCGAGCCTCCTGATCCCCATCTTGTTTTGTCAAGCGCCTTGCAGCCTGCGGTTTTGCACCAGCCTCCCTGCCTGTGGCTGACCATTTCTCCAGCTTGCTTGCATGCAGCTCTTCAGGTCCTCACCACTCGGCCCCCATCCAGACTCGCATCCCACTGCCGTGCAGCTGCGGCACGTGAGCTTGAGCTTAGGTTCTAGGTTGGGGGAGGGGCTGGTCTGGGCCGGCTGCACAGCCGAGCTGCCAGCTTATCGTGCATCTACATGTTCACACACCACCACCGGGGGACTGGCATAGGTTCCTCTTTTTTTTTTTCCCCTTCCTTTCTTGCCTTCTCTTCTTCATCCCACGTGCGTGCTGGAATCTGCATCAAGCGCCGCATGAGACAGGCGTGGCACGGCGGCTGGGAGTTACATGTTGTTTGCCACATTTAAACCTCCAGTATAGGTAAATCCTGTGTTGTGCCGTGGTTTCAAATGCTCATTTCGAAGCTTGCTGAGGAAGAAGGACCCTTGGGTTTGTTCCTCGATATGGCCCGAGTAACCCCAGTATGCCTGAAGTGGCCGGGGTATAATAAGAAAATCAGCCAGGGGTCATAAAACATACGGGGCCTGCTGGCTAAACTGCTGGTTTTCTCAGGCGCCGAGGCGGCGTCATGCATGCCAGCCCGTTACTTGCACGGCGGGCCGGATGCACGTTTTAGCAAGGAATTGGGTGGGAAACCGGATCCCTGTCCGGGAGGGACCAGGCGCTATTCCCGATTGGGCCCGCCAGTTCGACCTCACGTCTCGCCTGTTGTACCCCCTCCTCTTCCTCACAATCAGCCCGCTGCCATCGCCATGCCGTCCACGCTGCTCTCACGTCAATCACCTCGCGCCCCCCGATTTCCTCTTGCACCGTCCCGGCCTTCTCCCTCTTCTTCGATTCTCGTGCTTCTGCCACACCCTTTTTCGTTATTGGCTCTTTTCCCATAAGCTTTTCTTTTAGCATTTCGCGTGCATTGGCGGCCGATGCAGCTGGCCCCATGCCCGCCGTCTCCAGGCGCTGTCACAACCCCGGCCGAGGCTCGAGATGTGCGTGTCGAGCGGCACCCTTTTCCACCTCGACCCGACCGCGACTTGTTCGGTCGCATTCCCAATGGCGAGCCAACAACCCATGTCTTCTAGAAATATAATACAAATCCCCGATCAAATGGAAAGTCGCATTTCTTTTAAGACAAATTTCGAGATTCTCCGTGCTGTCCGGGTGCCCAATATAAGTGGGACCAGCGAATGTCACTTTTTTGTGTGTTTGTCGCCAGGTCGCGTCTCAGCTGCATCGTGAAGCTATCCGCAAATTTACGACCGATTTTCAAGTTATCCGCCCCAGACCACCACAACTCTGTTTTTTACTCAGTTCATGCTCTGGGCTTGACCAGTGGATCAATTTAGAGGCCATGCCGATTTTTTTGTATCATTTTCGGACGGTTGTGCCACAGTGCACGCCTTCTCGTCGAGTCGCGCTTCACCTCACGATCGCGCCTCCACGATGCAGCTTTCTTTTCTCCTTTCCGGCGCCGCCCCCCAACCTTGCAGGCTTTCAAATGGCTCGAGGAGCCACCGAATGCTCGAGTGAGCTTCTGCCTTAATGTCGATCCAATTTTACGTGTGATGCGGCAACCATGGCTGCACAACATGCGCGCGATGCGTTGTGGTCGGCAGCACGCTCACACAAGTCGACCCGCATTTCAGCACAGCATCACGGACTGCCAAACAATTCTACGGCATTCCATATGAATGTCATTCTCGCTGAGCTTGATTTACAAGCAGCTTTGAGACAAAGATCATGTCCGCAAAAGGCCGCCCACAGCAGCCAGAGGTTCGCTGTTGGGGAGGAAGCCAAGGGCGTCTGTTCCTGGCAACTCGCACTCCTCGCGCTGCTACGACACAGCTCCAACCCGCGCCACTGCAGGAAGCGAGACAATCCTACGCATGTCGACAACATGCTCGGCGACATCATTGGGGATCTCAAGTGTCCTCCCCAACGCCTCAGTCGCCGGGTCTCGCCGAATCAATGTCTGCGGAGGGCGGCTGGATTGGTGACACAACATTGGGCGTCTGACAACAACGTGGCCGAGGGGAGCCCGCCGCGCCATTTGTTAACACCAGCACTACTAACATACGACGGACCGTGTTCTTGCTCATGTCCTGCCTTGATGAGGGACCTGGAAATTTAGGGTCGGAACGAGACTGGTCCTGCTGTGCCTGAGCACCAACGAAACTTTGTATGTGTCATGAGCTCGGCAGTCCAATTACCGCCGCCTCTGCCGCCGGTCTGGTCGGAAAATCACCCATCGCAGCCCTCCATCACCAGCTACCGACGAGATCATGGCTATGTGGGCACTATTTTGGGGTCGACGTTCCTCGAGATCAACTTCTGCTATTAACCCTAGACGTCTCACTATACCACTCGTGGTCGACGGCGTCCGGCATTGAGGCTTGAAGGACGCCAGGCACGACACGCCTGCCCAATCCATCATGCACATCGTCCTGGTCCCTCCGATTGACTCGACACAGACACGAGTCGCGAGAGCTCAACCGCTTCATTTCCAGCACGCCCAATCAATGCCACAAGGCGACTCCGACTGCTTCTCAGGGTCCTGGTGGAATGCATGAGAGATCTTCAGAGACCACAGGAAGCACCAGGCAAGTGCTCGGTGCCACCAAGATCTGTCAACGCTGAGACGACCCTCGATTCTCCTCACCAACAGCGCGAACATATACCAGTTCTGGCTGGACCAGCCCGGCAGCTGCTGTCCCAACAACATATGCGATGGGGCTCACGGTTCGTCATCAGTGGGTGCGATGTGATCGGATGGCAGTTATTCACCTAGATGCCTCGTAAGCTGCCAAATGAGTCACACAAACTTGCCATCCTGCAGCTACTGCCTGTGGCCAGCGCTTCGTGGGGCGCTCGCCACCTTGCACATCAAGGAACAACCAACGTGCCGGGAAGGTGAGGGTGCACATAACAAACGGCATCTTCTTGTTCAAACCGGAATACGATGCGGCATAAAACTTGTTGTAGTGCTTCGTTAAACTGACAATTTCTCTCGTCTGGCCTCTTCGCGCCAGTCAGAGCTGAGCGGAGGCTTGAAATTTTGGGAGAAAACATAGACACTCGTACAATACCATCACAGGTACATACTATCTGTCTGTCAAGGTCAACTTAGCCTGGGACAGTACAATTGGATGGCACCTTTGGCTCAATTATCATCAGGCACCGTGACGTTCAACACGTCAATCACGCACCTGGATCTCCCTCGTCTGGAATGTCACCCAGCTTAGATCAGACTCTAACCGCTTGTCTATTGTTAGCTGTGTCTCACCTCTGGCAGCTCACTTCGGGCTAGCCTGGTCTTAGTATTTCCAGGATAAGACCAACGCACGCCACGGCTATGCCGAATCGCGACAAGTGCATTGCTATCGACCTTAAGCGCCCCTCCAACACATGTGCTTGGACTTTGCTCGTCGACTATGCGTCAACTGCCCTGCATCTGCCACATGACCACATGCTCGGTCTGGGACATGGTTTGCTAGGCTGTCACAGAGTACCTTTCACCCTCTGGTTAGGTATGCGCCTCGTGATTAGACCATGCGCCAAAGGAAGATCAAGCCCTCTGGATTATTCGTCTGCTTAGCTGCAAGACCGGAGCCTAGTCCTACGCATCAATGATGTGCGGGAGGTGGTCATCACGCTCTGCATGGAGTCGGCCTTAGAGGCGTTCAGCCACTATCTAGGAGCTCTAGAGACAGTAGCGACGCGGTACTGCCTAGGTGCCCGGTTGGACAACCGCAAACCCCTTGGATTATCTGATTCAGCGGTTCCTCTCCTCCTTAGCTAAACTATCCTTGCGACGAGGTTATCAGTAGGGTCAGACTACCATGTCTTAATGACGGTCTAAAATCCAGCTTACGTTCCCTATTCGATTCGTAATTGACATAGTAGATACTAGCACATACTACTATCAGTCACTGACCACGCATCGTCAGAAGTAATACTACTCACTCTCTTCGGGCTCTAAACCCCCCTTTCCCCCCAATGATGTATGCCGCAGGCATAGCTCAACTGAGCCTAGTTCTCCAAAAGTCTGGCATGTTCCTTACCTAACGATAATGAAAAGCCGTCATCAGACTGCGCATGCCTTAGCATTCTCTACACATGGCATGAAAGATCACTTGAAAAAAAGTTAAGCCCAAAAGAAATGGTTCCCCCGCGATACAGTCGATAAATTTCATCTACAGGGCCAACTGCTTCCTTGGACCCAGCTATGGATGACCCAAGCCAAGCGTGAGTATCACGTCTGGCAGGACGCTTCAACTTCTAATGCAAGTTGTAAATTGAAGGCGAAAGGAGTGATACGACTTGATCTTGGAATGTGTTGCCGCTTCTTCCCAGCCGATGCCTCTTTCAACGTTCAAATCACTGAGGAATCTTCCAATGGTAAATAATCCCACTTTGTCAGTGCTTGTGAAATTTTGCGCACATGAATAGTCTACAGGCCCCATGCATTAACGCGCTTTTGTTTGGCCCCTCCCTCATCCGCCAAGGTCGTTGTGGGCGATGGATCGAAGGTAAGAACGAGGAGTGGCATTGTATTTTTTTTCTTAAAAAAGCTGGGTCTTGAGCATTTACCACTGTATGAAGGCACAACATACATGTTATATGTATGGGGGATTAGAAACGAAACCACAAGAACGAGGGGATCCGACGGTGAACGTCGACGTTGCCCCGCTTCAACCATATCCTCATCGGAGACAATAAGCCATGTTGAAATCTCAGATAACAAAAGCCCTCAACAGCATGGGCTCGACAATGAACGAATCCCTGCGCGGGCTGGAAGTTACCCAGCTGGTCATGCCCACAAGTCACAATGGCGCCTGCGAGGCGACCTCGAGGAGGTTCTACCAGGGTGTCAGCCACGATTAGGCGTAGAGGAAAGTAATCATGTCAGCGCATGCACCGACATGTCTCGAGCCGCAAAAGATGGTCAAGCACATCAGGGGGGGTGGGTGGGAATAGCCACAATAACTGCCGAGGTTAGAGGACTTCAGGGTCATCAAGGCCGGTGAGAGGAACACGTCCCGCTATCCGACGAAGAAGATAGCACAGTCCGAGGAGAACAAATGACAAGTCTACAGCATCATGTATCTCGTCTTCAACCCGGTCTAGCTCGTGGCCGACGACGGCATGCTCCTCATCGCTCACGCGTGCGGCCACGGCAACGACGACCACCAATCCGGCACCCAGCTCGACTTATCAACCCGCACCACATGACACAGACATCCCCGAGTATGAGTTACACTCTCAAGCAGTGTCAGCGCTCCTAGGTCGATTTGTGCCCCCACAATACGAAGTGCGTGTGAACTGCCGAATAGGGCCAGTAATTGCCTTGCCGCAACTCGAGGCCGCTGGTTTTCCCCTGCCGGTGCGGTGAAAATGGGGATGCTTGCCAGGGGGGTCGCACTGTATCCGCCCAGCACTGTACTACTCCTCCATTGTGTGAGTGTCGTGTATGCATCTCTCGTGCGTATGTGTGATCCAGAGTAATTCTCAATGTCCGCCCAGGCATGTCGAAGGTCCTCCCGAGCTTCCACCTCATGGTCACCGAGTCGGCCCGGAAGTGCATTGACCTCAATCGAGTTAGAGGGATGTGTGCGACAGTTTTGGGTAAATGATCTAATACGCGCGCGAGTTGCCCCTGGAAACGAGATCTTGTTCGACCTACAGAAGTGCGGCGAGTGGTCAAAAGGGTATTTCACTTGTCAGGTATCCAGAGTTCCTTTCCAGGCAATCGACTGCCATATGCTAAAATAAGCGTGACCACTACCAGACGGGAACATCCCTTTTCTAGCTAAAGTTGCCTTGTTGAGCCTTTGGGGACTTTCGGTATCCCGTTTCCGATTCCATCGTTCGCAGGTCCGGATACCTTGACTGGACACCATAACAACTCTGACTGCGTTTGTGGGCTCCCTGCGGGAAGGAATTCAAAGAACTGCCAAGGCTCAGCGTCACACATTGACCAAGTGAAGGAATTGTTGCGGAGGAAGAAAGCTTTGCTTCGACTCACTATTGATCACATCTAACAGCTTTATAAGTGTTATTGCTGCTGACCGTATAGGCAAAAGATCAAGAAGTCCTCCGAAGCCAACCAAGCCGTCATTTACCGGGCAACACCACTATCAAGGTTGATACCTAGGTGAAGCCGGCCCAGACTGCCTAGGCGTTACTTTCTAGCCTAGTGCAATCAAATATAACCCTCTTTTCTCCCCTGCTCACCTGTTCGTTATCAAACTACGGAGTTCATCTAAAGCACTGACAACCTCGGAGTAACGAGAGCAGCCTCGGAGCACCGAGAAGCGAGACCGGAACTATTCCCAGAGATCATACCCATCTACTCCATTTTGGCCTCTTCTGAAACTCGGAAGGACGCGGTCTTGGATTTTAGGCTTGCATACTACTATGTTGACATTCATTTTAGGTAAGTGGTATAGTTTATCCGAGTGTCTCGGCCTATCGTGCGGACCTCATGCCGCCGTCATATTGAGTGTATTATCCAACTATCTCCTGCGGCAACGTCTTAGACTATCCAAAAGTGTACTCGGTCAAAGCTCGCCATCCCAAAAAGAGAAAACAACAGGGCAACGTCAAATGAGCTATTTCGGTACAGTGACCGCTTCGACCTGTAATAACACCAGCACCAACCACCCCTTTAGCGAATCTAGGTCCTCATAGGTGCCACCCTGGTAGTCATGACATACACAGAATGATTTGTGCTCATCAACAGCATATCGTATGCACCTATTTACCCCTTGATGGGGACAAGTGACATGCCCCCGCTGCCCACAGTGGACAGAAATAGGAGAACCTGGAGTTTCCAGAACATCAATACTGGAGACAATTACATACAGTACTGCGAGGTGTATGACGGACGGACCTCGTCTCCGTGGACTTTGCCTGCTCCAGTGTCTTGATACCCGGCCAAAATTGCTTCGGAGACGCTATTCTATGCCAATGGTCACAATCCATGCAGACCCTATCTGACCCTATCTACTGTGGTACACAGTACTCTATTTGATTCATGTAAGTCTGTTTCCTCCATTACTGCCCCTTGGTAACAGCAGCGGCCCAGATTAAGTTGATGCGTCCGGGCAACCCGTGGCCGATCTGCTGCCGGTTGCAGCAGATGCGAAAGGAGCCCACTTGCCATGACACCTTGCCAGACGAGCCCCCAAAATCAATGGACTCTGTCTTCGCTGTCTCCCTATGCCCACATTATTCCCACAGCTGTTCCCTACAGTTGGGGGAGGGGGGGGGGAGCAAAGATGACGATGATCAAGGCGGTGGGCTCGGCCCCCTCGTTTCAAAAGAAAAATGGCCGATTGGCCTGGCCTGACACCTTCACAACCTATCCCGCCTCCATCGCCCCGGTGTGATCGTCACCCGGAAAGGGACTGAGGGAAGCGATAGCGACCGTATGGCAGGCTCGTGGGGCCCCTCGAGCCAACTTAAGGAAACAGCCAAGGAGAGATCCACTCGAGCACCAAGCTCCCCTTTCATCAAAGGTAAATTCTCCCGTCGAACGAATCGCTCGCGTGCCGTGCCCACAAGACCGTCATCATCAGAGCCAGCACTGGAGAACCCCCCCCCTCTCCACCGCTCCTCCTCCCCACAGGACAAGAGCTTGACGAGCGAGCCCTTGTTTCTTTTTATTTCGTGGGACACAACCGACTCGCGACAAGCACGCCAAGCTTCGGGGCTCTGAGCGGATAGGGTTGCAGCCAAGCACGGGGATTATTCCTGGCAACCCCCCCCAAAAAGCAGCGCCGCCCCCAGCCGTGCCTATGCGACTGGCTCGGGTCCCGAACGCTGCGAGCTCGAGTCTTCTCGTTGAAACAACCTTCTTGTCTGCGAATCAGTTGCTCGCCTTGGCACCGCGCCGGGTATTCCGAGTTTCCCCCATCGCAGGTTCGACGAACTATGCTGGACCGCATGATGGTCCGTCATTGCCCCAATGTTCCTCCGGGTTTCTCTACCCACTTGCCAATTGCGGTGCACAACGTGAGAATCATACCGCCGGCGGCCGAGACGACTTTGACAGATGTTGCGGGCCGAGACATCGACAAGCATGTCCATGGACACGTATCCCGAACAGGCGCCTTGAATCGATTCCAACGCACAGTACTGTAGACAGTGACCTAGTAGGTACAGCAGCACCACAGTATACAGCAAACTCCAATGTTCCCTGCCGAAAAATGACTTGCATGAACCATCTCAGCCGCACCTCGTCACCAGCCACGATACACGCAGCGGGCTGGCCAATCTATCCAAGACGGGCCGCCGTCCGTCGAGTCGGTCTGCTTGGGGCCAAGCAAAGCCCAATACGCGCCGGTCCATCCAGTCGCAGAAGCAGCCGCCGCCCGTTTGGAAAATGGCCACGTCCGCAGCAGAAGGTCCCAGAGCTCCCGCATGTCGTCACCAGCCAACAACTCTTGTCTTTATGTGGAGAAGGGGGCACATGGATAGACATGAGAGTTGGGTTTGCTCGGCG
Organism: Diaporthe longicolla; assembly: GCA_000800745.1. Taxonomy (NCBI): domain Eukaryota; kingdom Fungi; phylum Ascomycota; class Sordariomycetes; order Diaporthales; family Diaporthaceae; genus Diaporthe; species Diaporthe longicolla. The sequence goes on along the minus strand of JUJX01000188.1, from coordinate 50,877 downwards.
CTCGTTCGGTGCTTTTTTTTGGACGCCCTCAACCCCCTGGCCCACCTTTTTCGCATCCTGAAGTTTGGCAGTCTGGCAGTCTGCACACAAAAGGCAGGCGGATGCGCCTCCAGAGCTCTTATTCTTGTCACTCCGTCGACCAACATCACCAACCATCACCAGCACCAAGTGCCAAATGGGGCCAGTCCAGAAACAAACGCGCGGTTGGTGCCTTTTTAAATTCGGGTAAACCGTTTTACGTATGCGCGAGCGTGTAGGCTGGCTGTTGGTGTGACTCGCAAGGGATGTGGAGAGTTAGACCCACCAGGCCCAGCCCAGTGGCCCAGTCACAGCCTCCTCCAGTGGCCAGTGTCCCCAGGCCCCAGGCCGCCGGCCGCCCTGCAGCGTTTCTATTCTGGGATGTGTCGTTATATCGGGAGTTTCTGTGTGGCGCAGGCCCAAAGACACGATAGTAGCGACATGAGGAGCTTCATACTGTACTACGCACAACCCAACATGTACATAACCCTGGGCTAGTTGGTGATCCGCGCCCGGTGGAGGAGGTTGGGATGGACGTTTCACAAGATTTGAATGTTGGCAAACAAGAGCAAGTCAGACCAGGCCAGGCCCCAGGCCAGGGAAAGCAACAGGAATAAGGGTCTTGGGTTCTGCGGTAGCGAGAATCTCTAATCAAGGCCATCCCGCAATGTTGGGGGCCCGTCACATAGGCGAGACCCTTTGGAGCACTTGAGGTTGCGATCTGCCGCCGGCTTGACCCCTGATGCAAGGTGGGCTGACTGACTGAGTGACTTGGACTGTGCTGGGACCAGGACCGTTGCACGGATCGCTTCTCTTCTCTTGAGCATGTAAGATGATGAGGCGATCGTCGCGGCCGGAAGGGGAAAGTGGACGGCGCTGGGGAGGTGATGGGATCGCCTGTAGGCCCGGCGGCACTCCCTGAAAGTCCCCGGCAGCACAGCTCAGTCAGCTGTCTGTGTGTTGGTGTGTGAGAGGTAGACTTTAGGGAAAGAGAGAGAGGGGGGGAGAGAGATAGAGAGAGAACACGAGTACGTTCGCGCGTATGAGAGCTGGTGGGGTTGTGGATGGAGGCGGAGGGGGTCGCCTTCGATAGGTGGACCGACTTTGAGAGCAGCAATTTTCGCAAGCCTGGCCAGGGACTTTTAACCGGTGATTAGTCCCATCTCCTGATCCGGATCCGAAGCAGAGGATGGCACCGGAGAAGCGGTCGGTCAGTCTTGGTATCCGCGAGGTTTTGTGACAATGGATGAACTGCTGAGCAACCTGTTCGATCCGCATGTGTTGCCAAGGTTGGTATACTTAATCAGACTCTGATGCATTGTAGGTAGTGATCGACCGGGCCTGCATCAGGACACCTGGATTCTGCCTCATCACGAGTAATACGAACTGATGGGAACCCTGGGAAGATACAGACACCCCTAACCCTCTAGTCCTTTTCATTGACGGCTTTGCTCCCTTAGACGAAACCCCCCATGAACCGACATTGACGCGTCACCATCAACGCATCGCATACAGTCCGCATGCCGAAACACACATTTTCATGTCATCAAGAGCTCCCGCCCGCTGTCCCGTCTGCAATAGACAAGACGGCCCCCACAAAAAAGGAACAGTTCTAGAAGGGCCAATTCCCCGACGGCGAGGTCAGCAGCCAAGTGGGGAACCGCAGGGGTGAGGGGGTTGCAAGCGAAGGACGTCAGAATAATGAATTATATTAATATTGGCTTAGGTGATCCGCAACGGCAGAGACACTAGCCCGTGGAAGGAGAGGAACTTTCCACACCAAGCATGAGCACAGCCCGTTGACGAGCAAGAAGTCTAGTTGAAGATGGGCGGGCTGGAACAGCCCATGTGGAGGCTGCTTTGCGTGGACTCGTAATGCGAGCGACGGACCATCCCTGCCCAGGTGCTTGCTCCTGCCGCGCAAAATGGACAGCCCGGATGAGCTTCTAGGCTGTTTTGTTCCAAGGTTCCCACCAGGGGCTTCAAGCGAGAGTCGAGTTGGTCGGAAGATCATTCGACTCTGTATATGCCAGTAGTGTAGAATATAGGTATTGGAGTGATGTGTGCTCATTACAGCCCCCCTCCCACTGGTACATACAGTCACTCCAGATGTCATTCCCTGGAACTTAACCCGCAAAAATAAGAGTCATTCATTCATTGCACACAATGTCACCGATCGAGATGAGTGCAAGATAGACTTTCGCTCTCGTACACCTACAGATACTGTGTACATTGGACGGGGTGAGTTGGGCAGTTAGTCAGTCAGTCCCCCAGTCAGTAAAAATCAAGTTCATTCGGCAAAGCATCGGGGAGAAACCAAGACCCCGGGCCAGTCGACCACCGCGTCGTCGGCGCGTTACGACTCGCGATATTAAGCTTACTCGCCCCCCTTTCTTGGCGGCAACACTACGAAGCAAACAAAGTGGGGTGGGCATGGCTCTCCATCCCATCCCATCCGAACTTTTCTTGGCAGGTCCTGTGTGCGCTTCCTGAATCAGAAATGGTAGGGAGGGGCTACGTGGGCAGGAAAGGGAGGTAGAGTGAGAGGGAGGCGACCCTCGTAAGCGATGGCGAGGACAGGATGGCCAGAGCAAGAAAATTGTTGCATCTGTGGGCGCCCGCCCACATAGCCCGCCGAAAGAGCCGCATCTTCGGGATCGTGTGTAGATAAGCCAGAGGTCTCCATCAGATGGGCCACCCCGTCCACGCAAACGCCCACCCGGGATGTGGGAGACTCCCGCATCCAAGCCATGCCTCTCTACGCGTCCCACGGATTTAGGTGCTCTGGCGCGTGAGGAAGGGTAGATGGAGCAGACGAGGATCATGCCACGGGGCGGGGCCAGAGGAAAGATTAAAAAAAAAAAGTCCCCATCGTCGTCAAACCTGGGCCTCAGGGCTGACGACGAAGATACCGAGGCAGTGGGAGACCAGGAGTTGATGGAAGACCATTGAAACAGACGGACACACCAAGGGGGAACAAGAACGTACGGGTCGGGCGCTTGAAGTGGATAATCGAGAGATCTCCCCCCCGGACCCCTTCCGTCTTGCCGGATTCCGGTGACGACGACTTTTTGTTAGGGACCACCTCCTTTGGTAAGCAGGAGACCTGTGCGGGAGCATCACTCGGATCGGGCGTAGAATGAGTTGGGGCGGTAAATCCGAGGTGGACTTGAGAAGGACGGAAGCCGCTTTACTCTCTTTTTCGGATAGGTGAGTGCATGAATGAGGGATGGATGGTTCCGGGAGCGGCGAGACTGATGGCGAGTGAAGGATGGTGAGGAGGCGGACAGGATTCCAGGGAGGCACATAATCACATGGCAAACACACGTGGGCAGAAACGGGAGTGACAAGAAAATAGCTCCATTGTTCGCAAAAGCTATCTAGGCTGGATGAGAGTGATCACACCAGACAATGCTACCTAAAGTCCATATGTCCGCCTTCGTGGCAGTCCCATCGATATCCTCCTTGGTATTTCCTCCTTGACGCCGCTGCCAGTGGTAAAAACCTACTGGAAAATGTTGGACCTGACCATGCCTTGAATGAAACATGAGTGAACAAAATAAAAATAAAAGATTCCCAAATCCGCACCGCGAATGAAAGCCAAGAGCTTTTCGCTAATTCCAATGTCGACGCCGTAACAATGCAAATGACACCCTTTCCCAGTCCCAGGTCACCATGCCCAACACCCCTCTGTGTAATCAGTGGAGCTCGTCCCGCTGATGCACGAATCAAATGGAGAACTTCTTGTTGAGAACGTCCAAGGCTCTTGCGTCCTCGTGGAACCCCTTCGCCATCAGCCCTGCGGAGGCACCGCTTCCCATGGGGGCACTGCTCATGGCACCGTTGCCCATTGCTGCGCCAGTTCCACGTGGGCTGCTTGTCGTGCTGTTGCTCCCTGCGGCACTGGTTGGCTCCGAGTTCGATGGCGTAGGGTTTGGGTGCAGCAGCGCCGAGAGGCTGGCCTTGTTACCGTTGGCGTTGGGTGGCGACTGCGACAGTGCGCGAGGCGGTGGCGTTGAGGCATGCACCGAGGGAAGAGGTCCAGGCATCGTCCGACCGGGACCACCGCCGGCCTTCAGCTGAAGTTGTTGCAGACGCGGCGACTCATCGTTGATCCTGATCTGCGCCAGGTGTGGCGACCGGTGAGGGGGCCCTTGGCTGTAATGTGGCAGCATCGACGGGGTGACTCTTGGTTGTGAGGCGGATCCCGGGGGTGGCAGCTGGGGACGGTCGAATGCAGGATGCGAAGGAGGCGGCCCTGGGATGTAGTGGTGGGGATGGCCATGGTGGGGAGGCGGGTATGGAGCGCCGGCTGGTGGTGGTGGTGGTGGGAGTTGCGTTGGCGGGTAGGGAGCAGACACCGTGTAGTGGCTGTAGGGCGGCGTCGCGACAGGCGATGGCGGCCAGCCTGGGTATGGCGACTGCTGTGCGTATTGCGGGTGGTATGCTGCTGGGTGTGGTGGCGCTGGCGCGTATGCCGATGCCATAGGTGTCCTGGTCATGGCAGGGACGGGCTGCTCGTTCATGCTCGACTCTGGGTACATGCCCTTGACAGGCACGATGTGCCTCAGGCTGGGGTCCGAGCTGGGTTGTGGGAGCTCCGGCTCGCTGGGGTGTGGACGGGAGAAGTATGAGATGAGGTGGAGGTGCTGGCCCTGGGATGTGGTGATGCTGAAGGACTGCTTCATGAGGCCGTCGGCCTTGTACCGGTACCCGTCGGGCTCACCGTCGTCGTTGTCCTCGTCGCTGCCGCGGCCAGAGTCTGGTGTCTTGCCGGCACTCCTCCTCGATGCGCCGAAGCCACCTCCACGCTTGCCCTCCATTTCGCGGTAGGTTAGGAAGCTTCCCGAGACCCTGCTGGCGCTCCATGATTTCCCATCTGTCCACCTGCGCATGCCGGCTTCCCTCTCGTCCCAAACGAAGACGGACCCGGACCGGATGGACTGGCGCTCCTTCTCTGATAACCTGCGCTGCACACGGGGTAGCAGGCCTAGTCTGCAGGCCTCGAATAGTTTGATGGCGTCTGCGGGAGTCCGCACGAGACCGTGATATGTTTCCATCATGTTATTCTGTCGCACAGCCATGGGTTGTGAGGGTAGGCTGGAAGGGTGGTTTGGTGGTTTGATGAAGTAGGAGAGACAGACGTGTGAGAAAAGGGTCAGGACCCAGCAGTGTGGCAGGCTGCTGAAGTTCCTAAATACAAGTGCAACCAAAATCTAGATGGCCCCCAGATCTGCAGGGTGGGCCCGCTATTCGAATCGAGAAAAGTAACTTTTAAAATATGGTTGTCTGGATAGGGCACCAACACCCTGTCCTGCAACTCAGGAGGAGCGAGGCTTGCGCGGCGCTATGTCAATCGCCCCACCGGGAGGAGCAACCCGGCTGATCGGCCTTTGATTGGCGTTGTTGCGCTGCGCTGTGCGGTTGGGTAGGGGCTGCGTGAATAGTAGAAGGGGAGGGGGGGGGCCGGACGCAGTGAGCAGACCCTCTGTGAATCCGAGGCAGGCTGGCGGTGGTGTGTGTGTGTGTGTGTGTATGTGTGTGAAATTTGGTGTGGAGGGAGTCCGTGGATCCCCTTGGTATTGCTGTTTCCTCCTGAACGGGCAGTGATGTTAGTCCCGGATGATCTCCAGAGTAGTCGAGATGCGATTGACGATGACGCCAATTCGATATCAGGGAGCGAGGTTGCGAGATGCCTAAAAAAGAAACACGGGAGAGAAGAAGGACAACGAGGACGGAGAACAGACGACAGACGAGAGCGAAAAAGGGTAGCGTGTGGGTGACGACAATGGGAATGTGGAGTGGGGAGAGGTGCGATTCATAAAAAGTCTCAGACGTCCCAACAAGCCGGTGGGACTGTTTGTCCTTCGAGACGCACGGGGTGACAGGCTTCTCTGATGGAAGGATGGGACGGTCAAGAAAGCTTGGCCCTTTGCGGTCATGAAGCTGAGAGCAGGCGTGCGGCATGCGTGTGCAGCGTTTTGCGCGCACATGTCCAGCGAGTGTATATAACCAATCCTGACACACGGCGCCGCACCAGAGCACTTGCATATATCCACCGTCGTGTAAAGGCCCATTGCCCCAGTGGGTAACCTGGGAAAGCAGAGGAGGGCTCAGGAGCAGTGGCCCAGTGGCCACCCAGCCCAGTGGCGGTCCCCGTACAGTGAGTGAGTGAGGTACACGAGGTCTGCTGGGCATAATAATACGGCGCAGGTGCGGGTGCAGGTGCACGAGAGGGACCGCCCAGAGGAAACCCTGTCCGGTTCTGGCTCTGGCTGGTCTTGGCCCTGTGGCCCTCTTCCTTGCAAGGGACAATGCTAGGCTCGTGGTAATTCCGAGCCAAGTACCAAGTAGACTCCTTGGTGCCAATGCCAAGCCGTATGCCCAGACCTAAAAGAATGGGGCCGGGATGAGTGAGGATCGTATGCAGTCAGGCAGTCCGCCGCGGGTACGGTGCCATACAGTTAGTACGGCACGGTACGTACACATACGACAGGGCGCCACCCCCCAGGCCCCCACAGGCAAGGTTGAGCTTGTCTAGCCCGCCCAGTCAGGGCTGCCATCACCCGAGGTCCCATCGAGGGCATAACTCATCCGCCCAGGCAGCCTGGTTCGGTTGGGTGTGGGTATTCTTTGACCCAGAGCCCTCCCATCCCAAGGGCCCCATGGTCCTTGCACGCCTCCCGAGATTTGGGTGGTCGGTGGACGCGTGGATATTGTAGTGTAGAAGCCAGGGAACAAAAGGGACAGAGGGGAGCACAAGATAAGGGGGCGGTGACGAGCGTTGGTCTGGCCGTGCCATGCCATTTGTGTGCAATGATGTGACATGCGACCAAAGTTTGGACAACCAAAAAACAGGCGGGAAAAAACATAAGTCATAATACCAAAAAAAAAAAACCAAAAAACCAAGAAGTTAAAATAAATGACCGAGAGGCCGAACCAACAGCACACGGGCGTTGCACACAGCACAGGACGTGAGTGGGTACGGATGTGGATGGGGATGAGCAGCCAGGTGGATATTGGCTGGCGCGGGAAGCACGAAGGGGGATCGTCATTGTCATTGTTTACTGTCATGGAGGAATGGCCGAAGGGGTGCGGGATAGAGATGACAGAGGCAGGACCCATCAGACTAAACGAGCTGACTCTTGTGCTCTGCTCAAGGCAGGCAGGCATGCAATGGCAGGGGCACGCGGGCTGGGTTGGACAAGTGAGTGAGTGAGTGTGTGATGTGATGCGGATGCGGATGCGGATGTGGATGGAGGATGACTGATGCAAATGCATTTGCGACGAGTCGGACCAGATCAGTCATTTCTGCTGATTGACTGACTGACTGACTGATTGATTGATTGATTGCTTTGCTTGCTTGCTCGCCCCCTGGCTCCCCATTCTCACACGTGCGTGTGCCGTCTTGTGCTCGGCAGCGTGTCGGGGAACCCGGTGTTGAGCCTCATCTCATCTGACTGATCTCTCTGCGAATCATCCCAGTTGCGTGCGTGCGAGTGCGTGTGTGCGTGAGGCTGACTGTTGGACGGGGCAGGGTCGGTGGCTCTCATCCACCACCTGCCCCTGTTGGCTGGACTCAACAGAGCAACAAAAAGGGTGTCATGTTTATGTGGCGCACTCAATTTTTCGTCTCCTCGGCCTGTCTCGTGCCCTGCCCTGCCCTGCCCTGCCCTGCCCTGTTTCAATAGACCTGACTTAAGCCGAGCCGAGCTGACCCGAGTCGGTTCCCACTGGGGATGCGAGGCAGGCAACGGCGAAGGGGGTGGCCAGTTGGGCCAGTTGGGTGCAGTGCAGTACGTGTTGATGGATGCAGATGCGGAAAGGCATGAAGGTATGGGGGTTGATGGGTTACGGGTTACGCGTACCTGTTCAGACGATTTGTCTCCGGGGCTGGCTGGTGTTTTGCCTTGCCTGTCGTGATCGATTGAGTATTGGGCGTGCAGTCGGCGATCCAGGGTCGGGTGTCGCAGAATTTAAGGTTAATCCAGGTTTATTTTCGGACACACGGCAAGCGAGAGAATGGTGTGTCTGCGTGCAGACCAGGCTCAGTCGGGCCCAAGTTGGCGGAGAATCCCACAGCCGAGTCAATAAATGCGTGTGGCTGTCTCTCTATTTACTGCAGATCCAAATGCAGTCAAGAAAACAAATGAGCCCTCGTTCTCAGCTTGATGTTTGAGAAGAGAAGACAGGAAAAAATAAAACAAGACAGGATTGCCAGAGGACAAGAAGTGCTGAGGACGAGACTTTGTCGCAACGGTCGGTAGAAGGAACCTTGGAAAAAGGGTCGATGGCACCAAGGCTAGCCGGTAGGCACCGAGTACCTTTGCACTGGTGCGATGCGGCCACGGTACGGGGCGGGTACGAGCGGGCCAGACAAGGTCGTGTTGTGTCAGGCAAGAGCAAAGAAGCTTGGCTCAATCCCTAGGCGGGCTTGGTCTGATGCCGCTAGGTCATTCACCCAGATTAGTGCCTTCCTTCACTGGAACACAATCGGTCGTTCAAGCGTTGGGGATCTGCGCATCCGCACTTGGGGCTGCAGGGAGAGGTAGGCGGTCTGTTTTTTTTTTTTTTTTTTTT
>JUJX01000188.1:8949-33160 GCA_000800745.1 Diaporthe longicolla | reverse complement strand
GGGGGGGGCTGGAAACAAACAAAGGACGTGCACGATGTCCCGGGGTTGTCGGTCGTTCAAAGAAGGTTGTATGCATTGGCGGCGCCTGAACCTTAATGAGCTTAATGGCGAGCTTAAATCTTTGGGTGGCTTTCTGCCTGTTTCTCCCCTTTGGCGCGTTGGACGGGTGCCAAGAAATAAAAACAAAACCAACCACCAACCGCCCACAGCCAACCGATGCCTCCAACCACCAGATCGGCGTCAGATAAGCAGCACCTGTCTTCCCGTTTTCCGCCGGCAGGCTCTTTCTCAGAATTTTTTGACCCCTTTTTTCCCTCTTTCTAAACAGATCCTCGGAGATGCTGCCAAGCCCAACACACCCTCAGCACTGTAGGTCGCTCCTCTCACATCCTTACTCCCCAATAGTCCATCCGGCTTTATCTTTGTCAGGGCGTGCATGGTTGGGCCGAGTCATGTCAATCACCACCGCCTTATGTGTGCACAAATGATCTCATCAAACCAGACTGCAGCAGATCTGGGGAGATACAAGCTTTGGCGGTCTCGTCTTGTTCCATCGCATCTCATTGCCAAGTATAGTTCGTGTTGGACACGTAGTCTACTATTACCATATACGCATGCCCTGTCCCTTCACTGCACCCGGATAGGCTTCAATGAATTGCCCGACAAGCTTTTCCCTGACGTTGTTTTTCATCTTCTGGATTTTTATCGGGGTCCGATTCGGGCGCGCACCGCCCGCGGGCTTTCCCTCCCAGCCCCGGAGGAGAGGCCACGCGGTCAGCTTATCAAGCCCCCCACACGCCCCGGGCGTCGGATGCGCACGTGTGTTGTCTGCGCTGTTCGCGGGAGTTGCTGCGGTGAGATAATATGCATTCGACCACGCCCACGCCCACGCCCACGCCCACGCCCGGGATGTCGGTGGTCAGCACAAGACCAAACAGGAAAACGCGGCCGGTGGGTGCATGACCTGAACAGGCAGAAGGGGCTTGATCCTTTGGTAGGCTATGTAATAGTAGATTACCCCGGACGGGGTTACTGTCCCAGCTGGTGTTTTCGTCTTCTCTTTCTACATCAATCGGCATGTGGGTGTGTGAAGTGTGTTGCATCCCGAGACGGACTGGTCGTGCCATCCGGAGTGTCAATGGCGTAGCCACGCCAGTCGGGGAGCCGGACCCCCTCCTCAGCGTCAGCCATCACGACGATAGATGGCATCGGCTGCTACGCCGCGGCTCACGGGACCACACGCCGGCAACTCTAAGCTCACAAAGCCACGAGCGGCTAAGCAGCCAAGCCAGCCTATGGGGCGCAGAGGGCATCGTGTCACGCACGCTCAACCATCTTACTGATCTCAACCAAGATCCAGATGTCCGGCTTGCGCTTCCTTCACCCTTTGCGTTGCGGGATGGCCGAGTTCGCCCCAGATCCGCCGAAGGATGTCCCGGCTTGTCCAAAAAGCACCTCGGGCCCCTTTCTTCGGGACCTGGCGTGTGGGTGTGCGGACGCCGTGGTATCCACCCCACCCTCGCCTAAGGCACCGTGGCTTGAAGAATTCAATGGTGGCGTCCGCCCCTCTGCTCGGCCTGCGGGATCGGTCACAACGCACGGTGCAGGCAAGGCATGTAACTCCTGCCCTCATCACTACTCGCGAGCCGGGTCCTCGTTGCTGGGCCGGGCGTTTTGACCTGAGCAGAAAATATATTGGGCGGGCCGCCTTGGAAGGTGAAGTGACTATAATAGTGTCCATTCGTGTCTCGGCTAGCCGCGTATTGATATCGATCAGAGTTGCACATGGGGCCGCGGAATCGTGTCGCTGCGCGTACCCGCCCGCCCTTGTGAGACCCTGAGATCGGCATATTGGGCGGGAATGACGATGGCTGGCTTACAACGGTTTTGCTTTCCCCCCCCTTCATCTATTTCTGCCCTTTTTGCCCTTCCCTGGGGGCAACGGGGAGTCTTCTTCTACATGTCGTATTCATATGCACGCTCAGGTCCCATGCAGCCTCGTGACGGGGTGCCCTTTTGAGAGGGCTGATGCGGATGGTGATACGAGGCTTTCAAAGTTTTGGACCGGTGTGATTACACCTTGTTACGTATGGGATGCACATAAGACGGAATCATGAGAGAACACTGCACAAGAGATGGGGCGTAGGCGGGCAGCCCTACGATATGAGATAAAGTTGCCGGCCATGTTGTCACGATTGCTCGTATGCATGTCAGATTTGGATCCTCGTTGTCACACCACATGTCGGCTGGGGGCGTGGGCGGGTAGGTAGGGCTCGGAACCTGCACTGGTTCGTTCGCATATATGTGCCGGCTTTGTCAGATTTATCAAATGGCTCGGGGCGTATGGCGTGTGCGCGTGTGTGCGTGTGCATACGACATGCAGTCAGTTATCTGCATGGGCGGCGCAATGAACGGACGCAGCAATGCGGCAGAGCCCAAAGAGGGAGCTGACCTTCCGCCTGTGGCTTCGAGATCTGACAGCCTTACTGTGCAGGCGAAAGAGAGAGGGGGGGGGGCGGAGGAGGATTTGTTGCCACACTCGAGACACCGCGGTGTCTGGACAACACACCACGAGTGTGCACCGTGTTTTAAAAATACTCAGGGCTGTCGAGTCTTCCCGCTGCTGTCATACTGTCTGGCATTCCAAACAAGGTCGGAGGCTTTGGTCGTCATCCTCGTGCACCTGTCAGCAAAGCCTCCCGATGCTGCATGAAAGCCGACGCCAATACATGTATAGTGTGAGGCAGATGGTGCCATGCTGCTGCTGCTCCTGCTCCTGCGCCGGCATGGGGGCTGTCACCATTTACCATGGCGAGGCACAAGGACCGAGGAGGAGCCCAGGCAACAACAGCTCTCCCTTCCCGCGACGCCGCATTGTCATGCTGTGTCTCGACATGGTACGATGCCGGAGCGCCAGGCTCTCGGCTCGGAGAAAGCAATTGACTAGCAATCTTTTACGGACTGCGTGTCCGACAGCATGCGGCTCACGGCACGAGTGAACCCTGGCACGAGTCCGAGGAAATCCGGCACTTTCCGTGCAGAGAGCCACTGACTGCACAATGGGCCCCATACTGTGTTGGGGACTCGGAGTCGTGATTAAATGGAGGGATAACAAATCGCTTGAAAGTTCCGATGTGATGGCCCTGCTTCATCTCGCACAAGTACCTGCCCGTCACAAGAGTCGAAACCGCGTTTGGTCCACAGCAGCAGCACCCTCGCGTTCTGGAAAATCTTCGGCACTTTGGCCAAGAGATATATACAGTACCCGAACTGTTGTACCCTATGACCCACACGTGTCTCCCGCACTGCACCAGCTAAGTTTAAGTTTTACGCTTCAGTTCAAGAAAAATTTTAAGCTCGCTCGCTTGCTCAATACGGGAGTCTTGGCAGAAATTACCAATTTCGAGCCGCTTATACGACGCCGCCGCCGCCGTCCACAGGTGGTGGTGGAGGAGGTGGTCATGGTGCCGAGTGTCCGAGGATGGATCTCGCGCCGGCACCAATTCCTTCACGGTCGCATTCAACCTAGACCGAAAAAAAATATGAAAAAAAGGAAGAGGATGCCACCATCGCCTGACCCATAGTGGTCTGGGCTTGGCCGATGGAAGGGAAGGAAGTAAGCCAACCCATTGGCTTCGCTCACCTGTTCACGCCGAGGGGCCGCTTGGAGACAAGTCTGACATCAGGACGTGCTTGGTATCACTGGATCTTCCAATACAATGGGGCCAGTTTTTCCCTCAAAGGGAAACCGAAGGGGNGGGGGGTCGGCGTACAGTGGCACGCCCCAAAACCAGCCTGTGAGTTCGTTGCCTTAGCCCCTTTGCTCGTCGACCCAATTGTGTCGGGCGTGCAGGAGACGAGGCGCCCATTATTATCATCAACCAGACACCAGCCAGCCAAGGTTTCCTTGGAACATGGCCACACACAGCCTCCGTATCTCACCTGTGTGGTGGAGATGGGGGTCACTTGGGGACACACATGCTCCTCTTTCCCTCTGGCTCCCCTTGCCTGCGTCTTTAATTCCATGGCATCTGTCGCCGTTCTCCAATCCCGACTTGCAGAACAAGCTTAATTCGAGGACTTGTTTAGCGCGAAGCCAAGAGTGGAGCTGCCAGTATGTGCGCATGGACTGGTCCGCACTGCGAGGGTTCCACTATGATCCGATGTGGTTTCATGCCCAGCATATTTTCCGGTGTTGGTCCTGCCTCTCACGCAGCTCACCCCTCACCTGAGTGGACATTCGGACCGGTGACACGGCGAAAAAGGCCCTCTTTGTGGTATCGTGCAGGTTGACTGTGCCCATTATCAGAGGCCAAATAAGTTAGTTACGGGGAAGTATAGTACGTCAGCATCATATCGCCGGTGGCTTGAGACGGCTTCCGGATGGCAGCACTCTGATACCAGGGGGCCCCCTCGTCAGGCGTGGCTGTCACAGTACCAAGTTCTCGGTACAAGTCCTTGGCGACACAAAAAGAGAACAAGCCTAACTCAGCAGGAAAAGCGGCAATTGCCATGTGGGTGCCTCTTTGTGTGTGTGATGAAAGGGTACCCAACCGAGCGGAGCCGCTAGAGGTTCAAGCTTACGCGGCCCTCTTGAATAAAAAGGATCCAAAGCCAGCCTCCGGTAGGGTCCGGGTCAGTTTGTGGCCCACCGGCGCTGGCCCTAAGTTGACAGCAGGCCCAAAGCCGGCACCTTGCAACGCCTCAAATGCGACATTGATAGGCAGGATCGTGTAGTTTCCTCCCATGCGACGGACGTCGTCCCGGGGGAGCTATCTAAGTGTCGAGATAGCCTGCGGGCGTGCATACCCTTTCAGGGCATGTAGAGCGACAGAGATGCCTCCTCGATCGACGTGTGACTCAAGACGCGGGTTGAGTTAGAGATACTCAAGGCTCAAAGCTTGGAAAGCTCTGAAGAGTTGGACATGGCTTCCACAGATGTCGGCCAGGCTTCTGGGTTCCGAGGTGGGTTCAAATTTAGGGTTTGCTATGCAGACCCGCGAGGAATCCGCAATTCCTGCACCATGTTCTTCAAGCTCCCATGCATTCCTTCCTAAGGTCGAAACGAGGATGATTCCACAGGGCCGGCCTCTTTCATCTATCTGCCCAGGACATTAATCTCGTCTATCGTGCAGAAGAAGATTAAGCTCTGCTCCAATTTGCTCGCCCTGCATAAAGTCAAAAGCCAGGACATATAAATGCCATTTGCCTTATCCTTTTTTGCCTTTGCATAAATCCTGTCAGGGACCACCGTCGCAGGCCTTCACCACAGCTCCACCAAGCAGAGCTGCGGGCGAAGCTTTTCCAGAAGCATGTGAGACATTGACAGGGCAAAACGTGCTCACCTATAGTGGTAACCCTATATTCATAACCCAGTTCTCAAACCCCCGATCAGCGGGAATAGGTTGTGCCCGCCCACGGGTGCCACAACCAAGCCGCGTCAAAAGATTGATCTTCGTCTGAGCTTGTTTAAACTCTGTCGCTCACCCGTTTGATCCCATTCTAGCGTCCCCTCGGGTCCTTGGGACACATGTTCACCCTCATCACCTCTCCCAGTCTCCAGACAGCCCCTTACGGCTTGGCTGCGGAATCTCCGGATGGTCCCCTCCCAAGAGGCCTGAGCTCCTCGAGTGAACCGCCAAGTCTCTTGGTTCGCAGATCATCGATTGCTCATCCCTCTGCTTATTATCTGCCCCTCTTTTTTCGGGGTCTCGAGTGCCGTCAACTATATCGACGTGCCTCCTCGTTGCTGATAGAGGTCCCAAGACCAATGTGATCGATGATAGTGCGCACACCTCCATGGGACGTCTCGACTCGTGTAGAGGGGGCTGACTTCATCACATCACACATCTGGAGCATTAGCCAGACAAGTAATGCATGTCGAGGCCAAAGCCTAGATAGGCGCGCGCTGTCGCCTAGCAGTTCGGGTCTCTGTACGCAAACTTTCGCATTCTTTCTCCTAAAACCCGGCCAATGCCTAGCTGTCGGGTCTCGACCTGCATGGCCGTGGCATTGCGCGAGTTGCTATTTCAGCTCAATGGAGACGGCTGGCGGTGACACCGTAGGCTTAGCTTTGTCATGAAGTCAATCAAGTGTGGGGAGGAGCCTTGTTAAGTTCCAACAAACCAACACAAGTTTCATTTCTGCGGTAGCTCCCGCCGTCGCCGAAGGGATGATCGAGGTGAACTATAATGGGCGTAAACTTTTCGAGTGCGTGCAAAATATGCACAGACAGTACATTGCTCCAGATCCCCTAGATGGCGACTCATAGCCCAAGCATAGCATAAATATTTTAGTTATTGTCATCGGCGGTCAAAGTCTTGGACGACTTAGCCCTAGCAGATCGCGGAGTCCGTGAAACTCCCAATCCCGAGGCGCCACGAGGTTCGACTATGTGAACAGCTGCCCAGACACTCGTCGCCTAGGCCTGACCGCCCTCATCGGGTGTTCGAAGTGTCCGCCACTTGCGGGTGCCGGGTAGCATGGCCAAACGGTCGGCTTGCAATACACTCAACCCGGCATGCTTTGACACCGCGAACGCAGACTTTGCGAGGTTTTCCCGATTCGGGCCTCTGAGGTTGGAATCCTCAACAGACTTCACCACACAGACTACTGATGTAGTGCATGTCCGATACGAACCCACAGCGGCTTGTCTTCACCGTTCCTGCCTGGCAGGCAACTATTGCCCGCGGAGCGCTTTCGAAGATCGGCTTCGACTCTATTGCTAACAATAGTCGTTCGGCAGCGAATGATCGGGTGCATCAGGCACCCGTTGCTGACACGCGTGACCGATCGCCGAGCCGCGAGTGATTCGTGTAGACGGCCACCAGCTCGCGGCAAATACACAATCGTAGAGCTAGATGTGAGAATACTGAAGACGGCTCCACCCACGTGTAGCGCCACAGCGAAAGTCTTGCTGGCACACGAAGCCGTCGAGGACCAAGTGAACGGGGTGATGCCCAGTGGGGCGGTGGATGTTGCGAGGCGAAGCAGAGTATAACATCGCTTCATGCAACTTATTGCTATAGATCACAGCACTTTCGGAGCCCACAGCAACTTGTCTATGACATGCAGCCAGTGTTTCTCACCAGCGGTCTCATCCACTCCACATTAGAGTTTGACTCGGCGATGTTGAAGTATTGTGGATCCCTCGTATAGAAACGATATACCGGCATGCTCCCATGCCCCCAGGACGGCAGCTCACGATGAGTTCAAAGCAGGACTACTGCTGATGCGTCCGACTTGATGCGAGCCAACTATCCGCCTTGGGATTGCCGGAATGACTCTGCAGATCCAGCCTATTGGGCGGGGGCAAGATACCTCTTCAGACGGGATGCAATAATAGCGCCTCAGATTGCGGGCTGAAACAAACTGCCGAGTCCAGCTTCGTACAGCCGATACCTGGTCTCTTGGACTAGACTGAGCCATCGAGGCTGAGCCATCGACCCATTACATTGGATGCTCTCGGCGAGTTTGAGACCGCCAGCAAGCCTGTAGTTTAAGGGACCACTCGGCGCGATGGCGAAAGACAGGGAGAAAAGACTCGCTGACCGCCGCCCTATGTGCAAAATAGCAGGAAAGAGGTGAGGAGTACATTGTCAAAGTATCGTACAAGAGAATGTGTGGCTCAATGTGCTCGGTAGTAGACGGTGACAACATCTTCAAGAGGGGGCATCCATAGGAAATATGGCTAGGAACGTTTTCACCAACCCTCGCGAGCGATATCAGGCGGCAGTGTGCAGCCGCGCCCCCTTGCTTACGAGGATTTATTCGACGTAAGGCCGTAATTTCTCGAGAGGTCACACGGGAGGTCGCCCGGAAAACATCTCGAAACCTGTCATTCGTAAGCCTCATGCTTGAAGCCGTGCTCTAGCCAGGAAACGGTCTTCCATAATCCTCGCAAGGAAGGCTGCATGATTGATTGCCAGCGAGACACGACCGGCGTCGTGTCGCAGGACCTGTTTGTTGTGGGTGGTAGCACGAGATCGGCCATGGACGTCCCAAGTAGGTAAGCTTTGACGAGCACAGCATTTTAAGCTGTCTAGATGGACCGATTTGTGCCCGAGCTCATCCAGATCCATTCTGCCTGTATCCCGCTCAACAGTCACACCGACCATGCCAGCGGGGGAAGGTCACGGTATCCCGGATGCTCTGGACACCAGACAGATAACCGAGTAGACGATCGAAGCCAAGCCCGAAACCCCCGTGGGGAGGACATCCCCAACGTCGCAGGTCGACGTACCAATCCAGGCTGGCGGAGGGCGACGTCGCGGACTCGGCAGCTGGGAGGCCGGCGCCATCCAGAGTAGGCGTGGCCATGTTGTGCTTTTTCATTGAATCCAGGAGCTCTGGCAGGCGGTGTTCACGCATCGAGCCGCCGGCAATCTCGCAATATTCTGGCACCAGGAGATCGAAGCAGTCGGCTGTGTGGCGGGTTTGTGAACCGGTTTCCGGGGTTGCACGCATATAAAAAGGTTTGACTTTTGATGGGTAGTCCGTGACAAAGACAGGCTTGCCACCTCCAACCACGTGAGCGATGTGCTTTTCGTGCTCAGACTGCAGCCCTGCCGCCCAAGACGGCTGCTGCTTGAAGAGGTGGGCGTCTCTCTCCAGGACATTGATGGCTTCAGAATACGTCACACGCGGCCAGGAAGATTGCATCATACCCTGCCATCTCCTTTCCACCTCCTCTGATGTGGCCCTGTCCGCAGCGCTTTCGCCAGAGGCTTTGTCCTGGGCTGGGGAACGAAGCTCCCGGGCAACTCGAGACTCGTAGAGACTTGTGGTAAGATGGCGTAGCATCTCTTCGACAATGTCCATGACACCATCCAACTGATCCACGAAGGCCATCTCGGCCTCGAGCATGTAGAACTCGCTCAAATGTCTCGAAGTGTCGCTCTTTTCTGCGCGGAAGGTCGGGGACAGGGTCCACACATTACCGACGGCCTGTGCGAGTGCCTCGAGATGGAGCTGGGTCGATACGGTGAGGTATTTGGGAGCCCGAAAGAACGCATCAGCATCCTCGCCGTCGTCCTGATGCGCAGGGGCGACCTTAAAAACCTCGCCACCGCCCTCACAGTCGGACGAAGACAGGATGGGAGGGTGCGTCTGCACGAAATCACGAGTGGCAAAGAACTGGGTCAAAGCCGCGATGATTTCGGACCGAAGCCTCAGGATGGCGGAGTTGAAGGGGGTTCTCGGCCGAAGGTGAGGTATAGCACGCAGGTATTCAGGAGTCTGGTACTTCTTCTGAATCGGAAATGTCTGAAGGCGAAGATGGTCAGTGGCAGGACATCTCAGGCTTGCCGGAGCTCGAGCAACCGCGAAGAGGAATGAGCGGGACGGCAATGCACCTTTGGGTCGGAAGGACCCAAGACTTGGACGCTGTCCACCTGCAGCTCATGGGATTGTCCGCTACCCTTTGAGGGAACCCAGGACCCGGTGAGACGAACGGCAGCCCCGATGGCGAGACTAGGTAGAAGCGACGCGTCAGCATTCAAGGCATTGAGCCGAGACAGCAGTGTATGGAAGACAAATGCGCACCCTTCGGCCTGGCTCGAGTGTACGAGGGCTTGCAGAGAAGCAAGGGAGGAGCCATCTCCAAGAGCGACAAAGGAGCGTGACTTCATGGACCGCACGGAGCGGATGAAGCCATTGACGACGACATCACGAGCCTCTTGCTGGGGTTTCCACGCCAGCAACCTCGCAATGGGCCTAGTAATGGCGTTGCTACCCCCGCTGGCCACGTAGCGACGCGCTGAGAGCGATATCACTGCAGGAGACGCGACGGATGCTTTGCTCCTCAACGTCAGGTGCCTAGCAGCGAGGGCCAGGCGGGCTGCGCGCATGTCTCCGCCAGGCAGTGAAACTTAGGCAGAGGGAAGATCAAAGACGAGCCGAGATTTAATGACACCGAGGCGTGATCTGCATCATATCGGCTCCGCGTTACGGCGACATGATAATTTGCTCGAGTAACGTCCTCGGCAGCATTAAACATGGCGCAGCTCAGCAGCGAAGGAACTGGGCCATGGTGGACGTTACATAATCACAAGTGCACAGACCACTTCAGACCGTTTGTCGACCACGTCTTGTCTTGACCTTAGACTAAACACAGGTAATACCTTCCTAGGTACCTAACCAGGCAAACGGATCCCACCTATTAGTAGCACTCAAACACTTCTCGACATGCCTCATCTTGGGGACCCGCCATCAAACGCCATCAAACGCCAGCCACGATGCTGGAAGCCCAACCACACCATCGGAGGCGGCGGGGGAATTGTGATGCCAGCGTGGACAGACGTGACTGAGCCCCATCGACTATCCTCCGGGAGCAGCTTCACACCTGTTCAAATCGAGATTCCCTGTCGACATTGTTCGGTTACCACTCCTTCGGGTGAACTGTAGCTTCTTCGTAAAGCTAAAGCCGGTTGCATCTTGGGCATTCTCTACAGTATATTCAAGGCTCATCCACGCTGATGAGTCCCCTGTCCGCGAAACGCCAGGCTGGATCACGAGGAGAGCGTTTTCGTTGGCCTCGGTGTCGGGAGAAGGACTACCCAGTGCTGCAGATCATTTCTGACTCCCTTCCTACGTACCAAATGCTGTTCACGTCTCTTTGTCTGACACTCTGCGCCATCACATGTCACATGGAAGGCAGCATCTGCCAACGGCGCGGGCCACAGCTCCGCGAATACCGCGTGAGTAGCTTGGTTCATGCCGCCCGTCTTGGCCAAAAGCAAACGGCCACCCGGTGCCTCAGTCCTTGGGAGTACAGTGCTTGTCAAAAGTACCGAGCATCTGGAGAGAACCACCGTCTCTCCCGGTCATGGACTCGACCCGCCAAGCCATGACGTGAGGACTGGCCCTGCCAGGCAGGAAATGCTCCGTGTGTCGTGCCTGTTCAGGCAGTGCGAGCCCACGCTTTGTGCGCCGACTTCTTCTTTACTTCTGTGCGGACAACCAAGGACTTGGTGTATGTGTTGATGCTGCCGATACCTTGTCCAGCTGTGCCCATCGGCAGCTTCGAGGCCCTGCGGAGGACGCTGTCCAGCGGGGCAGGAAGAAAAAAAAAGGGCAGGACGATGAGGCCAGTGCTGTTGGCCATCTGGTCCCGAGCTGCCGGGGCCGTTGGATGTGACTGCGAAAGACTGCAGGCAAGGCGTCGTCGTTTGACACTCGGCCTGCAGCGGCTCCACTGTAATGTGTTATTGTGGGACGTCCCGGGCTGTCGGAATCGAGCTCTGGCCCTGGCTCGCAAGCAGAGGGCAAGAAGAAGCTTCCTATTTTGGCCTCCTGGGCGGCCGGACTTCTCTCGACACATGACCTGGTGGGCCTCGTCTCCTTGCTTTCCGTGTCGAGGGCTGCTTAGCGGCGAGGCACTAACAACTGCCAACAGAAAAACCGCAGACCATTTCCTCGCTTTTGTTTTTCTTGTCAGGGTTCCAACCAAGAAACCGTTGTGTGGCTCTTCGCTAAACCGCATCAGTCTTGCGAGACGCCCCTTCACGCTATAGACCAGAGCCGCCGCCCACTCGGCCGCCAGACCTGTCCCGTTTCCTATTGTTTCATTGCATCGTTGACCTGCAGAGAGGCAAGGCAGGAGGCGTATGGGCGCAAGGGAACAGGTCACAAAGCAGCCAAATCCAGATCTGGTGTAACAGACGGCAGATTGCAGTAGCAGGTCGCGGACGGCCGCCTGCAACCTTCATATCGCTCTCTGAACCCGCCAACCATGAATTTGGATCAGGTGGTCCTACACCAATCTGCTGCCTTGATGTTCCCACCATAGCGAGCACCGTACGAGAGAGGAAGCCCGGGCCAGAGCCAGTGTATAAACAAATCTCAACAACTCCCCTCGTGGCTCGTCACAAGTTCTGGCCCTCCCATTGAATGTTCAAGACATGAGTGGATATGTTCAAGCACTCCGGTTACACCGCCGCCTTGGACAGTCTTTGATTTTTCGCTTGGGATGGTCCGTACCTGCCCGTTCCATGCCCACTGCTGCCGAAAATCGAAGACATATCTGCAACCACACCCGCCCGCGGTTTGTATCTGATGCCCAAGCTGTCTGAAGCTGTTCAATTATATAATGGGCTGACCCAAATTGTCCCTCGGTGCTAGTCCCCCAACCTGGCCCTCCACCACCAACGGACACTCCTTTCTTGTTCAGTTGCTTTGCCCCCTTTCTCCCGCAGTCCACCCTGGCTTCTTTCTTTTCGCTCTTGAGGTCGCTGCTCGCCGCTCCCGGTCTTTGTGAAGAAGGAGACGACTCCAGGCAAGATGCCGCCCGGTAGCTCATCCAGATCATCCAAGCCGAAACCTTCGGAGGTGGCAGCTCAGACCAAGAGAAGCACCATCCCTTACATTCGCAAGAACTACGCCAACACATGGCCGCTGTATTCCTACCTTTTTTCGAACCCACTCAGTTTCACACCAGATCAATTTCCTCAGCGGCCCATGGGTCTTGCAAACCCGACCTTTTGTGCGTCTACACAACCGGGGCCCCGGCTTTTTGGGTACACGTCGTACCTGGTTGTACCGCATGGTCTCACTAACACGCATCGTAGGGGTCCACACGGATGATCCCGTGGATCTGGCCACGAACTGGTCAGCGCGGAACAACAACACAAGGGTGGCGTTCATCTGCGCCGCCAACGAAAAAAGGCCCGGCGGGGACTGGGAGACGGGCGTCGTTGGCTACGAGGAGCGCCTGTGCCGGAGGAGCACGCTTTCCGCCACGATCGCGACGCCGGGCCCCGCGTCATACGTGTCTGGGGGCCACTATCCTCTACCCTGGGCGGGAGGCATCTACTCCGACAGAGTTGGTAAGTCAAGAGCCCTTCATCAAAAGGAATTTATGGGACCTTCTCATCTAACAGGTGCTATTGTGAATGGTGTAGTCGTCTTCCGCGGCCCACATGACAGGTATGAGGAGCGCAAGCTGGAGGACTGGCGGGCGCTTCCCGTGATCTCCGTGACGCCCATGTGCCGGCCCAAGCTCAAGGAGGGCGGGACCAAGTACTCGTTTGACGACGAGCGCGAGATGGCCAAGAACAAGCTGAGGGCAGCCCTCAGCATCTGCGCCTACAACGACATACGCAACGTCGTCATCGGCGACTTCGGTCTGGGGAACTGGTATCGCAACCCGCCACAAGAGATGGCTGAGCTATGGCGCGAGGTATTCCTGTGGGACACGAACCTTCGGGGCAGAATTGAGAACGTCGCCTTCGTGTTCGAGGACCCGTCCCAAAGCACAATGCGCCTCATCCTTGAGGATGCGGCCAAGAAGAACAAGGGCGGCGGCAGCAGCAGCAGCAGCAGTGGTGGTGGCTCGGGCGGGGGCGGCAGCAGCAGCTCAAGCAAGGGGAAAGGTAAGTCGTCCGGCTCGTCCTCGATACCCGTCTGCCCAACGGACATGGCCGTCTTCGAACGGGTCTTCAATCCGGCCGAGATCCAGCGAGTCACACAGCAGCCTGACGGAAGAATGGGACTGGGTAACCTTGTGTGTTAGACCAAGACTTTTAGGGAAAACAGCAGGAATTGGAGACAGCAGGGAGGTAGTCGGCCGGAGGCTGCTTGTGGCTTACTATGGCCGGTCCAGTCATGGGACTTGGACGTAGGATGGCGCCCATCTTGGATTGTGTTTGGAGGTCTGGTTCTCCTGGTAAATGGAAGCTTCATTTCTCGTCTTGATACTCGGTTCCTGGGATTCTCAAAAGAAAATTGCTCCGGCCGGTGGCTGGCCGGCCGGCCGTCTGAGGTTACTCTCTCTATTACTTTTACACAATAATTTCAAAATTAGAGATGTTTTCTTTTCCCTCATCCCCAACCGCGATGCCGATCCGGGTTGTCTCTCCGGTGTCCGGCCTAAACCTCCCTGGACGCTTCACCGCCTACGTCAGCATCTTGCTCGCCCCCATGCTCCCAGGGCTGCAGCAATGGCGCAGGGCGTATGCAAGATCTGTGATCTGCGAGTCTCAGGGAATCTTATGTATGTGTCTGCGTTGGT
This sequence comes from Diaporthe longicolla, assembly GCA_000800745.1. Classification (NCBI taxonomy): domain Eukaryota; kingdom Fungi; phylum Ascomycota; class Sordariomycetes; order Diaporthales; family Diaporthaceae; genus Diaporthe; species Diaporthe longicolla. The sequence continues at coordinate 19,152 of JUJX01000188.1, read as the reverse complement.
GGTCTAAGGAATGCGGAACGACGTCGTACCCGAAGCGCCCCGGCCTCGACAGCTCATGCGGTGTACCCAAGGAGGCTGAATCGTCTGAGACGGATACAGCTCATGTGACCTCGCCTAATTGGTGTCCTTCTTGAAAGGCCCACACTTTGTTGTCTGAGTCTAGCACTGCTGTCGCGGAAAGGGGCGCTGTCTCTGCTGACACGAGTGGTAGGTTGACTTAATCAATTGTCTGTCATGTCCCCAACGAATGTGGAAAATATCATGGCAGCCTGGTCGGGATCAGACAATAACAATCCAATGCTGCATATCACCCGCAACGTCTCTCCCAAAATAATGATACAAAAAGCAAATGCGCGTCACTAGTCGTCGGGCGAAGAAGGAACCCCCCACGCCTCACCATCGCCGGGCGGTGGCATGGCATTGCTTTTCCCGGAGCGGGGCGCATATAATGATGGGAATATCAGGAAAAGCTTTGCCGAGGTCGATCAATAGATACAAAATGGAGACGAGGCAGAGAGTCCAGACCTTTCTCAGACGAAGTACAATTTATTGACAGCCTTGAGCATCAAGCGCCCGCTTGCTGTGCGCCCCTTGCACTGAGACACTGATATGGTAAAGTCGGAATCATGCGGGCCTAAGCCGATATTCATCTGAAATGGCATACATGAGTACTTTGACCATTCAATGAACAAGCGGGATTGAGCTTGGATACAGTTCATCTACTTGAAGTACCTAGGTATAGAAATCGCGTTCTATGTAGGGAGCCTCTCGCACGTCCTGCAAGCCAAACCTTCTGTGTAAGTCGAAGTCCCAGAGCCTCTTCCAGATGGCAGAACCAGTTGACCAGGCCTGACCCGGATCACAACACACTGGGGAGACGAGTCCCATAGCGGTGTGAAGGTATGAAAATGGTACTCGACTGTCTCAGATTGCCGAGACGTCACTCGGACCACAGATCCACATTCCCAAAAGCACGAATGGCATCTAGGTGTTGTGTCTGTAAGCGACATGAGAACATTTGTGTTCAACCAACGGAGGCGAGGGTCGGGCAAAGGGGTCTCTCACCTCTACAGGTAAAAAGACTGGATATCATTCCTGACGACGGCCCGGCGAGGCATAATACAGACATTCCTCGTGTCAGTTCAGTAGCACATGATGACGACTTGATGTGCTGGCCTGACTGGCTGGCTCTAGTGCGGTGGAAAAAAAGTGCCGAGCATTAGAGTGTGGCTTGCCTTGACATAATTCTCCAGCGCTACGACAGGTAAACACGTCAAGACGAGACATACGACACGGCACTACCTCTCGACCGCTTCGTGTGCCCCTCCCCCCACAAAAGGCAGAGAAAGAAAAGGAAAAGGAAAGGTGATCCTCGGTGATTCTGGCGGAACGTCGCGCAAGAGTGAGATCGAGTCGCACCGATCGTGCATGTCAGGTCGCACGACGGGCAGGTCCTACGGCCTGAAGAGGGCTAAGCGACACATGCATCAAGCCTCGATGCATTCCTGATGCAGGGCCTCATTAGGAGCTAGCAAGCATACTCACACACCCCTCAATGCGTGTGTAAGTGTGCGAGAGAGAGGGGGGGGAGACATGAGTATTAAGAGGGAGAGGCGTTGAAAGATGAGAATGGAAAGGGGATTGAGTCCCCATGACAGTACAGACCACCAGATTGGGCTTGCTTCGAGAGGAGAGCCACTAAGAGAAGACTGGGCATAGAGCAATACACTGTGCAAGCCTGGATGCCGTCGCCGTGCAACGTAGTAGCTTAACGTTGAGGACAAGAGGGCGGGGGACAGACACATTCACTCGGAGATTAAGACATTCAAAAGAAAACGCCAGAGACCGGCACAACCCCATTATCCAACGGTCGCCTAATGCATGGTAATGTATGACAGAGCGAGACGCAGATGGGCAATGCAAGATGGGACGCCCTCGTCACCACGCCAGCAAAACCTCTCTCACCCTGGCCCTTGCCCGACGTAGCCGCCCATTCAACATCCGTCTGACCTGTACTATCGATGAATTTTCTTTTCTCCTTCTCTGTCTGGCTCGTCTCCTGCAGAGCAAAATACGCCCGTAGGGGACGGGGACTCTAAGCGATCCATCGATCTCGGCAGCCCGCATCACGACGCGGCATGTCATGTACCAGGATTTACATACATATATTGTATGCATGCGTGTGCCGTATCAGACCATCATCTCCCATTCCGCTTCCCTTTTTGGCAGAGGCACTTACTTTTTTAGGAAGTCGATTCTTCTCTCTTGTCTTCCTTCTCTGCCGATCGGGAAGACGACTCGATCGTTCACGCAGGCGGACGACCTCGAGAGCCCTCGATCACTTGTCTCATTTCACTTTTGCCTAGCCGGGCGGTTCTCATCACCCTCATCACCGGAGAAGAACAACCTGCATGAATGTCCGGCCCCAGCACGCCGGATCGGTGAGTGACTGCTGTGTTAATGGTCTCCCGCATGCTGGAATGACGGACATGACTCCTCGGTGACTCTCGCATGTGAGCTCCGCGCTCAAGGAATCGGACCGCTGCGTTGGGCAGACGCCACACGTCTCCTCTTCCCGAGCGCGACAGTCAGGATATTGCAGTTCTCCTAGACGGGCAATAGGTATGACCCATCGATATGCACCATTAATTGCTGGGAGGAGGTCCCATACGGACCGGGCTGAGACAAATCTTGTAATATTTGGATTTGAATCTTCATACTGCCGGCTGCATCATGCGGCAACATATACTTCCAATTCAACATTACCATCGCTTTGCATAATCTTGGCCCGACGGGGCACAACTCCATGTGTAAGATAAAACTCATTCCATATGTTCAGCGCCTCTGTGCCATGCAAAGATTCTGCCTACCGGCAAACTGCCGTCTCGGATCTGTGTCCTGACCCGCGACGGCGGCTCCTCGACGCGGCAACCACCTGGCTCCTGCACCGTGTGTTCGATTTGCTCTACCAGTAGGCAGGCCGTAGACCGGCGAAGGTGCCCAGGGCTGAGTTCTCCGACTCGACCTCCTTCTTTCGCTGGCCCGCAAGCTCGAGCTGCACCATACGGTGTATGTTGACCAGCCAGTCCACATAAGACTGCGCCTCGTTATTCCTGATTGTCATATTAGCATGTGGTCTTTCGTTCTGATCGTGTCTTGCTACGTACCTGTCCTCGACAAGCCCGCGCGCCCACTCGTACTCTGCGCCATCAATGCCCTGCCTTGCAAGCTGGACAGTGAAGCCCTTGGAACCCCTCAGCGTCTTCCAGAATTCGATAATATTCCGCACTTGCGCGCTGAGGAGCGTCTCCAGCACAGGAAGCTCGCTCGTGTATGCGTCCAGACTTTGCAGCGTCGTCTTGTCCTCGCCGAAGAGGTCCTGGATAAGATTCGGCGAAGTCTGCGCATGGAACCACAGGATGCATTGCTGGCCATTGTCCATCAGGTACACACCACCTGGCTCGACCTTGCTGAAAGTGTTGCGCATCGTGGGCGGCAGCTTGAGCTGTCCGGTTGCGGGGTCCGCGAAGCCCTCAGTCTCCTGGAGATTGTGCAAGGCTATCATGCGCGGGTAGAGGTACAGGCTCATCTCTAGGCAGCCCATTCCCCGGATCATTCGCATCTCATGCACGCGTCTGTCCGAGGTCTCATTACCGCCCTTGAAGGCCCTGCACTTGATCATGCTAAGCATGTACATGCAGAGCTCCTTGAGCTTGTCTGGCATCACGAGCTGTGCTGGTGGGTACGACTGCGAAACGAAGTGCTTTCTGTAGCCCGCCATCACATCGATGGTCTTCTCCTGCAGTACGAGCCTGATATCCTTCAATGAGGCTGACGTGCTTGCCAGTTTTGTCGCGGCTTCCTTTGCGATGATGGAGACAACGGCGTCTTGGTCGACAAACTTGATGCTCTCCTTGGCGTTGTCACTCACGCTGGCCACGATGTTGGAGCAGCGCACCCGGCGCTCGCCGTTTGCGGTGGTGTACAGCAGCGCCGACTGGAAATGAGCATCCAGCTTCGAGTCGAGCTTGCCGTCGTGGCTGAAAGTGACACCGATTGCCCTGTCCGCGTCGATGCTTCCAATCTCGAGATCAGCCCCGAACGTGTGTTGGATGAAATTGCCGTGATATCCAGAGACTTGCAAGCCGTTGGAGCACCTAACTTTCATGAGTGCTTCGTAACCGGTCTCCCGAGTGACTGCATGCTTCACCTCGAGGGACAGCTTGGCATTGTCTCTTCCGTTCACGAAGTTCGGGTAGTAGAAGGTTTCACCGCCGGTGATGGCAGAGACGTAGCCTATTGTGGCAATGTCCAGATAGCCACCAGTGGGTGCAGCAAGGAAGAAATCAGATCCGACCCCAGCGGCAGCCATCCTCTCGGCCAGCTTCCTCCAGCCGGGGTGCTCGGTTGTGAAGAGCTTCTTGTCTATCTCACCACCCGGGTGCTTGCCGTCGTCTCTCATGAAGAGGCGGCCAGGACCCCACGTTGGCAAGGCTGATAGCGAACAGATAATCTTGCCTCCCGTCTTCTCGAGAGCAGACACGGCGGAATTCAGAGTGGACAGCAGGGCGGGCTCCGGATTCTTGATCGCGGAGAACATCTGTGGTAATCTTGTGAGCAGGGACGAGATGACAGCCCTATGAGATGGTCAGCGCTTCGTTCTCAAGTGAGGAAATGCCGGAAGGGAATCCTTACTTTGACTCCACGGGATCGACAAACAGTCCGTCGCTCAGGGGTACAAATGGATCCTCGATATCGGGCATGATCATCATCTGAGCTTGCTCCAAAGCGGCCTGGAATTTCCAGTCAGCTTCAAGAACAGGCAGACTGGCCTCGGACACTTACACTGCAGTTGTAGAAGTGCACCTCCTTGTCATAAGTGACAAAGCCAACCCTCGAGTTGGGCGGTATTCTCCTTTTTGGCTCTCCATTCTCATCCTTCTCCTCGCCTTCAGGTGCGCCATACAGAGTGGCCAAAATGCCGTCACAGAAGGCTTCGAGGTAGCCCTTGTTGTAGGCCTCCTGGGTGACATCGATGACGAATAGCCACCGCAAGCCCACGGGCTCCCTGTTATAATACTCCTTGGGGCAGACAAACTCGACGGTACCGCGGCACAACTCCGGCCGCTGGTCCCGGTCGACGCGAATGCCTTGGGGCGAAGTTGCGCAGAAATATTCTGGAGGGGTATCATTGGGATATGTGCAGAGGTTGCAAACAAACTTGTTGCCACCGGAACGGAACATCATGAAAGGGTTGATGTATGCGCGACACCTCCTGCACCGGGGCGGGCCAATGTCGCCAAAGTCTAGGACGGGCACCTCGGCCTCGCCTGCCTGAGTCCGGGCCAGTGGCTGAAGCATAAGACCTAGAGGAAGCCCGGTCGTGTGTAGCGCCTCGGAGGTGGCGGGGATGTTGTTCATGGTCAGGCGGGCGAACTTGGGCGAGGAGTTGCCTTGGTCAAAGGCGACGAAGGAGACAGAAGCAGGAGGCGGGACATGCTTCTCGAAGGTGGGGTATATATTGGTCAGATAGTGTTGTTGCGCAGCGTCTCGGGCGGCGGGCACGCTGGGAAGCTCGTCCTGGGAGACCTTGTTCTGCCCTCCGGCCGCGACAGCAGCCTCGGTAGATCCATTCCTCGCGCCGAAGTCTGCTGGAGAGGCAGCACTACCCGGTGTGTACGGGGAATGGGGGCCCGGGAAGCCGCCCTGGTTCGGCTGGGGCGAGAAGCCTGGCTGGCCCACGAAGCCGGTGGTTCCTGAGGGGTCGGCGTTCAGGAAAGCCGTGGCAGGTGTGCCTGCTGGGGGGATGCCGTTGAAGGCCTGGGACGAGCCGGTGGATTCGACCTGGTGGTATGCGTGCCTGTCCTTCTTCTTCCGTTTTCCCGTGCCAACCTGATGTCCCTCGGCCCCAAGCGACATGCCTGCCATCTGCGCTGTGATATCGTTTGGGTCTGCTTGGGGCTGGCCTTGAAAATATCCCTGGGTCGGCTGTGGCGAGGGGCCGCCAGGTTGCATTGGCGAAGGCGTGCCATAGTACTGTTGTCCCTGAGGAGTACCTTGCTGAGTCGAGAACTGTTGTTGTTGTTGTTGTTGTTGTGGTGGTTGTTGCTGCTGCTGGTATGGGTTGGGAGCAACAGGGGGTTGGAACTGGTTTGGTGTGGCCTGGTTTGACTGGCTGTACTGGTTGTTTGGGTCATTGGGATCTTGCTGGCCCATGCCAAGAGAATGGTACATGGCGTGGTCCATCTTGGCCGTTTGCACGGAGGAGGGGCTGTCGCAGTGATCGGAGAGGACTGCTCGTGCGAGTTGTAGTTGTAGTTGTGTGGGAGGGAGTCGGCAAAGTAAAGTGTGGGATGCCGTGGGACAGCTTGGTGGTGGATGATGATCGCCGAGGGTCCGTCTAGGATGCTCGTGTTTGCACCAAGGGAGTGGGAGAGACGAGACGAGTTGCGAACAGGCTCACTGGCTGTGCACAGAGAGCAGCCTGGCCATGGATGAGGATCAGGAGTGTGTTCACAGACGTGAGTGTATTTCAAGAGAATGTCTCCAATGGACCAGGGTGATTGGGTATTAATAAAGTATGGGAGAATTGGGAGAATGCCCTTGCCCGCGTCGTTGCTATACACCAGATGGTCAAGCTCAAGGTGGCCTTTCCAAAAAGTGACACCAGGAACACTAGACAGGGATCCATGCTCAATCCCCAGTACTCCATAGCCCAAACTGCCTGCCGCTCGGGACCACCCCTCGTGTTGATCACTTGCAGCTTGTCAGCTTGTACAGGAGAGTAGGGGTACGTACCCAGACTTGTGCTGTGTTGAGCTGCTGCCTTTCTGGGGGAGCACTGCACGTCAATCGAAGGGATTCTTTCCTTGTATTGTGCGACTGAAAACCAACTCCAAACACCAATGAAAACCGACGTGTGATCGATGCCTTGAGAGTTTCTCCCGCACACAACCCTGGATCAGGTCCCTACAATCTTTACCAATCCCACCAGGCGTGGCTAGTAGAGTTGGCTTGGTTTGATCTGATCGCCGTTTTCCCGCGACGGGTCCCAACGGCTCGCATCTCCATCGAGATCCAAAGAAAGAGAAGACTGAAAGAGAAGATGCGCATGTCGACATAAATACCTAACTAGGTCGACCATGTTCACCTTCTGCCCCCTCCAGGGGGCTCTCTCAGAGTCCACCACCTCTCAGTCGTTGCTAGAGCTGGACGGGGGTGTCAAGGTCCTAATCGATGTCGGCTGGGACGAGTCTTTCGACGTTGAGAAGCTTAAGGACCTCGAGAAGTATGCCAGAGCTCCCCTTCTCCACGCGCGGGCGCATCCTCCCCACTGCCCGGACTTGTGGTCGCTAATCAAAGCATGGGCACAGGCAAGTCCCTACGCTGTCGTTGATCCTCCTCACACACGCGACGGTCTCCCACCTTGCTGCCTTCGCACATTGTTGCAAGAACTTCCCACTCTTCACACGCATCCCCGTCTATGCCACCAGACCAGTAATAGATCTCGGAAGAACATTGCTGCAGGACTTGTACGCCTCAACACCAGCAGCTGCCACGACTATCAACCATGGCTCCCTGGCCGAGGCCTCGTATGCCTACACCCAGCCAGCATCTCCCGACGACAACTTCCTGCGCCAGGCCCCAACCTCCGAAGAGATTGCTCGTTACTTCTCCCTCGTCCAGCCGCTGAAATATTCGCAACCCCACCAGCCCCTTCCGTCTCCCTTCTCGCCCCCGCTCAACGGCCTGACCATTACCGCCTACAACTCTGGACACACGCTTGGCGGCACTATATGGCACATTCAGCATGGATTGGAGTCGATTGTGTATGCTGTCGATTGGAACCAGGCGCGAGAGAACGTATTTGCGGGCGCGGCATGGCTGGGAGGTGGGCATGGAGGAGCTGAGGTCATCGAGCAGTTGCGCAAGCCCACCGCGCTTGTTTGCAGCAGCAGAACGCCAACATCACTGGCTCGCACAAAACGAGACGAGCAACTGCTCGACAACATCCGGGCATGTGTTACCAAAGGCGGCACGGTCCTGATTCCGGTCGACTCCAGTGCCAGAGTTCTTGAACTGTCGTATCTCATGGAACACGCTTGGCGTGAGGAAGCGACCAAGGGGAGGGATGTCACAGGGAGTCTTAGTGGTGCTCACCTATATCTTGCAGCCAGGAACATCAGCAGTACTTTGCGCCATGCTAGGAGCATGTTCGAGTGGATGGATGAGAGCATCGTGCGCGAGTTCGAGGCCGTCGCTGACGGCTCCAAAAACGTCAATGGCGACGGCAACAAGGGTAAAAGCTCGGGCCCGTTCGATTTCAAACATCTGAAACTGCTAGAACGGAAGACACAGGTTGAGCGTCTTCTTCGCAGGTCGACAGAGGAGGGCTGGACACGGGGCATGGTTGTTCTCGCGAGCGACCGGAGCATGGAATGGGGCTTCTCGAAGGATGTCCTCAGATCCATTGCCCAGGATCCGAAGAACCTTGTTATTCTTACTGAGAAACCAAACCTCAGCTTACAGGACACGCCGTCTATATCCAGGACGCTATGGGAGTGTTGGAAAGAGCGTCGGGATGGTGTCGCGGCGGAACAGCTGAGCAACGGGGAGACTGCCGAGCAAGTTTACGGGGGAGGAAGAGAGCTCGAGATTCCCGAGGCACAACGGGTACCCCTGGATGGCAACGATCTTACCATTTACCAGCAGTGGCTTGCCACACAGAGGCAATTACAGGCCACACTCCAGACCGGTGGCGCAACCGCCCTCGAGGCAGTTGGAGATGGCGTTGATGATGCCTCATCCGAATCATCCACGGAATCAGAAGAATCAGAGACTGAACAGCAAGGCAGAGCCCTGAACGTGTCGACGACCATGGGACAAGCAAGCCGGAAGAAGGTGGTTCTAACGGACGAGGATCTAGGTATCAACGTGTTGGTCAAGAAGACGGGTGTACATGACTACGATGTACGTGGGAAGCGAGGCAGGGAGCGAATATTCCCCATCCCCGTGCGAAGGAAACGGGCCGACGAGTTTGGCGATCTTATCCGACCAGAAGACTTCCTCAAAGCAGAAGAGCGGGAGGACGACGGGCAGGAACAAGGAGCTGTGAAGAAGGAGGAAACCGAGGGCATTGGCAAGAAGAGAAAGTGGGACGACCTCGGCAAGAAGGCCAACGCCAACAACAAGAGGCCACAACTGAACAGGACAGGATCTGACGATGTGCCTATGGCCGCCCCTTCAGAGGGCTCCGCAGCTGTAGACGAAGAGCTCGATGGCGGAGAAGAGGAAGAAGTGCCCAACCTGGGCCCATCAAAATTGATCGTCACGAAAGAGACCATCTCTATCAATCTCCGCATCGCGTTCGTTGACTTCAGTGGCCTGCACGACAAGCGATCCCTTAACATGCTCATCCCCCTCATCGAGCCACGGAAGCTCATCCTCGTGTCCGGCAACGAGGAGGAGACGATGGCCCTCGCGGCCGACTGCAAGAAACTCCTTGGCGCCGAGATAACCACTGCCGACAACGGCACGACCACGGCCGAGGTGCTAACGCCAGGCGTGGGGATACCGGTCGATGCCAGTGTAGACACGAATGCTTGGGTTGTCAAGCTGGCCGAACCACTCGTCAAACGTCTCAAATGGCAAAACGTTCGTGGCCTGGGGATCGTCACCGTCACGGCGCGGCTGCTGGGCGCGGAGGGCAATGCCGACACACACCCGCACCTGCCCGGGGCGGCAGAGGAGGAAGCGGCCCACAAGCGGCTCAAGACCGAGGGCGAGGCCGAACCCAAAGAAGGGCCCGACGAGAAGGCATTGGTGCCGGCGGTACCAGTGGTGCCGACTCTAGACGTGCTGCCGACAACAATGGCGTCGGCGTCGCGGTCGGTAGCGCAGCCGCTGCACGTCGGTGACCTGCGGCTCGCGGACCTGCGGCGGGCGATGCAGACGGCGGGCCACACGGCCGAGTTCCGGGGTGAGGGCACGCTGCTCATCGACGGGGCGGTCGCGGTGAGGAAGAGCGCGACGGGGCGGATCGAGGTGGAGAGCATCTGCGTGCCGGCAGCCGTCGGGGCACCGCAGCAGGGTGGCACGTTCTGGGCGGTCAAGAAGATGATCTACGACGGCCTGGCTGTGGTGGCCGGGGCATAAAACAGTGCTTCTGACATGCTGACCTGGCAGCCAGGCTGACTGGGGGGG
>JUJX01000187.1:66103-102864 GCA_000800745.1 Diaporthe longicolla | reverse complement strand
AAATAAGAGGGTACTCTCCCTTTTAAAATAAGCTAGATAGAAGAATAATAAGCACTAAGGAATATTCGAATATATTCTATTACCCCTATCATTTATCTTTTATCCCTTATCTCTTATCTATAACTTATTTATTCCCCTATACGATCCACTAACCTCTAACACTTTTTAACTATAATAGCTATTTCCTTATACTTTTCTAACTTTACTTTTAAAGGAAATTACTTATTATAGCTTTCTTTTCTTTTTAAAAACTATAATACTTTTATTAAAAAGATATTCTAAGTTATTAAAGAGATCTTTAACTATAATTATATTCTTACTTTTAATATTCTTAAATAATATAAAGTAAATAAAAGTATAATAAAAGTAATTAAAGATATTCTAATATTTTATAATAATTAGAAAGTTAAGTATATTATTTAGTTTATTAACTACTTTAAAGCTAATATTTTTAATAAAAAGTTTTTTAATTATATAAGTATTAAGTATATAATTAAACTTATAATCTATATATTTATCTTTATAAAAAATAAGGAGTAATATTAGAATTATAACTATTTTAATTATAAAGAACTAATATTTAAATATATTATATTAAATTTAAAGTTTATAAAGAGAGTATATATAAACTATTACTATTTAAATTTTAAAATAAACTACTTTTTCTATTTAAATATATAGAATATATATATAAAGAAGGAGAACTAAAATATTAATAAATATAGTATTTAAAAAGAAAGATTATAATATAAAGCTATAAAAGTATAAGTAAGCTTTTAAAAGCTTTACTATAAAGAACTTTAATAATATACTTAATTTAAAGTTTAATAAGTAGAAGGAGATTTTAAAGGAGGAGATTAAGGTAAGAGAGACTTTAAAGACTTTAACTTATAAATATAAGAGAGATAGTTATTTAAGTTTATTATAAAAAAAGTAAACTAATTATAAATATAAAAATCTAGTTTTTATAATTTAAAATAGAAAGAGTAATTTAAAGAATATATAATATTATATTAAGTTTATTATAATAAGAAAAGTTATATAATAATTAAAAAGTTAAGTTATAAATATAAAAAATTTTTACCTAAGTTTACTATTTTTATATAAAATCTTAAATATTATTCTATAGATATAATATTCTATTTATAAAGAGCTATTATAAAAGTAAACCTTTTAGCTTTTTTAAAGATTAAAAAGCTTTTTTAGAAATTAAAAGATTATTTTTAAATATACTTAGATTATTAAAAAAGGGTAAGATTAATTCTTTATACTACTTTAAAGTACTAGTATAAGTATAGTAGTTATAGATTAAGTTAAATATATTATATATAAATAAAACTATTTTTAATTATATTTAAATATTTTTAATTTTATTTAAAAATTAATATTCTTTTATATAATAGTAAATATTACTCTATTAATAGGTATTAAGAATATAATTAATATTAAGTTTTTAATTTAACTTATATTTAAACTAAATCTCTTTAAATATATTAGTTAGCTTCTTATATATATATATAAATAGTATAGGGTAGATAGATTATATTAGTTTAGTTTATTATTATTATCTATCTAGTTATCTAGTTATTTACTAACCTATAGCTATAAGCTATAACCTTACTATATATACTATATATAGTTATATAACTATATAACCTAATCTCTTCTACTTACCTTTATTCCTATATTAATAGTCTTTTACTTTATTATTAGGTAAGCTTTAAAATCCCCTATTTTTATCTTTTAAAATTTATTTTAAAGTTTTAAAGTTAAGTTAAACTTAAACTTTTATTATTTCTTAATTTAGTATATTATACTAACTTAATTAGCTATAGTACTATAAAATAAAGGTATATATTAGAGTAAGAATTATTATTAGTACCTACTAGTATAGTTTATATATAGGCTAATCCTTTTTATTTAAAGTAAATTCTATTAAATATTAAATAGTATATTTTATATATAATTAACTTTTTATTAATTTAATTAATCTCTTATTAATTTATATTTCCTTTATATAAGGTTTATAAAAAATATAATACTTATATTTTATAATAGTATTATTATAAGTAAATAATAATCCTTTCCCTAAAGCTTTAGATTAAACTAAACTAGATTAAATTAATTATAATTAAGAAAAAGACTTACTTACTAATATAGGATTACTTTAAAGCTATCTAATTTAAATATTTTATTATATATCTTCCTTATAATAGGTATTATATAATAGTATAAAAGTATTAAAGTTATTTATATAGTAGTATAGTACTTATCTCTCTTAGTTACCTTCTATAAGTTTATAAAAGTAGTTATAGTTCCTACTATAAGTAAAACTATTTAAAAGTAAAAGTCTTTTAATAATATACCTTTTAAATACTAGTATTTACTTTAAAACTAATAATATAAATCTAAACTTAAGGAGGTTTAAGGTTAGGTATAGTAGCTTAAAATAGTTTTATCTTAATATAATACTTAAAAGTTATTATATTAGTCTAACTTTTTACTTTTACTAGTAGTATATACTATTTTATAAATATTAATTAAATAAAGTAACTTTATTAACTTAAAAGTTTATTTATTTTAGTACTATTAAGGTAACTACCTTATTAGAAGTAATTCTCTAAATAATATTTATACTTAATACTTTATAGAAACTAACTCTTTATAATTAATATAGCTTTATACTTAAAGCTATAACTTATTCTTAAAAATAAATCTCTAAAAAGCCTTATTTAATATTACTTTTATTATTATATTAGCTAGGTTATCTTCTCTATTAATTTAATAAATCTTATTAATCTCCCTTTATTTATATAATTAATAAAATACTATTATATTAATTATAAAGTATTTCTCCTTTATTATACTTAGCTTAACTAGATATTTATATAGAAATAAAGAGTTTATATATACTATAAGTAGAATTTATCTAAGTTCTAATTAATCTATAACCTTCTATAGTATTATTAATAATATAATACTTATATTAAATTTATTTACTATACTATAGATTTTTAAAACTAGTATACTTTATATAACTCTCTTATACTTTATAAAAAACTAATAAATAATATTTTCTACTATATTTTAATAAGTATTATTACTATTATACTTTTTATTTAATAGAATAATTATAAACCTAATTTAAAAGCTAAGATCTATATTATTAATAAATAATTTATTTATAAAGACTATAAATTTTACTTTAATAAGATTTAATAATATAAAGTAAATCCTATAATTAATATTATTAACTTACTAATATAAGTATTTATTTAGCTTACTATAGTTTTCTTTAAATAGTTACTATATTTATACTATAATAAAAAGATTAAATATAGCTTTTAGTTAATAAATTATAGTTAAATATATACCTTATACTCTCTATTCTATATACTTTTATACTTTATTAGAGGCTTTAGTATTAATTATTATAATCTTTACTCTTTATCCCTTCTATTATATATAAATTATATCTCCCTCCTTTAAAATTAAAATACTATTATAGTTAAAAAACTTATTCTTAGTTAACTTCTCTTATAGTTTATAGTAAAGTTTCTCTTTCTTAATCTTCTATTTAAAAAACTAAAAAAACTTAGATATATTAAAATTAAAAGTATTATTAACTTATATTATAATTATCTTAAAATTATCCTTTTTATAGCTTATATCTATAATTAAAAAATATAGGTTAAATATTAAAGTCTCTATCTTAAGTTTATTAATATAATATAGTTAATATATAGTAAACTAATATATATTAGATTTTATAATATTATATAGTAGTTTAATTATATATATAATTATTCTAGAAAGGTATTTATCCTTAATCTCCTTTAATAGGTTTACTAGAATTATATATACTAGTTTTAATTATAATTATAGATAGGTTTAAGTAATATTCTATAGTTTTAAAAGTATACTATAATAAAAGATATATACTATTATAAATATTAGTAGTAGTTATATACTTACTTTTTATATAGTTAGTAACTAAATTAGAATCTTCTTTTTCTTTTTATTATTATAGCTTTATAAAATTATTTATAACTTTTTAAATAATATAAATATTTTACTTTTAATTTTCTAAACTATATAAATATTAAAGATATAGATTCTATTATATTTTTTTTTATTAAATAACTTAAAGATAAAAATACTATTACTAATAAAATTTATAATTTTAATAATATTAGATTTTTTAAATAAATTACTAAAAGTATTTATTATACTATTTTATTAAAGTTTTAATATAAAAATAAAGTTCTCTTACTCCTTTTCTATTATAAAGTATATAGCTAATACTAATAGTATTATATATACTATAATTTTTATCTTATTCTTTAATTTAAATAGTTTTCCTTAATATTTCTATATTATAATAGTTATATTAGAAGTAGTTATAGCTATAAATAAACCTTTATTATTATCCTTACTTATTTATATAAGTAAAAACTATATAGTATTAACTTCCTTATTTTAAAAGTATAGTCTAATAACTATAAACTAAAATTTAATTAGTTTATTATTAATATTAAATATTATATTATAGCTTTTAATAGTAAGTACTTTATAAAATTCTTATTAACCTTCCTTTTTTTATTAAACTTAAATATTACTTTATAAAGATATTATTAATATATCTAATATTATTAAACTATTATAAATATTTATAGTATTATTAATTTATTATTTAATAGAGTAATAATAAATAGTCTTTATTACTTTTTAAATTATTATAGCTTTTTAAAATATTAATAGTAAAGAAGATAAGTTTATATAAATATATAGATATATATTAAATACTAATAAAATAAATATTAAGCTATTAAGTTTTATAGTATTATTAACTACTTTAACTACTATTTATAAAATAACTTTTAAACTTATAATTTTAACTAGTTTATTAGCTAAGATTTTATATATATAATATAATAAACTATAGTATTATTTAATTTTATTAACTAACTAATAAACTTTAGTTAAAACTTACTTATAGGTAATCTTTATAACCTTTACTTTTAAGTAAAACTTATTAAAGATAAAATTAATATTAGTATTATAGACTATTTAGTTAAAGAGTTTAAGATATATATTAACTTATATTAACTATAGAGTTTTTTATATATCTTTAATAAAAAGAGAGTATAGAAAGTATATTATTTAAAAAACTATTACTATATTAATAGTATATAGTATAGCTTTACTACTAAAGTATATAATATCTATTATAAGTTTATAGTTAAAGTTATAATTATCTTTTAAACTAAACTTAAAGTACTTTAATATTAAGTTATAGAGTTAATAGTAATAGTAAAACTTACTAATTATTTCTAATATATTAATATCTATATTATTATACTTAGTATTCTTAAATAGTTAATATAATTAATTTATAAATAAATATTTAAAATAATAATAAAGTTTTTAAAGTTTAGCTTTAATAAAAAAGTTATTAGTATTTTATTTAAATATATAAAACTATAAATATCTTTATTTATATACTACTAGAAAGAAATTATTCTTACTATTATACTTCTATTATATAATATAATCTATAATATTATTAAAGTAGATATATAAGTAGTTTATATCTTTTAAATATAGTAAAAATAAAGTTAGTATATTAACTATATAAAAGATAATAGTTCTAACTAGAAGTTTAATATAAATTATATTAAAAGAAGAAATTTTAAATCCTTTATTAAACTTTATAATAGCCTATCTAGCTTACTTAATATTTAGTAAGACTAATAAGTCTTTATATTATAAAGTAAAGTACTACTCTTTACTTACTATAGAGAACTTTATAATACTAGTATTTAATAGAATACTTTAAAACTTTTATTTTAAATATTATCTATCTAGTATAAATTATAATAAAAGAATTAGTATTTCTATCTCTATAAGTAGTTATTTATCCTACTTAGGAATTATAGAGTAAAAGAATAATATATTTATTAGGTATTAGACTATAGTATAGTTATATAGTATATTAATAAAGAATTACTTTATATTACTATTATATTTATTATTCTTATTATTATTACTATAGTTAATACCTTTATAGTTAGTAAAGAATATAATATAAGCTAAGTTAGAAATATCTTTACTAAAGTATTATATATATATATTAAAGCTATTCTAAGCTTATCTATATACCTTTAATAAATATCTTATAGACTAATAGCTTTCCTTATTATAGATATAATAGTACTTATTCTATATAGTATTATCTATATAGTTAAAATCTTATTAATAGTTACTATAGCTATATTTATCTTATAAGTAAAAGTTTCTACTACCTTATAGTTAGAATTAACCTTAAAAGCTACTATTATTATAGCTAAAGCCTCCTTATTCTTTTAAATAAAAGTTATTATACTTATAGTTAATATAAAAAGTATTATTTACTTTATTTCTATTTTTATATTCTATAATAATAGAGTTATTTTTATACTTTATAGCTATAAAGCTATTATTAATATAGAATTACCTAATTAATATATTCCTAATAAAGAGATCTAGTAATAAATATAAGTTTTAAAATAAATACTTATAGAAAGCTAAAAGTATAAATAATATATAGTTAAACTCTAGTATACTAGAATATATATAAATAATTACTATTTTAAAAACTTATTACTCTTAGAATTTTAGTCTAAGTATATATTAATAAAGTTATAGTCTATTAAATAGTACTTATAGTATTTATTAAAGGTTTTTATTAGTATTTATTAAGTTATTCTTTATATTAATATAGATTAAGTTACTCTAATTAGAGAAGTATTATATTTAGTTAGAATTTATTTTAAAGTAGTTTTTTAATATAAGATATACTATTTAAAATATAACTTAATATCCTACTAAATATATATAATAGGTTTCTACTCTTCTAATTAAAATTAAAGAAAGTATAGTATAGAACTCTTTTAATATAATACTACTTATTAAATATATATAAAGTATTATTTAGATTTTATTATTAAGTAGATTATATAGTTCTTTAGTTTACTTACTTTAATTAATTTATACTTTTATAAACTTAAAGATCTTATTAAAGTTTAAAATCCTATTTATAATTTCTTTTAATAGTAATATAATATAATTATTACTTATACTATTTAATAATACTCTACCTTATATAAAATATTTTAATAGTATACTTAATTTATTAAGCTTATCTTATTCTAAGCTTCCTAATAGTTAGCTAGTTAGCTGATCTATTATAAAGCCTTATCCTACTTTATTCTATATATTTAAGTATATATATATATTTAAGTTATAGTATTTTAAAGAAGGAGGGCTAGGTATAATAAAGTATACTAAAGAAGAAGGTCTAGGTATAATAGGGTATATTAAAGGAGGAGGTTTAGGTATAATAGTAGACTACTCTATCTTTTTTTATATAACTAATAAGTATTTAATTAGTTTAAGTTTCTTAATACTAGACTATAGTTTATTATACTAATATATATTATTCTTATTATATATAGTATATAGTTAAGGTTACTATATAAAGTTTATAGTTAGTTTATATACTTTCTTATAAGCTAATTTACCTTACTTTAAAGGTTAAGTAGTCTTTATTTTTTACTTCTTTTATAATACTTTATTTTCTTTAAATCCTACTAATAGTAAAGTTCTTTACTTTATAGAATATTAGATTAAATTTAATAAGTTAATATATTTTAATAATAGTATTCTTACTACTAATAAAAGAGCTAATATTAGCTACTTTTTATTTTACTTTATATATAGTACTAAAAATAGTAAGGATATCCTTTAAGTACTAAGTAGTTTTAGTAATAATATATTTAATAAGCTTAGTAAAGGAGTATACTTTAATTTAAAGAAGAAATATAACTCTATATATATTAAAGTATTACTAAGCTTTTATTATAGCTAATCTAATAGATTAGTAATATTTAATAGTACCTTTAGTTACTTATAAGTCTTATTAAATAGATTATTAGTATAAATACTATATATATATAAAAACTTTTTAAAGTATTATTTAATATCTATAGTATAAAATATATCTTTACTTTATTCTTTAAAGGTATATTAGAATTTATTAAAAAGGTTTTAGTTAATTAACTATATATAGTTATTATTATCTATAAAGTATAGTATATATATATTAATAGTACTAACTTAGTCTATTATCTTAAATAATAGGGTAACTATTTATATTAGTTATTCCTATATATTTTAATTAACCTTCTAATAAATACCTTAGCTAAAGTTAAACTTCTTTATAATTACTATTATAATATTAATATTATTAATAATAGATATTATTTTATTAGCTAAGTAGATAAAAAAGTAGCTATTATTATTAAATTCTTTATTATTATAATCTATAGTAGATAGTATACCTAACTAGGAATTATAGTTACTTAAATATATAATAAAGAGAAATATATAAGGTATATAATATTATTAGGTAAGGTTATAGGATAGGTATAGGTAGAGAGGTAGTAGGGAGGGGGGAAAAAGGGTTAATTAGGTACTTATTTAAGTATAAGTAATAGATATTATATAATTTAAATAGCTAATATTACTTAGTTAGAAGTATAAGGTCTATCTATTAAGTAACTAATAGTCTAAAGTATTAGATATATTTAGCTATATATTTATATATATTAGTATCTATTACTCTAGTATTTTAGTTCTATACTTTAGTTCTATTAACTAGTTTATTACTTTAGTACTTTAGTTATACTAGTAGGTAAATTTAACTATTAATTCTATATATAAATATATATAAGTATATATAATTATATTATAAAGTCTTTATTAGTTTAATTATTATAAGTTTATTAAGATATTTATTAAAGGATTTCTACTATTATTTTATAGTTATAGTTAATATTATAGCTTTAATAAATTAAAAGGCTATAATACTTTTAGTTATATAAGGTTCTTTATATAATAGAATATAGTTATAACTATATAGTTTTAATAAATTAAAAGATTTTATAATTAGAACTTAATTATTATTAATATAGTTTTAATAAATCTAAGGACTATATTACTTTAAATTATAGTATAGGTATTACTATTTAATTAACTACTATTAGTAAGCTAAGTAGGTAGTTAATAATAATAATAGTATCCTACCTCTTTAACTTTACTATTCTATAATTACTAAATAATTACTAATTAGTATTAGTTAGCTTCTTATATATATATATATATAAATAGTATAGGGTAGATAGGTTATATTAGTTTAGTCTATTATTATTATCTATTTAGTTATCTAGTTACTTATTAGCTTATAGCTATAGGCTATAACCTTACTATATATACTATATGTAGTTACGTGACTATATAACCTAATCTCTTCTACTTACCCTTATTCCTATAAAATAAGTTTATTCTTCTTTAATTTCTCCTCTATTACCTCTACTTTATATCTCTCTTTTATTTATTACTAAGTATTTTAAATATTAAATATTATTATACTATAGTTAGCTATTTTTTTATATACTTTAATTTTTATAAAGACTTTATTATTAAATATTATAATTATAACTTTTTAGTAAAATCTATTATTTACTTTTTAATAAAATATTTTTAAATATTATTATTTTTTAAAAAAACTTTATAAAATTAACTATTTTAATAAAGTTATTCTTTTAAAACTATTTATTTAAAAATTATATTAAAATTAAAGTAATATTTATAGTATTATTTCTATAAATATTATAAATTAAATTAATATCTATATTTTTTTCTTTAATTAAATAGATTTTAAATTATTAAAATATATATCTTATACTTATAATAAAAACTTAAAATCTTTTATTAATATAAAAATATAAAGTAATACTAATAAAAATAAGAATAATTTTTTATATTCTTTTATATTAAAGAGTTTACTAACCTTCTTTTTTTATAACTTAATTTATATAAACTATAACTTTATTTATATTAATAAAGCGTTATAAATATAATACTTTAAATAGCTTATAATTTATTAAAAGAATATTTCTTTAAATATATTTACTATAATTATTAAGTATTAAACTAAAAATATAATAGCTTTACTATCTTTAATCTTTTTTATATATATTCTATTAATATATATAATAAGTTAGTCTTTTAAAATATTAGTTAGCTTCTTATATATATATATAAATAGTATAAGGTAAATAAGTTATATTAGTTTAGTCTATTATTATTATCTATTTAGTTAGTTATTTATTTATAGCTATAAGCTATAATCTTACTATATATACTATATATAATTATATAATTATATAATCTAATCCCTTTTATTTACCTTTATTCTTATATTAATAGTCTTTTACTTTATTATTAAATAAGTTTTAAAATCTTTTATTTTTATCTTTTAAAATTTATTTTAAAGTTTTAAAGTTAAGTTAAACTTAAACCTTTACTATTTTCTAATTTAGTATATTATACTAATTTAATTAGCTATAATACTATAAAATAAAAGTATATATTAAAGTAAGAATTATTATTAATACCTATTAATATAGTTTATATATAAGCTAATTCTTTTTATTTAAAGTAAATCCTATTAAATATTAAATAGTATATTTTATACTTAATTAACTTTTTATTAATTTATTTAACTTTTTACTAATTTATATTTCCTTTATATAAAGTTTATAAAAAATATAATACTTATATTTTATAATAGTACTATTATAGGTAAGTAATAATCCTTTTTTTAAAGTTTTAGATTAAACTAGATTAAATTAGATTAATTATAGTTAAAAAAAAGATTTAACTACTAATATAGGATTACTTTAAAACTATTTAATTTAGATATTTTATTATATATTCTTCTTTATAATAGGTATTATATAATAGTATAAAAGTATTAGAGTTATTTATATAATAGTGTAATACTTCTCTCTCTTAGTTATCTTTTATAAGTTTATAAAAGTAATTATAGTTTTTATTATAAATAAAACTATTTAAAAGTAAGGGTTTTCTAATAATATACCTTTTAAATATTAATATTTACTTTAAAACTAATAATATAAACCTAGGTTTAAAAAGGTTTAGAGTTAAATATAATAATCTAAGATAGTTCTATTTTAATATAGTATTTAAAAGTTATTATATTAATTTAACTTTTTACTTTTATTAGTAGTATATACTATTTTATAAATATTAATTAAATAAAGTAACTTTATTAATTTAAAGGTTTATTTATTTTAGTATTATTAAAGTAACTATTTTATTAAAAATAATTCTCTAAATAATATCTATACTTAATACTCTATAAAAACTAACTTTTTATAATTAATATAGCTTTATATTTAAAGTTATAATTTATTTTTAAAAATAAGTTTTTTAAAAGTTTTATTTAGTATTACTTTTATTATTATATTAGCTAAGTTATCTTCTCTATTAATCTAATAAATCTTATTAATCTCTTTTTATTTATATAATTAGTAAAGTACTATTATATTAATTATAAAGTATTTCTCCTTTATTATATCTAGTTTAACTAGATATTTATATAGAGATAAAGAGTTTATATATACTATAAGTAGGATTTATTTAAGTTTTAGTTAATCTATAACTTTCTATAGTATTATTAATAATATAATATTTATATTAAATTTATTTACTATACTATAGATTTTTAAAGCTAGTATACTTTATATAATTCTTTTATACTTTATAGAGAACTAATAGATAATATTTCCTACTATATTCTAATAAGTATTATTATTATTATATTTTTTATTTAATAGAATAATTATAAAGTTAATCTAAGAGTTAAGGTTTATATTATTAGTAAATAATTTATTTATAAAGATTATAAGTTTTACTTTAATAAAATTTAGTAATATAAAGTAAATCCTATAATTAATATTATTAACTTACTAATATAAGTATTTATTTAGTTTACTATAATCTTTTCTAGATAGTTATTATATTTATACTATAATAAAAAGATTAAATATAGCTTTTAATTAATAAATTAAAGCTAGATATATACTTTATACTCTTTATTTTATATACTTTTATACTTTATTAAAGGCTTTAATACTAATTATTATAATCTTTACTTTTTATCTCTTTTATTATATATAAATTATATCTCCCTTCTTTAAAATTAAAGTACTATTATAGTTAAAGGACTTATTCTTAGTTAACTTCTCCTATAATTTATAGTAAAGTTTTTCTTTTTAAATCTTCTACTTAGAAAACTAAGAGAACTTAGGTATATTAAAGTTAAAAGTATTATTAACTTATATTATAGTTATTTTAAAATTATCTTTCTTATAACTTATATTTATAATTAAAAAATATAAGTTAAATATTAAAGTTTCTATTCTAAGCTTATTAATATAATATAATTAGTATATAATAAACTAATATATATTAGATTTTATAATACTATATAATAGCTTAATAATATATATAATTATTCTAAGAGGGTATTTATATTTAATCTTTTTTAGTAGATTTACTAAAATTATATATACTAGTTTTAATTATAATTATAAGTAGACTTAAGTAATATTCTATAGTTTTAAAAGTATATTATAATATAAGATATATACTATTATAAATATTAATAGTAGTTATATATTTACTTTTTATATAGTTAGTAATTAAATTAAAATCTTCTTCTTCTTTTTATTATTATAACTTTATAGAATTATTTATAACTTTTTAAATAATATAAATATCTTACTTTTAATCTTTTAAACTATATAAATATTAAAAATATAGATTTTATTATATTATTTTTTATTAAATAATTTAAAGATAAAAATACTATTATTAATAAAATTTATAATTTTAATAGTATTAAACTCTTTAAATAAATTATTAAAAGTATTTATTATACTATTTTATTAAAGTTTTAATATAAAAATAAAATTCTTTTATTTTTTTTCTATTATAAAATATATAGCTAATACTAATAATATTATATATATTATAGCTTTTAGCTTATTCTTTAATTTAAGTAGTTTTCTTTAATATTTCTATATTATAATAGTTATATTAGAAATAGTTATAGCTATAAATAAACCTTTACTATTATCTTTATTTATTTATATAAATAAAAACTATATAGTATTAGCTTTTTTATTTTAAAAGTATAATTTAATAACTATAAATTAAAATTTAATTAGTTTATTATTAATATTAAGTATTATATTATAATTTTTAATAGTAAATACTTTATAAAGTCCCTACTAGCCTTTCTTCTTTTATTAAATCTAAATATTATTTTATAAAAATATTATTAATATATTTAATATTATTAGACTATTATAAATATTTATAGTATTATTAACTTATTATTTAATAAAGTAATAATAAATAGCTTTTATTACTTTCTAGATTACTATAGTTCTTTAAAATATTAATAGTAAAGAAAGTAAGTTTATATAAATATATAAATATATATTAAATATTAGTAAAGTAGATATTAAACTATTAGGTTTTATAGTATTATTAACTATCTTAACTACTATTTATAAAATAGCTTTTAAACTTATAGTTTTAGTTAATTTATTAGCTAGAATCTTATATATATAATATAGTAAACTATAGTATTATTTAACTTTACTAACTAACTAATAAGCTTTAATTAAAACTTATTTATAAATAATTCTTATAACCTTTACTTTTAAATAAAACTTATTAGAAATAAAGTTAGTATTAATATTATAAACTATTTAAATAAAAGGTTTAAGATATATATTAACTTATATTAGTTATAGAGTTTCCTATATATCTTTAATAAAAAGAGAGTATAGAAAGTATACTATTTAGAAAGCTATTATTATATTAATAGTATATAGTATAACCTTATTACTAAAGTATATAATATTTACTATAAGTTTATAGTTAAAGTTATAATTATTCTTTAAATTAAATTTAAAGTACTTTAGTATTAAGTTATAAAATTAGTAATAATAGTAAAACTTATTAATTATTTCTAATATATTAGTATTTATATTATTATACTTAGTATTCTTAAATAGTTAATATAATTAATTTATAAATAAGTATTTAAAATAATAATAAAGTTTTTAAAGTTTAACTTTAGTAAAAAAGTTACTAATATTTTATTTAAATATATAAAACTATAGATATTTTTATTTATATACTATTAAAAAGAAGTTATTCTTATTATTATACTTTTATTATATAATATAATCTATAGTATTATTAAAGTAAATATATAAGTAGTTTATATTCTTTAAATATAGTAGAAATAAAGTTAATATATTAATTATATAAAAAATAATAGTTTTAATTAGAAGTTTAATATAAACTATATTAAAAGAAGAAATCTTAAATTCTTTACTAAACTTTATAATAACCTATTTAGCTTACTTAATATTTAATAAAATAAATAAATCCTTATATTATAGAATAAAATACTATTCTTTATTTACTATAGAGAACTTTATAATACTAGTATTTAATAGAATATTTTAGAACTTCTATTTTAAATATTATCTATCTAGTATAAATTATAATAAAGGAACTAGTATTTCTATCTTTATAGATAGTTATTTATTTTATTTAAAAATTATAAAGTAAAGAAATAATATATTTATTAAGTATTAAACTATAGTATAGTTATATAATATATTAATAAAGAATTACTTTATATTACTATTATATTTATTATTCTTATTATTATTATTATAATTAATATCTTTATAGTTAATAAGAAATATAGTATAAGCTAAGTTAGAAATATTTTTATTAAAGTACTATATATATATATTAAAGCTATTCTAAGTTTATTTATATACTTTTAATAAATATTTTATAAACTAATAGGCTTTCTTATTATAAATATAGTAATACTTATTTTATATAGTATTATATATATAGTTAGAACTTTATTAGTAGTTATTATAGCTATATTTACTTTATAGATAGAAGTTCCTACTATTTTATAGTTAAAATTAGCCTTAGAAGCTACTACTACTATAGCTAAAACCTCTTTATCTTCTTAAATAGAAGTTATTATACCTATAGTTAATATAGAAAGTATTATTTACTTTATTTCTATTTTTATATTCTATAGTAATAGAGTTATCTTTATACTTTATAGTTATAAAGCTATTATTAATATAGAACTACTTAGTTAATATATTCCTAATAAAAAGATCTAGTAATAAGTATAGATTTTAAAATAGATATTTATAAAAAGCTAAAGGTATAAATAATATATAATTAAACTTTAGTATATTAGAATATATATAGATAATTACTATTTTAAAGATTTATTACTTTTAGAATTTTAGTTTAAATATATATTAATAAAGTTATAATTTATTAAATAATACTTATAGTACTTATTAAAAGTCTTTATTAATATTTATTAGGTTATTCTTTATATTAATATAAGTTAAATTATTTTAATTAAAGAAGTATTATATTTAATTAGAATCTATTTTAAAGTAATCCTTTAATATAAAATATACTATTTAGAATATAAATTAATATTTTATTAAATATATATAGTAAGTTTCTACTTTTTTAATTAAAATTAAAAGAAGTATAGTATAGAATCCTTTTAATATAATACTACTTATTAAGTATATATAAAGTATTACTTATATTTTATTATTAAATAAATTATATAGTTCTTTAGTTTACTTACTTTAATTAACTTATACTTTTATAAACTTAAGGATTTTATTAAAGTTTAAAATCTTATTTATAACTTCTTTTAATAGTAGTATAGTATAATTATTACTTATATTATTTAATAATATTTTATTTTATATAAAGTATAGTAGTAGTATACTTAGTTTATTTAGTTTATTTTATTTTAAGCTTCTTAATAATTAGTTAGTTAACTAATTTAATATAAAGCTTTATCTTACTCTATCCTATATATCTAAATATATATATATATTTAAGTTATAGTATATTAAAGGAGGAGGGCTAAGTATAATAAGGTATATTAGAAGAGGAGATTTAGATATAATAGTAGACTACTTTACCTCTTTTTATATAACTAATAAATATTTAATTAGTTTAGATTTCTTAATACTAAGCTATAGTTTATTATACTAGTATATATTATTCCTATTATATATAGTATATAGTTAAAGTTACTATATAAAGTTTATAGTTAGTTTATATACTCTTTTATAAGCTAATCTACTTTACTTTAAAGGTTAAGTAGTCTTTATTTCTTACTTCTTTTATAATACTTTATTTTCTTTAAATCCTATTAATAGTAAAGTTCTTTACTTTATAAAATATTAGATTAGATTTAATAAGTTAATAGGTTCTAGTAATAGTATTCTTACTATTAGTAAAGAAACTAATATTAACTACTTTTTATTTTATCTTATATATAATATTAAAAGTAATAAGGATATTCTTTAAATATTAAATAGTTTTAGTAATAATATATTTAATAAGCTTAATAAAAGAGTATACTTTAATTTAGGGTAAAAATATAACTTTATATATATTAAAGTATTACTAAGCTCTTATTATAGTTAATTAAGTAAATTAATAATATCTAATAGTACCCTTAGTTACTTATAAACTTTACTAAATAAGTTACTAGTATAAATATTATATATATATAAGAACTTCTTAAAGTATTATTTAATATCTATAATATAAAATATACTTTTACTTTATTCTTTAAAAGTATATTAAAATTTATTAAAAAATTCTTAATTAACTAACTATATATAGTTATTATTATTTATAAAGTATAATATATATATATTAATAATACTAATTTAATCTATTACTTTAAATAATAAAGTAATTATTTATACTAGTTATTCCTATATATCCTAGTTAACTTTTTAATAAATACTTTAACTAAAGTTAAACTTCTCTATAATTACTATTATAATATTAATATTATTAATAGTAGATACTATTTTATTAGCTAAGTAGATAAAGAAATAGCTATTATTACTAGATTCTTTATTATTATAATCTATAATAAATAGTATACTTAACTAAGAATTATAGTTATTTAAATATATAATAAAGAGAAATATATAAAGTATATAATATTATTAAATAAAGTTATAAGATAGGTATAGGTAGAGAGATAGTAGGGAGGGGGGAAAAAGAGTTAGTTAGGTACTTATTTAGGTATAAGTAATAGATATTATATAATTTAAATAGCTAATATTACTTAGTTAAAAGTATAGGGTCTATCTACTAGGTAACTAATAGTCTAAAATATTAAATATATTTAGCTATATATTTATATATACTAATATTTACTACTCTAATACTTTAATTTTATACTTTAGTTTTACTAACTAGTTTATTACCTTAGTACTTTAGTTATACTAGTAAGTAAATTTAGCTATTAATTCTATATATAAGTATATATAAGCGTATATAATTATACTATAAGGTCCTTATTAGTTTAATTATTATAAGTTTATTAAGATATCTATTAAAAGATTCCTATTATTATTTTATAGTTATAGTTATTATTATAGCTTTAATAAATTAAAAAACTATAATACTTCTAGTTATATAAAGTTCTTTATATAATAAAATATAGTTATAACTATATAGCTTTAATAAATTAAAGAACTCTAATATAGTTAATTAATTAGTAGTAGATATTAATAAGTAGCGGATTTTTATAATATTTACTAACTTATATTAACTTTAATACCTACTTAGTATAATTAATTTAATAAAAGTTAGTACTAACTAATACTAACTACTTTAATAATCTTATTTTTAATTAGTTTTATTAATTTAAAAGGGTTAGTATAGTTATATTTAAGTTTAAAGTAATTAACTTTTAATAAGAAAGGTTTATTTTAGTATAAATTATATTTTAGTTTTTTATATTAGTCTTACTTTAATCTACCTACTTAAATATTTAATATATCAAAAATTAATAATTACTAATATATTCTTTATTAAAAGAAAATAAAATCTTTTTAGCTATTTAAGTAATTTAAAATTTTTAAAAAAAAAGTAAAACCTATACCTATAACTTAAGCTACTACTATCTTTAATATTCTTAAAACTATACTATACTATAGGATAAACTAATAATATTCCTATAAAGAATTATATATTAATAGGTATAAACTTAATTAAATTAAAGAGTAAATACTTATTTAATATATTATTAAATAAGATATATAAAGATTTTCCCTATAACTTTCTAATATAAAAGATATAGCTAACCTTCTATTAGTATTATATAATACTAAATTTATAGATAAGTACTAAACTTAATACTTTATAGATTAATAACCTAGCCTTAAAATTAAGTTTAATTATCTTTATAACTATTAAAAAGCCCTTTATAAAGATCTAAAAGTTATTAGAAACTAGTTTAAGCTACTTTATAATATAATAGCTAAATACTAGATTATTAATAATAACCTTTATAACTTTAATAAGACTAGCTTTATAATAGGTATAATTACTTTAATAATAGTTATTATATATATTAATAAATATAGAAAGACTAAATTAATCTAGCTTAATAACTAGAAATAGGTAATTACTATTAAATATATTAATATAAGTAGATTATAAATTCTATTATTTATAATTATTTAAAGTATCTACTACCTTACTAGTTAGATAATAAAGTTAGGTTTTTTAAATAACTAGGTTATTAAGCTTACTTCTAATAAATAGATAAATAATAAAACTAGTTTAAAATAAATTTAGTATTTTAATAAGTATACTAAGCTAAAAAGAGATATTAATTATTAAATATTAATTATAAATAGTTATAAAAGCTATATATTAGCTAAGTTTAATTAATACTATAAAGATAATAAGATTATTATTATTAGTATACTACTATATTTATCTTACTTACTCTAGCTATTAAATATTATATTATATTTATCTTTAAAGTATATATATAGTAATTAAATTAATCTCTTTATCTAAACCTTTATTAACTATATTATTAAGTTTAAGTTCTTTTTTATATTTAAAGTAGCCTATAATAAAACTTTTATAGTAGAAAATATTAAATCTATATTTAAAAGAGCTAGAATTACCCTTTAAAACTCTAACTCTTTAATTTTTAAGCTTAATATTTATCTATAAACTTTAATATAGTCCCTCCCTATTTCTCCCTAAAAATAAAAGTCTTAGATACTATTAAATACTTAATAAACTATTTAATAATTAAGTTTTATTAAAAATAGAATCTCTACTTATTAGAGAAGCTCCTCTATACTAATTATAAAGGCTATTAACTAGATAGTAAAGGGTATATAGGTAATAGTATATAAACTAATTATTTTAAAGAATTAAGTCTATACTTTTAAAAAGGCTAATATAGTACTTATTAAATATTAGAAAGCTAAAAGAATTTAAGTATAACTTAAAGGAATACTTACTATTAAAGAATCTTAAGCTTTTATTTAAAAGAAATAAAAAGAAAAGTAGCTAGCTAGTAAAATAAATAGTAAAGCTAAAAAGTTAGTTTATAGTAGACTAACTAAATAATAGTATAGTAACTATAGTAAAACTAGATATAATATAAGAACTTATAAGAAAAATATAAAAGACTTTAGTTAACTAGATTCTAAATAGATTATATCCTTTTTAAATTAGTTAGTATTAATTAGTACTAATATATATAAAATATAGTCTACTATAGACTATATTTTTAATAGTATAGTTAGTATTAATTAATATAAAATATATATTTTCTACTAAAAGTTATTTATCTTAAACTAGTACTATACCTATACTAACTTTTTTAAATTAGCTAAATTAATTAAAAATAAGGTTATTAAAGTAGTTAGTATTAGTTAATACTAACTTTTATTAAATTAATTATACTAGGTAGGTACTAGGGTTAATATAAGTTAATAGAAATTATAAAAATCTACTACTTACTAATATCCGCTACTAACTAATTAACTATATTATAATTAGAACTTATTTATTATTAATATAATTTTAATAAATCTAAGGACTATATTACTTTAAATTATAGTATAAGTATTACTATTTAATTAACTACTATTAGTAAGTTAAATAGATAGTTAATAATAATAATAGTATCCTACCTCTTTAACTTTACTATTTTATAATTATTAAATAATTACTAATTAATATTAGTTAGCTTCTTATATATATATATAAATAGTATAAGGTAAATAGGTTATATTAGTCTAGTCTATTATTATTATCTATTTAGTTAGTTACTTACTTATAGCTATAAGCTATAACTTTACTATATATACTATATATAATTATATAACTATATAACCTAATCCCTTTTACTTACCTTTATTCCTATATAAAGTATTAAGATTTATTATTTTATAAATATATACTTTTAATTTATTCTATTTTATTATATTAGTATATTAACTAATATTATTTACTTAGTACTTTAAATATATATAGATTTTATTATAAAATATTAAATATTATTTTTATATATTTAATTAGATTATAAAAAGAATATTAATTTTATTTTTATTATATATTAATTTTTTTTATAAGTATTTATTAGAAATTATATTATTAACTTTTAATATAATATAAAGAAGAATATTATTAAGTTTTAAATTTTTATAAAAAGAGAAAAAGCTTATAAAGTTAAAATTTATTATATAAGTAATTTTAATAGCTACTATTTAATATATCTACTTTACTTTAAACTAAAGTTTTAAAATTATTATATTTATAGTATATCTTTAAAGAATTAAAAAGTAAAGGGATAATAGTAATTAGTAGTAGTATAATATACTTTATTTTAATAAGTAAGTAAAATCTATACTTATCCTTTTACTTTAAAAAATAATAATATTAATAATAATATAATAATAGTTTTAATAACTTTTTAATAAAAAACGTTTTAATAAAAATTTAATTTTAAATTTAATTACTCTCTTTTATATATATCTTTTATAGATTTAACTTAAAATATACTTTTAAATAAAAGCGTTAAATATATACTTTATATAATAATAATATAACTAATTATATATATATTATAATTAACTAATAATACTATTAACTACTTTAAATAATAATAGATTTATTAATTATTATATTCTTATAAATAAAAATAGTTTTAATTATTTTTAAAAAATAATTAATATAAATAAAGTTAATTTTAATAAATACTTTTTATAAGAAATATACTAGTTTTATAAAAAGTTTTTTAAATAAGTAGATATATTAAATATAAAGCTAGTTAATTATAATATATTATTTTATATTAAATATATATATTTATAAAAGATACTTTAAAATTATATAATATAAGCTTTTAAATTAAACTTATACTTTTAAAAAAACTAAAAGAAGGTTTTAAAGAGTTTTAAAAATAAATAAAGGTAATAGAATATAATTTTAACTATAATATAGCTAATTTAGGTTAATTAGATAAAAAGTAAGATAATAATTAAAAGGAGGAGATAGAGAATAATATAGTTAATTTAGAAGTAGAGGAAATTAAAGGAGATAATATATAAGTATATAAGATAAATATATATTAAATACTAGAGTATAAATTTATATTTAGTAATATAATTAAATATTTAATTTTTTAAAAAATCTTTTATTATATTTTTAAGTTTAATAATATTAAAGAGGGAATTATAAATACTTTATATATTAATATTTACTTTATTATTAAAGATATAGAAAAGATAATCTATTACTATATAATAAATATTATTATTTATTAAATACTTATTTACTTCTATATATATTTTATTATAATTTATAGTAAAACTTTAAAGATATTCTATCTTATCTTTAATTATATTTAAATATTCTTAATTTTATCTAAATTTATAACTATATCTTTATTATTATCTAGATAATCTTTATTTATTATATAACTAGGGGTAATTCTAGTCTTTTCTATTTATAACCTAATATCTTTACCTACCTTTTTATTTTTTAAAATCTTTAAAGTTCCTATACTACTCTTTTTCCTTTTTTCTATTTCTACTACTTCTTTTCTATTCTTTTATATAAATAATACTTTTTTATATCTAATTATATTATTTTACTCTTTACTTTAAATACTCTTTTTTATTAAACTAATACTCTTTTTTAATTCTTTAGTAATAATAGTCTTTTTATCTATTACTAACCTTTTTAGATCTTCCTACCTTTTATCTATATTCCTACTTTCTACTTTAAACTTTATTAAATCTAGTAGCTTTAAATTAATTAAGTTTAAAAAGATAAGAATAAAATTAGAGATATTAGAAAGATATAGCTTAAAACTTTTTTTAGTAACTTAAATACTTACTTCTTTTATAACTTAAGTTAAACTTTTTATTATACTTTTATTAACTTAAGATTATATTATAGTAATATATATTTTAAATATATTATTCTTTATTTAACTTATAAGTATAAAGATTTAAAATAATTATCTTTATATTTATTTTTATAATAGTTTAAAAAAAACTTTATTTAAACTAAATCTTTTTAATAAAAGTATAGCTAACTTATATAGATTAAAGATATTAAATAAGTTTAAAAAATACTTTAATTTATTATTACTATTAATAAAGGTAATTAATAGAATATTTATATTACTATACTTATTCTCCTTTTTTATATCCTCTTTTTTAAATTATTTTTTAAAATTATTAATTTTTTTATTTATAATATTAACTATATAATATTCCTATAAACTACTATTATAATTTAAAAGCTTTTTTAATTTTACTTTACCTTTATTATTTAAAATTAAATAGTTTTTTTTATTTTTTATAAAAGTTATATTCTTTAATTTTTAAATTAAAGTTTAAATTATAATATTATAACTTATATTAATAAAAAAAGTAAAAAAAGAAACTATAATAACTTTATTTTTATTATAATTAAAGTATTCTTTATATTTAAAAGTTAATTTAAATATATTATAAAGGTTATTTTTTAAAATAAATTAAAAAGTTATAAAGATAAACTAAAGTAAAGCTATACTATTAAAGAAAGATTATAATAGTAGAAACTTATAAAAATATAAGAAAGTTTTAAGTAAATAAATATTCTTTTAATACTTTAAAATAATTAAATATATTTAAATATCTTTATTAACTTTAATATATTTAATATAATAGAATATAAGTAAAAATTATATTTTAAGCTTTTATATTAATTTAAGAAAATTCCTTTATTTATTAGTTTTCTTTATTATTTATATATTAATATTAGATTTATTAAATAAAATAATTAAAGTTAAAGGTAAGGAAGTTAGTTAATAGTAATAAGTATAATAAAACCTAGTATTAGTTATACTTATAAATGAAAAAGGGAATTAACTATTTTATAGATAATAAGTTATATAATCTAATAAATTACTTTAAAAAAATTATAAGGTAAAATAATTAAATATATTAAATAAAGTTTATTAAAAAAAAGAATATAAAGATAATATAATAAATATAAAGTACTTTTAAATTATTAATTTTACTATATTAAATTCTTTTATTAATAGTAAAGAAAAGTTATTAAAATATATTTTATTTAATATTATTATTAGTTTATAGTTTTAAAAGCTAATTATAGTATAAAGGATAATATTCTTATCTTTAATAGCTTATAGCTTAAATTTAATAGCTTTTAATTTAAATTTAAGTTTTTAAATATATAAAAGTAGAATATTATCTATAGTTATTAGCTAGGCTTATAATTATAAGAAGTAATAGTATTAGATATAGTTACTTAATTATATACCTAGAGAGTGTTTACCTAAAGGGCCTATATATAGGTGCTATAGGGTAACTAAGCATTTAACGTATTATTATAATAGTTATTATAAAAGATTTAATAATAAGAAAAGAGAGAAGGAAAAAGTTAGAATATATTATAAAAAGGTAGCTATAAGGAATATTATAGTAGTTTTATATTAAAGGTATATTAATAGTAAATATAAAGAATATTATAAAGTTAAAAGTTATTTATAAAAAGTTTAATATATATATAAATAGTAAAAAATAGATAAATATAATAGATATAAAATATTAATATAAGTAATATATTATTAAATTAGTTAATTAATAATAGATAAATATAAGGTTTTAAAAAAGTAATAATAAGTAATTTTTTTTTATTTAAAATTAAATAAAGATAAAGAGAATAAATCTTTTATAAAAGTAGAAATTAAAAGAGATATAAATATAATAGGAAAAAGAATAAAGTATTTAAAGAAAGTTTAAAATATAAAAAGTTAGATTAGATAATAAGGTTTAAACTAGAAATATTAGTTATAACTAGCTAGAGTTAAATAGTAAAACCTAAATACTTATATTATTAAAATATAGTAGATAGGAGGAAAAGAAGTAAAATAAATATACTAGCTTAAAGATATATAGTTTAACTAATAGCCTAACTAGATTAAAGTTATTAAAATAATAGTTTTTAATTATACTTAAATATCTTTAATTTTACTTAAAAATATAAAATATATAAATATTATCTTTATTATAGTTATAAGGTATATATATTTAATAAATAATATTTATTAAATAAAATAAATTAGTATTAATTAGTTATATAATATAAACTAATAGTTTAAAGTTATAACTTATATATTTCTTAAATATTATTAAAGTTAGGGGGTAAGATAGAGACTTTCTTTTAATATAGGTATACTTAAAGATAATCTTTTAATTTCTAAAAAAGCTTTTTAATTACTAGGAGAGCTAAAAGGTTTACTCTTATAATAGTCTTTTATAAATAGAATATTATATTTATAGAATAATATTTAAGATTTTATATAAAAATAATAAATATAGGTGAAATTATTTTATATTTATAATTTAACTTTTCTATTACTATTTAGGTTTTTTTATTATTATAATATTACTATAATACTTTATATCTTCTATATTACCTATACTATTTTAAACTATAAAAACTAAATTCTTATATTTATAATTATTCCTTTTTTTCTTTATATATCTATTATAAAGCTAGTATTATACTATTAAACTAAACCTTTTTAACCTATTTTTATAACTTCTTTCTTATAATACTTATTAGCTAATTTTTAAGCTAAAGGTATAAGAATAGCTTTATTAGATCCTTAGTAAACTTAACCTCCTTTAATAAAATATTCTTTACCTTATATACTATATTTATTAGTATTTTAATTCCTTTTCTCTATATATATATTTTATATATTTAAATAAAAAAAATATTTATCTTTATAATTATAGTAAATATAGTTATTATATACTCCTTTATATTAATCTAAACTACTAATAATATACTTTTATATAAATCCTTTAAAATTAAAGCTATTATAAAATATATATAGCTCTTTATTCTTCTTTAAAAAAAATATAGTTATTATAATTTCTAATATATTATAACTATTCTAAACCTTAAAGTTCTTCTTTATTTTAATTAAACTAGTTTATTTACTAATAGAATAGATAAATTATTAAATAAATTAGTTATTATAATATATTAATATATCTTTAACTACTTTTATTAAGCTTTTATTTACCTTATTCTTTTTAAAATACTTTATAATAACTATATAACTTTCTTTAAAAAAATACTTAATAATTTTAAATATTTTAATAATAAGATAATCCTTATTCTCTAAACTTTTAAAAAGGTAGTTACTATTTATAATAAAAAGGTTATTATAAAGATAAAAGATATTAATTATATAAAGCTATTACTTTTTAGTAAAAAATACTATAAATAGAAGTATTATAATCTATATTAATTAATAAGTATATAATAGAATAGTTTATATAATATTTTAATTTATATTAAGTTTACTTAGCTAATTCTCTATTTTAAATATATTAATAAATATACTATTATAAAGATTATAACTATAAGTATATAAATAGTAAGATATATAACTTATAGTTAAAGATTAAATATTTATTTAAGAGTAATATATAGAATTATATAGCTTAGTAATAAGTAGTCTAAAGTTTAGCTGTTTTTATAGGGTTAGTATAGTAAGCCTTTGGCGCCTGGTGTAATTTTTTCTAAGTGTTAGCTATTAATCGCCGTATACAAGTGTACTGTCGGCAGATTCGCCGCCGCCACAGCACTCAAGTGGAGCCTCGGCGTTAATTTGATCTGGTGTCAACCCAGGCCAACGCAGAGGAGCTCGTTTAAGAGATGACAAAAATAGATCAGCTCTTGGCGAGAGCATCTCTGCGCGGCGAATTCTCTAGGTGATGACGATTGACTCGGCATCGTTCTACGAGCAGCCGCTGGGACTTACACCCTACCAGATCATGTTTGTTTTTATTTACTCTAAAACTTATTTACGCTCCTCTCCATGATCAAAACCCTCTAATGGAAGGTTATCATTGGCGAGGAGGTCGCTGTGGCAGTTTGTCGCCTCGGTTTGTGAGAAACTATGTTAACTTTGAATATTGCCACAGATTACTTCACAGGATTTAGATGCTCAAGGTGTTTCAGGTGGAGTCATATCCTTCACAGCTGCGAATCAGGCAGTGATAGAGCCTAAGAAGGCATCCGTGGCTGTTGAGACCCATCTCTGGGGGGCTCATACAAGCATGTCGTTATCAATACTAGGTAGATACTAGTAGGAGTGATGCAGCGACCTGGAGAGGAGAGACAGTTTGAAGACGAGTGAGTGGGTCGTAACAACAAAACGGCAGTGGAAAACCTGGATGAAGTTGTTAACATTAAATTGCTGAATCACTCACTCTATTAACTAACTTCCTCTTAAACACTAGATTCAGGGGGTGGCACCTTGCGCCAGCGGTCAAATGCTCAAAGTTGATCTCTATTCCATGTACGTGAGCTTAATGAGACTCAAGTCCAATCAACATCTTCAAATGCGATTATGCGTCAACTCATCCGAGTCTTGTCGCAGGAATTGTCAGCGACCATTTAAGACGTTTTGTGGGCTCAAATTCTCATCCGAGTGCGAGTCCGGGCGGACCATCAGCATCCACGATCGATTGCATGAGCCCATATTGGTTTCAGACGTTATCACCACCGTCCAATTTCGCGTCCCAAAATTGAGATGAAATCGACGCAGAAGTTTTGCAATACCCGTGGTCTTTCAACGTCCTCGCTATGGATTAATGTGTGCGATTTCGTCTCGGTAATGGAAACCAGCTCACGACTAGTGACACGTTGATTAAAGTGGGACTCAATTAGGGGGGCGGATGGAAATTTGAGTCTTCCTAAATAGTTTGCTCAGCGCGTGTCGTTTCCGATGTATTCTCCAAAGACAATTGTACCTCTGACATATTCTAATTGTCGCTTTTTTCATTGTTTTCCAGACGTCTAAAGACAGTCATATTGTATGCCATGCTTGCCTTAGATCCCGCAGCTCGAATGATTTCCGCTTCCCCCGGCCGCGGAACTATCGGTTGGCCGGCTTGGTGAGCATGGTCAACGATATTTGATCTCGGCACCCGTGCAAGATCTTCGCGCCTCACACCAATGACAGGACCACGGTTAATTGATTGATCGCGAGATTGAACCCTATCTATGTGTTGATACGTTCCCCAGTTACGCCTTATGAATACTCATCGTTGTCGGCACCGGGCCGTGTCGCAAGAAGCATAATCACACGTCCGCCTCTTGAGAATCTCATATTTCACTTGTTTCAATGCTCTAACGTGCTCCGTTGCCGGCTTAACCACAAATATCAGTTGACCCGTTGGAATATTAAAGAAATACTATGGTCGCAATCGTGCAGTACTACGCTGACCGAGCCCTCCGATTCGGGCACATGAACTCATTACATGATGCTTGTGTCCTCAGAGGAAATTCTTTGAAACGTCAACCAAGATTCCGCACACAGGCAGGAATCGGCATGGACTAATTGGTTCTCCGGTTGGACAAATATATGTGGATCCCTGTCACTGCGAACGGTGAAACTTCTTGCCAAACAATGACAGATCTCTGCCTCGTAAGGCGAGCGTCAGTAGTGGGCCGGGGATCAAGGTGTACACATATATTTGAAGTCGGATGCTCTGCCGAGTGCTTCCTTAGCGAAGCCATATTATAGATACATTACAAAATTGAGATCAAGATCGTGTGGACTGTATCCGTCACGAACAGATGGTATTAAGGCAAGGTCATTACTTCTTTCCCTGCAACACATCATGATCTTAGGAGGCAGTGATAATCTCGCTGTCGGATATTTTGTTCATCGTTTTACTTTGTACATGGCAAGGAAATACGGCAAACGCGGGCATCTTCCGCGGATGAGCCGCTGCAGGAGTACGTATCGACCTTCATGAGCACCCTCAATATGGAAATCCACGATCAGGAGGCGTGAAAGTCAAAGGACAGTACATTAACTCCAAAGTCGTCGTCCTCAAAAGAGCTCTGGCTGGAAAGCAGACCCCACGAGTCTCATGCATCTCCTCTGCAGTTGACCTTTTTCAATTGAGCGCATCGGATCCATCAATTCATCTCAAGCTACTTCAGGTGCATATAGACATCGCAATTGGCTGTGCCCATCCTGGTGTGCTTACGGCATTGATGTAAATGTTCACTACACGACAATGTGCCCGTTTCAAGACCGGCTGGAGGCTGCCGACTCCGAGGATGAGATGCGACATCACACTTCTTTGGCCCAATATATATGTCCCTCCTTTCCGTGATAAGAATTGATATCGATGCTGTGGAGACGTGGGGGGCATGTCAAAGGAACTCAGACGTTTACACGTACTCTACTATGGGATCTCGTAGGAATTGCGTGAAAAGGAATAGCCTTTAGCCTTCGGTGCCTCTGTTTCAGGCTGGAAGAGCTATCGATGATGAGCTGGAGGGGTGCAAAGATTTTGACACTAAATGGGCCGCGCAGGATCAGGGCAGGCCTGCAATAGTTCAGTTAGATAACCATATAATCGGGGAATTACTGCCAATAATGAAGCAAAAAAGCTGATACCCTTAGTCGGAAGCTGAGCAGCCTCGAGATTATCCGGTTACAGACTGGCAACTCAGGGCCACCTTGGCGTGCCGTGGCCGCACGCACGCATGAATGATCTACAAGCATCTGGGGCAGCGGCGCCAAGTCACAGGCACCGAATCTGACGCCGGCTACATCCGGAGCTCTGGCCAGGTTGAGCATCGCATAGAATGTAACCCTGGCCCTGCCCCGATGCGATGCAACACCATGAAAAGCTGTGTACATGTTTGGGCACCTGCCGAGAGTGACACTCGTTTGGGGGGCGAGTTTTACCCAACCTCACAAAGGTTATTGTGCCGGGGATTTGGCAGATGCCTCCTCGACTGGCCTGGATCCCCCTGAATCAGAATGCTATCTTGTAGTTCACAAAGACGTCGGCTAGCCCAGTGGATTCTTGACATGTTCCTAAAACATTCACATGCCATGTCATGTCCTTGAGCTGTATGCAACTGGCGCATCCTTATTCTGAAATCTGACAGCTCTGGGCTACGGAAAGAAAGTCTTCATGAAGCGCCTCAGGCTCCAGCACCGGACAGCCTTTTTGATGGCTTTTCTGACATTTCATCACGCGGGGGAAGCGCAACTGGGAGAGAGACAGAATCCTGCGTTTATCACGGCGTTGCCAACGGTCGCGGCAACGACATTATCCACCTCTTCAGCGTCCCCATCGGGAAGCCTTGAGCCAAGCCTGTTACCAAATCCTCCTCAGCAGCCAGGTCCGATCTTCACGCCGAATCCTTCGACTATCGACGTTGCCTCATCCCCAGCTCTCGTTCCACCCACGGTCCTACCATCTTCGACGCAGATCTCGTCCACTACCGCACCAGCTACATCTTTCCGGCCTTCGACGACTCGTCCAACTCAGGCAGCAGCGGGCGCGGTCGAGATTATAGATGATCATTACTTTGGCGGCATTCCGAATCCGAGCCCTGATGTGCCCGTCACCGGCTTTTTCTTGGTGCTTTTCATCCTCGGGGCCCTTGTCTATGGATGGATTTACTGGAGGAACGCCAAGCAACCGATCAGAGGGAGCAACGGAGATAGACTGTCGGCGTTGATGATCTGCTTCTGCCTAGCTGAAGCTCTGGTCTGCGTTTTCCGTCTGTCCTGGGCCAGCACCGACATGCAACCCGTGGTCATATTTCTCGCACTTGTCTCTGAAAGCGTTGGGTAAGTCTTCCGTGCATGTGCCAAGTTTTGAACGTGGTCTATTGCATGGTCCGTCTCGAGCTGACAGCGACATCCTACAGGAGCGTCAGTCTGTTCACGGTGAACTTTCTTCTGACCAATCGCCTGGTCCGCTTATTTGATCTCCGTTCCTCACTCTGGACAAGATCCATTATAGCTTCCGTCGTGAAGCACGCCATGGCCATGGCGTGCTCCTTGGTCATACTGCTACATGTCCTCGGAGCGGGTCTACATGAATTCAACAGGAACGCAGGAGAGATCGAACAATCAGGAGCAAGACTACTGCAGGCCAGTACCGGTCTCCTCATGATCACCGGGTTCATCTTTCTGGTTGTCGTCTTAGCAGCTAGTACCGCCGCAAACCGCACGCGAGTTGAGAAGTTTACCGCCAGAATGACCGTGTACTTCATCGGTGCTGGCGCACTGACGATGACAAGCCAAATCGCACGTTTCGCCTCGACATTCACCATTTGGCAGCCGACGGATCAGACCTCCATCGGCATACTATCTAAGCCGGTCTATTACATTACAGGCTTTGGTATGAGCGTCTCAATTATCATTCTCTACGCAGCTTCGAGGATCGACTTGCTCTTTGGCAAGAGCTCAACCTCTAATGGACGATCCTCACCCCAGCCATCACAAGGCGAGCAGCGGGTAAAACCAATGACATTGAAACCCAGCAGGGGGTCACCGCTGCGTCTGAATCCTATCCTGACGCCTACCGGTGATGACGGACGTTACCATAATTCCAAGGATTGGTCGGATACTCGGAGTCCTATGACAGCATCTAGTGCTGGGACATTCACGCTGGAGAAGAAGGGCTATGTCGGATTTGGCTGATTGTACATTCATTATTGGTCGTCGCTTTCAGCGATTACCGGTACAACCCCGTGGTGAATAACCCAAGAAACCTTTCCGGACATGTCCAGGATTAATAATTACCACATTAATGCATGCCTAATGCAGCAACTCAAGAGAGGAGGAGTCTATCGCTTTTGTATTATAGAGGACAGGATTTTAATCACAATACCCAAAACATCGCAACCCACACACAAGACCTTACCAATACTTTTCTACCCGAGTTCAGGCGTGCATCTGCAGATCCCTGGGAGGTACAAAATGTTTCTATTGTGAAATGACAATTGCAGACAATGTCTTGATCAGAGGCTGTAATCAGTCTGATCCAACTCTCAACGGCTATGTAGCACAGCCCCGACCTTCGTTGCAAACCAAGGACGTCCTCACGGCGACGACAGGGCCTTTGTTTCCCGGGCCGTTGCTTTCACCAACGTCTGCTAACTAACTGCCTTAGTGTGCTTGCGCCGAGGCGACCGGAATGAGATGGGAAGTAGGAACCCATGTCAATCAATGCATGATATGCGGTGTATCACATGTGCCAGGCGTCACACTACCATCCGCGCCCGGGGTGCGGGACCCCCTTGGGCGATATATGGTTACATTAAACTTAGCGGGAAAGGACCCGACAACGACAACCAGGTCTTCTCCCGATCAATCGACGTTTCGGGCGGCCGTACATCGATCTGCCACCCGCAACCTTTTGACTTTTGGGTGACGTGGTGGATGGAGGGCATCGCTGGAGAGCCCATGCTTTTTGTGATTTACCTCCCTCCACTTGCCGAAACGTCACGTTTCTCAATAATGACTCGGCCCTCTCGGCGTTGTGTTTCTTGGGTTTCGAAAACAGCTCAGGGTGTGTGACCAAGTAGTGCAAATCTCATGCGATGAGGTCCTGACCGCGTCGATCTGAGACCAGCAAGGCCCCTGCAGTAGTAGTTGAACCCTTGTTTGTAGTTTACCTGCGGAGACTCGAGGATCCGCCAAGGCAACTTAGAGCCGCATGGTCGCAACCATCACTCCAGCCAGGCACATCAGCATACCGGCCAGGCGATCGATTCGAGCCCACGTATATTGTTATATGATATGATATTTGGCAGGCTACACCTCCTCACTGTTTCCTATTCGGGACTCGGATCCCTCCGAGATCGCTAGCACGTGTGCAAAGTGGGGGATCTCGTCACATCACGGTCCACTTTTGTCGTCTCGCCTGATAACATGCCCATCGCTTCTGCTCAACGTCCAGACGGACGGCCAGATGTGCGATTTCCTCTTTGGGTTGTTTTCTGCGAGTAGCGCCTAGTCCATCTAATCTTTTCAGACAGAGACCAAGCCCGCTGTTCGTCCTGCATGTCTGATTGTCGTTTGGACAAACGGTGTTTCACGGCAACTAGATGGGCGCCGTGCCTAATTCGTAGATATCCTATTGCGGGCCCGGTAGCTTTCAAACGTATAATGGACGCGCAAGAACCAAGGCCTCCTTAGAATCGCAGTAAAGTCGTGTGTAGAGGCGTGTGCTCACCCACAAATGCCCTCCCATGAGTTCCAGCCCAAATGTTTCTCAACAAATGCATGCTGCTCGCCGCAACGAGCTATGGCAGCTTCGTCGCGGCGACGGCCGCTGAGCAAGATATGAGACGAGACTTGGGATCGATCCAAGCTTCCCTAGGAGGCGTCAACACCGCGCTCGCAAGCCTCGACAGCGCCATTCTCAAGAACCCAGCGGACCCAAAGGTCCTCTTCAGCAGCATCAATGTTCTCGACTCCATCCAGCAGGCGACAGCCTCCATCAACGCCTCCCAGCCCTTGGGGCCAGCAGATACGTCCAACCTCAAGGCCACGACAGACAGCCTCGTGTCGAACGTCAACGTCACAGTGACGGACCTCATCAACCAAAAGCCCGTCTTCGACCGCCTCAACCTGGAGAAAGTCGTCCTCCTCCAGGTTCAGAATATCCAAGGCGCCGCGCTCGTCCTGGCGTCCACACTCGCTAGCAAGGTCGATCCGACAGCGTCCGCGCTCGCTCTTGACGGCATCAGTGCCCTCAACGCGGCGCTTCAGCGGGGCGTGGCGGTATACTCCGGCGTCGCTGCAGGCCCTACGGTGCCGCCTGCGCCAGCTGCTGCTCCTCCGCCGCCGTCGAATCCTATCCCGCCACCAAATTCCCAGCCATCGAAGTCCCAGCCATCCAATCCTCAAGCATCGAGCCTCTTGCCATCAAGCTCGCCATCAAGTGCTCCACAACCCAATCCGCCCACAGGAATTATTGGTCCGGGGCCATGGACGATGATGATGCCAATACCTGGCACGTTTGAGGCCGGTGTGACTTGTATATGCATGTGCCCTCCGGTAGCAGCTTGCGGGACATCATGACCAGAAGATGTAGCTAGAGTATGATCGGCAGTAGGACCCAGCAGGGAAGAACTTGAACTAGGGCCCTCTCAGGTCTCCTAATAAATAATTCTATTGAATTGGGCCGTTTCGCAAGGTCCCTATCAGCGTTGTAATCGGGGCTTTGAACATGGCGCAGTGTACACCTGGCTCCATTGCCCCTATTCGACCCTGCAGTACGCCAGTAAAGTAGCCCAGATAACAGTCATCCAATCCGGAATGTTTCCTAATCCAACCAGTGCTTGGCGTCCCTGTTGGGCGGTCCAGTGGCTATTACAGCACGGCTTCCTCATCATCAGACTCCGTCGCGCCGTATATATCACCAAACTTCTCCTTCAAGAAGGCCGCCACTTCAGGGTTCACCATTAACTTATTCCTCAGAAAATCGCCATCGCCCTCGATTTTTAAACCATTGAGGCCCGTCGCCCTCGACAGCGCGACATACACCTGGCCATCCTCGAACGCCTTGCTGAGGTTTACGATCACGCGGTCCAAAGTCAGAGACTGAGACTTGTGGATGGTCATGGCCCACGCA
Organism: Diaporthe longicolla; assembly: GCA_000800745.1. NCBI lineage: Eukaryota > Fungi > Ascomycota > Sordariomycetes > Diaporthales > Diaporthaceae > Diaporthe > Diaporthe longicolla. The sequence goes on along the minus strand of JUJX01000187.1, from coordinate 69,013 downwards.
GGGGCCAGCGGAATCTGCGTGCGGGTGAGCAGGCTATATGGCTCCTCGTCCCCGAGCTGACTGATGCTGCACTCGGCGTACACAGTGCGCCTGATCCCGTTGTGGAACCGCACCACGGGCCATTTCTTGACAGGCGCGGATTCGCTCCCTATGAAATTCTTGATCTCGCTCTCCTGGACGGCGGCGTGCTCGCCCCTAAGCATCCTCTGGCCAGGCTGCGGCTCAACCTTCTTCCTTCCGCGGGCGTCAGTTGTCTCCTTCATCGGCATCTTCTTCGGGTCGTAGTCCTCGAAGCCACAGATGACGCCCTGGGAGCCGTTGCAAAGACCGGCCTCGAGATCAAGATTCGTGAGGAGGACTACCAACATTCCTCTCTTGAGCTCGACGCACTTGGCCCAGCGATGGTCTTCCAATGCGTATAGGGGCCGCTTTGTGTCTGGCGGAGACGCTATCTCCGACTCACTGTTCCATTCACCACGCACGCCCTTCCGCTGGAGGTGAGGATGACACTCCCGCCAAAAGAAGCTGTCGTGGCACCAATATGCGTATTTGACACCCTTCAGTTGGTTGAATGCCGCGCGATTGACGTCTGAAGCTTCCTTTCGGGTCGAGTACAGCTTGGTCGCCTGGGACACTCGACATTGGTGGTCCATGAGAAGCGCTATCTCCGACTCATTCATCTGGTGTCCTAAACGACACTTTTGCAGCATTCGGATGAACTTTTGGTCGTTTTGGCGATGGATTGTCTTCAAGTGAAAATGCACAAAGTTGCATTCTTCCCAGGCATTGCTCCTAAAGGCCCACTTGTCCTCGTCGGCGTACTCGCCGTGGAGCCTGCAGACATGGACCAACTTCCCAATGTCGTTGACCTTCGTAGTCATCTCTCTGCCGCATTCGAGGCAGTGTTGAAATGGTTTCACAGGCGGCAATTGGCAGAAATCCCCAGTAACAACGATCTGGCATCCTCCGAAGGCCGGCTGCACGGCCAATGTAGGATCATGTCGGGCAGTCTTCATGAGAATGTTGAGTCTTTCGAGATGCAGGTTTTCCACCATACTGATCTCATCAATGACCAATACGTCCTAAGCAAGTATCAAGTCAGTCCTGCTGCGGGTCCTAAAGTATTGCATACAGGAGCGTTGCAAGACAAGAGAGACGGAAATTCGTGGGAGGGAAGCAGTAGTGCTTACAGTCTTTGCGAGTCGCCTATATACATTCTTTCCATGCGCCCCTTGCTTTATTTTGTCGATGGGGAGTTTGTGAGAACTGGGTGTCCAGCCTGCAAAAGTCCAGGTTGTAGAGCCACCGACGTTTAACGCTGCCCGGCCAGTCGGAGCTATGATGCGGACTTTCTTCCCACTGTCTCGTAGTCGCCTGACAAACGCTTTGAGGACCGTGGACTTGCCGCAGCCGGCAGAGCCAGTGTAGAAGACATTGTGGCCCTGCTCGATTAAAGACACCAACTCGGCTTGTTCAGGGCATAAGTTGGGCTCGTCCCGGGCAGGCACCGGCTGTGATTCCGTGCTCGGCCCTGCTCTGTTGTCTTGAGGCTGAGCGGGTGGACCTGGTTTGCTGGAATCTGGGGCAGCACCATTTGGAAGCCCTGTTTTTGGATCGTAGGTCACATGCCGACCGTAGCCCGCTTGGTGTGAAAAGGTGTTTTCCTTATTTTCGACCCCAAACTTTGGCTGAAAAGACATGCCTCCTCCAAGTCCTTGGTGTTTCTGTGTTTGAGTGGAAGCAGCAGGCACATGGACTGGCTGGACCGGCGAGTCATCTAACAAGATGGGCCGGTCAGCTGTTCCGGTGACTTGGGTATGGTGCACTTGGGATGCGTTGTAGGCATGATCTTGCTGCCAGGACCTTTGCTGCTCCTGGAAACCCGGCTGTCCCCCGTGGTAGTAGTGTTGGGGGAAGGGGTTGACTGGGGATGAGAAGTGGAAATTTCTGTGATTCATCCAGTGTTGCTCCTCGTGGGCATGGGCAAAAGTAGGCGTTGGGTTGTTCCAGGCCGGCTGGAGTTGAGGGGGTGCCCAGGTGTGTCGGCTCTCAGATGCGGTTGTCGTGGCAGGGCCGTGAGCCCAGCCACTCTGGGTGCCGTTCTGAAGAGTGGTTGAGGCTGCCACAGGAGTCTGGCGGTGGCCATCCGCTGCAGTCTCTTCTGGGTCATTGGCAGCAACCTCGGCCGGGCTTTTGGCAGGGTTCGACGCCCGCCGATACAGCAACGTGAAGTCCGCCAATGGTCGCCGCACATGCTTGACTGCGAGAGGGTTTGAAGGCCGCGGATACAATCGCGTAAAATCAGCAAGAGGCTGGCGGATGTGTGGGTGGACCTTGGTAGAGCCTGGAGCCCCTGGATAGAACTGAGTGAATTCAGCCAGTGGCTGCCGTACGTGTGCCTTGACAGGGGGCGGTCGGGCGGGAGATGCTGCGTTGTTGTGCTGCGGCGCTGGCACTGGTCGCGGCTGCTGAGGCTCGCCAGAGGGGCCATCTTGCCGACTTAAAGTGAGGTCATCGCCTTGGAGATGCAGGCCCTCGGATGCGCCGCCCACAGAAGGGCCTTTGCGTCGCCGTTTGGGTGGAGGCTCAGCAGAGCCGGGCCAAGCAGCCTTCCGAGGGGCGAAGGGTGTGGCTGTCTGGGGCTGCACAGGGTCAGACCGAGTTGGCGACGACGAGGGCGGTGTTACTTGAGATGCCATGCTGAGTCAGGCACATCCGAATTGGAAAGAGTATAGATGAACGACGCTAATAAGAGGGCAAGCAAGAAGGACACGAGGTCGTCGCTGCTGCGAGTGCAGGGCGGTGAAACGCGTTGGGACGCGCTGGGCGATGCCATTACTCCGTACTCCATACTCCGTACATACAGGTAGGTACCTTGATACACCGTGGCGCGAACGGTACGTGAATTAC
>JUJX01000187.1:37160-66068 GCA_000800745.1 Diaporthe longicolla | reverse complement strand
CCGGCTAAGGGTCCAAGACCCTGAGTCTTGCAGCCCGCCTCCTCGTGCCCCCCCCCCTTCGGTACCCCGAGACCCCTGCCCTTTGTCGCCAACTTACACGCGAATAATAGAGAAGACGCCAGGACATTCTGTCTTGAGGAATCATGGGACCATTCGCTGCTTCTTTGGCTGACTGATACTGATTTCACTCCGAAGCGCAGCAGTGAGATTGGGCACACCTCGGTCGATCCACCCAACAACGAGCACGCGGCAAAACGAGACCACCAGCCTGGGAACAAGCCGGACGCAATGTTCTCTCCCTCTCTCTCTCTTATCCAAGCGAGGAATAGATCCAGATTCCAGACCGATTTGCCGGGCAGCAACCGTGTCCAATGGCGACATCGCCCGAAAATTTCAGCTGCATGGATCCCCCCTCCCCTCCCTGCCATTATCAATCCCCTCTCGGTGCTGACGGAAACTGAGTTATCGTTGACCGTGCTTACACAAGCATGCAGCATGCAGCACGCAGCAGCATCCGGTGCGTCAACGAGAACATGTTCCTGCTCTGCTGAAAAGCTTCAGGCTCCTCCTCTCTTGTCCCCCACGCCCATCTCTGCTTGGCTGGATATGCATTGTAGTCCTCATCTCTATTAGGCGTGCACCTTGAACCGCCATGGACGTCAAAGCCGGCGGGAACATCCCCGTCTCCCGAGCTGCCCCGGCCGACGCCGCCGGTGACTGCGAGCCCCAGTCTTCCGCCTCCACAATCAGCGATGGCGGCGTTCTCATCGACGACCAGCAGCACCCCGAGCTGGACAAGCGCATCGTGCGCAAGATCGACCTGAGGTTGTGCACCATCGCCGGAATTCTGTGTGCCCTCGACCTCATCGACTCTGGCATCATGTCAAGTGCTTCGGCCACATCCATGCCCCAGGACATCGGCCTTGTCGGCGGCCGCTACTCAACTGCAGTGTGGATCGTCACCCTGGCTCAGGTCGTCTTCAAGCTGCCTGCGACAATAGCCATGCGCTTCGTTGGGCCGCCCATCTTTTTCACAATTGTGACCGTCTTGTTTGGCCTCATTACCCTGTGCATGGCCTATGTTGCAGACTGGAAGCAGATGATCGCTCTACGCTTCTTGATGGGCCTGGCCATGTCTGGTATCTACCCCGGTCTGGCATATCTCATCTCCTCGTGGTACCCGCGCAAGGAGCAGCAGCTTCGCTTCGCCTACCTCCAGTCTGGGCAGGTCATCATTGTGGCCACAGGCAGTATCGTCAACTACGGCCTCAACTTTCTGGACCATTCCCACGGCTTGAGAGGGTGGCAGTGGATGTTTGTGGTGCAAGGCGCCATCACCATGTTCATTGGTGTTGTGGCATACCTCTGGGTCCCGCACTTCCCCGACAAGGTCGCCAAGACGAAGTGGTTTCTCACCCCGGCAGAGGCGGACGAAGTTATGACCACTTTGAATAGGGAAAGCAAAGATGCCGGCCCCCCTGAGCCTTTGACAGTCACAGCATTACTCAGGCCTTTCTTGGATGTCAAGATATACGCCTTCAGCATCTTGTTCTTCCTTCAGAACGTTGTGTCAACCGCCCTGTCCTATTTTATACCTCAAATTCTCATTGGAATGGGATTCACTTCGGACACTTCCATCTTGCTGTACGCGCCACCGTACTATTACGCGGTCATACCCGTCATAATCACCTCTTTCGTTGCCGACCGCATGGCCCTTCGAGGTCCGATTATCGTCTTCAACGCCGTGTGTCTTATCGTGGGCATGTGCATGCTTGGGTTCCCAAGCAATGTTGCCGTGCGCTACGTCGGTGTGCTGTTTGCGACGGGCGCCTACGTCTCGAACTGGGCCGCAATGAATGCATATCAGATGAACAACGTCACCGGCCAATGGAAACGCGCCACCGTGGCCGCCACAGTCAGTGGCTGCAATGCACTCGGTGGGATTGCAGGATCATATATATTTAGGTCCGCGGAGGCACCGTGGTACCCGACTGCCATCTGGATCAGCATCGGTAGCCATATTCTGATCATCGGGATCATCGCACTGTGCGGTGGGTTGTTCTGGAGGGCTAATAGAAGAGCAAGGGCTGGAAAGGGCGTCATTGAGGGCGTTGACGGCTTCAGATATATATATTGAACCATAAATGCGCAGGACGGTTAGAAACGGGCTATCGAAAGCCACAGCCCCAAGTCGGCTGGTATCCGGTACTTACCTCAGAGTAAACGCGCGTGCAACGTACTCATCGTGCCGTAAATATACCATCAGGCTCGATTTGCGCCACGCGATGCTGCTGAACGAGCCGCGAAACACAGAAAACGTGAACGATAGGTTCTTCTCACGCTCGGCAGGAGCTACCAGGTCTCGGCCCTCGCTGCTATAGCCAGAGCAAGGATCTTGTTCCATCTGGTCAGCACTAAATCTCTCAGCCGCATACCCCACCGATCCGATCTCTGGACGCAGGTCAGATGCTGATACCGTGCTTCTTCATGCCTTATTTGCATTTTGGTACTATTCCCATCATCCCACCTGCTGCGGAGTGCTGTCAGTCGCCAAATATGGACCACTTACCTCTGCCTAAAAACTCCCCCCTTGAACCAGTCGAGGTTCCTTGCAGCTGCACAACCGATTACGATGGGGGGCCGATGCTCCAGTATCCAACCCGCCGCGGCTGGACGGTTAGATATTCACCCTATGGCATCCTATATCTGGACGAGAATGGTGTGAAGCCAACCAATGCCAAGCTGGAAGACTTCATCCAGACCTGGCTGTATTTTGGATTCCTACACGAGCTTTTTGGTGACTTTGCCGATATCAAATCATTTGTTACGGAAAACATCCATGGCAAGCCCGTGGTGACGACTGCCCCTCTACAGGATTGTTTGAAGACCCTCTTCCAGCGTTGGAAAGGCGACGCGCCATCTCATGGGCCGGAAGAAAAAGAAGCGGTACGGGCCATCGCCCAGTTGGATTTCTTCATAGGTCAGTTTTCTCCGTGGCATGGTTTCTGGAATATGACTTCAAAATGTGCCGTTATGAAGGCCGCATGAGAACTTAAAATGCCAAAGACTTCAGGGATGAAGCGAGAAAATTATGAAGGCTCACACGATTGTAGGCAAGGTCGCCCTGAACACGAAATCGGTGTATCGAAAAAAGGAAGTAGACGACCGAATCTGGCTATCCATCGCTATACTCAGCGAGACAATGACCCGAATACGTTCAAATCACTTCATGGGAGACGAAGACGAGGACGTTGATGACGATACTGTCACTTGGAGGGCCTATGGGAACCCGACATTTGGTCAATTTCTGGTCGAGGACATGGCCAAAGTTGGCTGGTGTCCGTTTGATGTCGACAGAATCGACAAGACGGCGACCTCGGCCACACTACTTTACTACTTGTCTCATCTGCCACCTCCCAGGCCAAACATGGACCACTCGACATGCACGAAGGACATGTGTACATCCATGACAATTGACGCCTCATATCGCACGAAGCATGTTCCTGTGGCTTGTCAGTGCTGCTCAGAATTCTCTGACACTACAAGTGTTATCGACGTGTTACGAGGTGATAAGATGCCTTTGATTCAGGAGGAAATTCAACTCAAGGCCACCGAATGGCAACCGCAAGGCATTGAGGACCCCGATACCACGTGCTTCATGGAGGACGCTGATGCCGAACCCAAGTTCAGAATCATCGAGAGCGGCCAAGGGAGGGACTATGTCGCAATTTCCCGTAAGTACTTTCTGGATACATTCTTTACTCCTTCGAGGACAAGCATGTCCACCCACAGCCTACCCAGGTATATAATAAAGACCGTCACGGGCTACAGGTTTTAATGCAGGCTATGACCGCCGGGTGGCCTGCTTCTCGATATATCCCTGTGAAGCTGCTTCTTTGGTTTTTTGACGGCTAACTCTTAATACTGCAGATGTTTGGGCCGAGGGCCTGGGGAACCCTCATGGCAACTCACTACCAACATGCGCTCTGAAATGGGTTTCCAAGCAGGTCAATAGGTTTGATCTTCGCAGTGACGAGGGGTCGAAGGAGCACAAGCGGCGAATAAGACCTTTTGAGGAAGCTCTACAGGGGAAGACACCCTTCTGGCTCGACACGATCTGTGTACCGGTGTTACCTCAAGATATGCGGAAGAAAGCAATGAACCGGCTCCGCAAGCCATACCAGGATGCAGCTGTCGTGCTCGTGATGGACTCGTATCTTTACACAATAGGTACGACGGAGATCGATCCCATGGAGATGTGGGCCCGTCTTCTTTGTTGCAGTTGGTCCCGCCGCCTATGGACGTTTCAAGAGGCCCGCCTGGCGGGGCCCGGGCGCCTATGGGTCCTTTTCAAGGATACTGTGATGCCGATAGAGGACATATGGCGCGGATTCAGCAACAGCCTTGCGACTGAAGAGCTTGAGACCGAGCTACATCTTAAATGGCGCGGCAGCAATGTCTTGCGTGGACTGGCAGAGATGGGCCTACCCATATCTGAGACGATCTTGAAGGCCTACAGAGCTGAGCCAGATATTTGGGACATGAGAGAGTCACTCAGTAAGCACATGCATTTCGTTCTCGCGCGTGTGTTCCTCTCATACCTGCCAGGTGTCTAACACATAGTAGAGGCTCGGGCGGTGAGTGTCCCTGAGGACGAGGTGCTGTGCTTATTCTGCAATATGGGCCTAGACATGGAGCTGGTCATGAGTACGCCACAGGAGGACAGGCTGGCTGCCTTCTGGCGGAATGTGAGGAAGATCCCAGTTGGACTGGTGTTCTCGCACGCGTCGAGGAAAATGACTGTCCCGGGCCTTCGATGGGCTCCTACATCCTTCCTGGGAAGCTTGGAGAGATTTTTCTGGTACATTGAACAAAATCTCAGACCTCGGAGGGACGGATTCGTGACGGAATATGGACTGCAGATTCAGGTACCCGCCCTCCTGTGTGACCCGAAGCTATTGCTCTGGGACGATTCGTATGAGTTGTTGTTCGAGAACGAAGACGGAAAACTGGTCTTGAGGGACGAAGAGGACTGCTGGTACTTCGTTGAGCCTCGGGACTTCTGGAATCAGGGACGGACTGACAAACCGAAGGAAAATGAGAGATTGGCCATTCTACACGTTCAGCACATCGAGGACTTCGACAGGGAACCCACAGCAGCGACTGGTCAGTCCACCGGTGATCCTTTCGACTTCAAACTGTCGATGTGGGCCGTACTTGGCATAGTCGAGGATCCGGAATCTCCGAAAGCAAAGGAGGGTGAAAGAAGTCGGAGCATCGACGGGACGGTCCAGGTGCTGGATAGACCCTCTGATACCCCCGACCCTGTAGACCTACCCCGGTTCCGAGGCTATCGACATATGAGCCTGCATAGGTTCTCGGACGCTATGTGCGATTACTACCGCGCTGTAGCTCTGACGGTGGAGCTATTTGTGGCTCTTGAATGTGGTAGACGATTGTATTTCTATGAAAATTCGGGGGAAAAGGTCGATCTCATCTCAAAGCTGCTTGAACAGCAACCTGAGACATCTACAAGCTCTGCGCAAGGAGAAGACCCTAGTAGAAGTGGGCGTGAATCACCTGAAATGGCCTCCACGACTTCGACTTGTGGCAACGAAAGCCATGATGACGGAGTTCTTTCCCCAAATCTGAAAGACCTGAATCTCGGAGATCTATCAAAACAAAACGCCGAGCAAGGAAAAGCAAACAATCGTCTGAATATTTTCGACCAAGTCCACGAAGACTCTTATTCCGAATGGCAGACCCTGGAATCAGACCATTCTGGCAGCCAGGCATCTGGGACAGACCGCGAAGACGTCATTGGGAGCTACGAAGAAACCCCGGATACATATACGCTCAAGGAGCTGAGTCGTGATAATTGCGAGCGGTTCGCCAACATGTTCGTCCGATTTGACAAACGTGCTCGCAACATTACACGGGCGGTAGGCGCCAACCAGGGCAGAGACGAGGAGCAGAGCTACGACCAATTCGCAAAGTCTGCCCGCTTCCAGCTGCAGATGAGGAAACGCAATACATTGAAACGGCTGAAGAGGGAGACCTGGTGGATCATTGATTGACAATCCCATGAGGAGTCATTTCGGCGCAGCCACGAGCTTATTGCTAGCTGCTGGATGACAGCTCCACTCGATGCAAACACAGATCTCTAGGGCGACATAGCGACGACTATCTCCTGTCTTGAGATCTCGGCAGGGACCAAGCTCGTATTGATACTTTCCGGCCGCGACCTCAGGCTGGGGGTTACCGTAGCAAAATTGGCATGAAGCCTCGCGCTCATTCCCTTCAGAGTTGATCTCGCATCATCTGCGCTTGGCTGGCTATTCTGTTTTGACAACACCTGTTTAACGAATGAAATCGGATCAAGCTTTTCCATATGCTCCACAGGTATTCAATGCTCCATTTTGAACTTGAATGTCAAGCTGCCCTGGTGACCTCGAAAACTAAAACAAGCTCGCCCTAAAATCATGCGCGGCAAACTTTGGATGAACCCAACTTTAATTTTTCAGGGGTAGCCGTCTTTTCATCAATCTTCAGCGCCCCGAAGGCCGTATTCTAAGCTCATAACAATGCTCGAAAACGTTTTGCCGATAAGACAACGGGAAACAAAGCACCTCTAGTGTTGCAAACCGACGTAGTGGACCCCGTCAATTGTGTCAGGTATACATGCCATGGTCCTCCGCCTTGGCTCGGGGATTTATCCACCAAACAGGCGACGGAAGGCCAAGCGCGTCGGTTTATTCGTGGCTTCAAGCTCATGCCAAGACCCCATTAGCTTGGTCTGTTAGTCCCGTGGGCCATGTACAACTATACGCTCCGCAGTCCACGCTATAGTGGTACCCGGGCGCCGGCATGGGAGTTAATTCTGTCTTAAGTAACAGATGAATAACTCTCGCTGGTCAGGTTCCGTTTACAAATGAGTGATATGTAGACACATTATCTCCGGAGAACCCGCCCACCAATGGCCCACCTGGGCAGCGAGCCCATGCGGAGCCACCGCACCGCGAGGGTCTCCTTCCGCCCGTGCTGCGCGTATGCTGTGGTTCTCATGTCACTATATAGACGCTCCTTACGTCTTGGCCTGCCCTTGAGTCTCAGCCCTCTCAGCCCTCACATTCCTGACATCGCGAGGTATTAGTTTCTACCGTTCCAAACCATGAAGTCACTCTTTGTATTGCTCTCATGCGCCACCACGGCCCTGGCCGCCAGCCGCACCTCTGCGCCAGCAGGATGCATCACAGCTGGTTCCGGAAGTAGTTACAGCACCATCCAAGCGGCCGTCAACTCACTGTCAACATCAGCCTCGGGAACACAATGCATTTTTATCAAGCCTGGAACGTATAAGGAGCAAGTCCTCGTCCCGGCTCGCAGCGCACAGCTCACAATCTATGGATCCACCACGGACACCACTAGCTACGCTGCCAACTCGGTCACCATCACCGGCTCCAAGAGCCAGGCTGATGGCCTGAGCAACGACGAGACGGCTACGCTACGGGTCAAGGCGGCCAACTTTAAGTTGTACAACGTCAACGTCGCCAACACCTATGGCAAGGGCAGTCAGGCCGTCGCGCTCTCTGCATATGCGGACTCGGGCTACTACGGCAACGCCTTCACGGGGTACCAGGATACCCTGCTCGCAAACACGGGCAAGCAGCTGTACGCTGGCAACCTCATCCAGGGCGCGACAGACTTCATATTCGGTCAGAACGCGCCTGCGTGGTTCGAGAATAACGACATCAGGGTGGTCTCGGCTAGCCTTGGGTACATCACGGGTAAGACTACTCTTGCTAAGACCCGACATGCAATGTTGAAACTAACGCGCATCTCGCCCAGCCAATGGCCGGTCCTCCTCGAGCGGTACATCGTACTACGTCTTCAACAACTGCGACGTGGCCGCTGCGTCTGGAAACAGCGTCAACAACGGTGCATACTACCTCGGAAGGCCATGGGGCGAGTACGCTCGCGTGGTATTCCAAAAGACCTCGATGAGCGCGGTCATAAATAGTGCGGGCTGGCGCGTTTGGAACACGGGCGATGAGCGTACTGGCCATGTTACCTTTGGCGAGTATGGGAACACCGGGACGGGAGCCTCCGGCACTAGGGCTAGTTTCTCGACCAAGCTGAGCTCCCCGGTGGCAATTTCGGCTGTCCTGGGTAGCAACTACGCTTCTCTGGGTTTCTATGATGCGGCGTATATGTGAGGACAAAACGTTGCCTCGTAGCTGTATATGAGAGGATGGATTGGCATGGTCGTGGCTGAGCTCTTGGCACTTGGAAATATGACGCGATCTCCTTTCTTTTGGCTGCGCTGAATGTCCTAAAGTCACGATCAAGTCCACATCCGCTCAGGTGGCGCGTATTTGCATGCAGTGACCATCAACCAAGTATACCGATTCCATTCAGTTCAGCTAAGCCATGGGATAGTACATTACACAAAAGGCTCAGAACCACCAGTCTTGGGCGTACAATTGAATCGCTGCGTGTGTCTTCCGAGTTGGTCATCCATCCTATAGGTCTCAGGAGGGGCGCTCCCTCTTCCCGTCGAATGGCCTAGCCTAGCTGAAGATGACTTGAAGCACGAACTATCAGGTCCAATGCTCATCGGATGTATTAATTCAGCGAGTGTGTGTTTCTTGCTTCTTCTTGCCTCCCTGGTTAGGTTTCTTGCCCATGGGAGACTGAGATAATCATCTTCGGGACATACATAGGTAATGCGGCTTGAAGAACTACCGTTTGGCTTAGGCCTGCACGGTTTTTCAAGCCTGGGGCGTTAGTTGGGTAGCAATTTGGTTGAATCCCCCCGTTCCCTCTAACTAGTGTCAATTGCCCTATCTCAAGCAAATTCTCTTCAGGATATCCTATCGCTATTGACCGAAATGTCTTTATCTCACTAGGATGCTGCGCTTACCGCCAGCTAGGCAAGTGAAACTTTTTGGCAGTTCGTAGAGCCTTGCACAGTACCAGTGCCTGTCATTGATACTCGGCCCGGGTTGTATGGTGGTCATTTGACTAAGACGTGCTGGACATTCTAGGCTTAATACAGATCATTCATTAGTACTAGGGAGTAAGTTGAGAAGATCGGAGAAAAACACGATTTTGAAACATATTGGGATTTCAAATACGCCAGTCTCCCGAGAACATGGTCACAGACTGTACCGTCAAACTTGAACAGTGATGATCATTAACCTCGTCCATCTTGTATCGTGAAATCCCTGTGGTATTTGAATGGAATAAAAGCCCCCTCACCCCCAACCAAACCCAAGTATAATCCATTGATTCCTCGTATCTCTGGGTCTCGTTAAAGCATAAACGGCAAGCGTGCCATTCTATCGTTTCAAGGACTAGACTGATTCGCAGCAACGACACGCTAGTCCACAGAGTCAAAGTCACCTCCGCGACCGCCTCGACGAGCCCGTATCGGTCCTACCCACCATGGCTAGCGACCGCAGGGACAGCGTATCATCGTGCTCCTCGCTCGGGGCCCCACGTCTGAGATTGCGCAAGCTCTGGAGCCCGGCCCGGTCCATTCCAGGTCTCAACCCAACCTGAGCCTCTCGCACGGGACTTCCTGCTCTTGAATGGTTCCTCGAGCGAGTTCTTGAATGCGTGCCTGACCGTGACGCGGCCCTGGCAGCACGATGGTCTGCAGTGCGAGGTGGGTGAGCAGGGTTGCTGCTGCTTGACGGCTCCGAGTCTTCGCCATCGCTGGAGCTTTCCTCAGCCGCTCTTTCCACTGTTTCTGCGACTCCAGGTTGTACACGCTGAGGCGGAACGTGCTCGAGCGGCGCTTCCTCAGGCTGAGCATCCTCGGGTTGCGCTTGTGCAGGCTGGCCATCGTCCGGAGGGTCGTTCGCCGGGGCAACCTCGTCCGGGGCGAGCGCACTGCTCTCTGGGAGGGCCTCTCCCGTCTTGATAAGTGATGCTGTGCTGTTTCCCCATCCCCTGGTCCCAGCAGCCTCAGACTCGCTCCTCTTGCGCTCACAGTAGTCACCCAGGGCATCCCGCAGGATCTGCCGCATGAACGCCTTGTTCACATTCTTGCGAACCCGGTCAAAGTACTTGACGACATCGCCTACAACCATTACCTGGGCTTCGTGGTCCACCTCGATAACATCAGCATAGTTGGCACGGGAATCCTCCTTCACCTTGTGCCGGCCGCTGTGCAAGTTAATGCCGACGGACGAGTATGGGAGTTGTGGATGGCGCGTCTCGTGCTGGCTGGGTGTCTGAGGATCTGCGCTGTCGCGGTCCCGGTCTCTGTCACCCGAGGCGTAGACATGCCCCTGCTGTAGAGTGTCGATGCCCGGCTTCGCGAAGTTTCTCTTGCCGCCTACGGATATCGGCCTGCTAGAGGTGTTAGTTGATGTGCATTTTCGGGTGCCGAAGTGATCACTGTACGCACACGCAGGCGCAGTGCATAGGGAAGCTGTCGGAATGGCGGAGCACGATGAATCTGGTGTACCCCAGACACTTCCACTCGTATTCAAACTCTGGGCAGTCGGCCCAGAGAAATTCAAAGACCTGCCAGTGTTCCTGGGTCAGTTACACCCTGATGTTGTGCAGGAGCCGACTCACATCCCCAATCTGTAACTTCGAGAGATGGGCGACCTGGTAGCCCTTTCGGACTTCTCAAAGGCATACTGCGTCAGCACCCACATCAGCTTGGCAGCAAGTCATGCCACTCACCTAGAGGGTGCAGGGAAGAAGACGACCGGTCCGTCGCCTCGTCCCCGCCATACCCAGAGTCACTGCCCGCCACTGTTCGAGAATAATCGCTTTTCCCCATCCCTTGCGAGATAGTTATCAAGCAAGGGGAGAAAAGGGGGAGAAAGCGAGGGGGCGATGGAGGAGGGGAGGAGAGCTCCAGTCAAATACACTCACCCGGGGGATCATGATTGCCTCAAATCTGGAACGGCCGCATGCAGGTCCCCATCCTGATGCAGTAGTTCAGACCCACAGTCAACATGCCCTGATGCAAGCCCTGGAGTGCTGCCCAAGAATCGATTTCGAGGCGGCCGACAATCTACATAGGCTGACAAAACATTGCGACTCGGCTTCCGATTTGCCCAAATTTTACCACAACATCTCACCCTTCGTGCTTTCTTGCCCTCGGACTGCAGCTTGTTGTGTGCGTGGTGCCGTGCATTGGAAGCGGCATCTCCACACCGAGTCATCGCCACCAATCGCCCTGCCACTTGACCCTGAAGCGTGCAGGTGAGCAGCCAACGACGATTTCCCGCGCGATTTGCGGCCCTCAGCCCGAGGGCATCTGGAATGCCCGGCCGATGCTTGGAATCAATGCGAAGCAGCAAAGTGGGTCTGCCTCCACGTCAGAGTCCTCCACACCGCTTTGGGATCAGAAGGAAGTTGGACTGCATGTTGGGCTTCAACACAGCCCTCCTTGTCCCTTCGCTCACCATCTTGAGAACAATCAGCTGCATGGACCAGCCATCTCGTACAACACATGCATGATGCAGTGGCCCACGATGCTTTCCATTCACCTGATCTCGCCGCAAGAGAACTTGAAGCCTTGCTTATCTGCAGAAAACGGACTTATCTTACTCGACAGCCCCCTTTCTCAGACCAGTGAAGTCATTTCCCCAGCCTGGAACCTTGATGCATCAATCAGCATGCGCTTCTGCACGGTAACGCCAAAGCCCAATACTCGCATGAACTCTTCCGGAGGGCCTGCAAGCAGGCTAGAGTGCTCGTCTGCGCTTTGTCGATCACCAGCTTCATCTCAGTCATGTATACGCAACATCGGGGTCCTTGGATCTGTAGTAGGGTCGTCATCAAACGTCGGCGTGATAGTTCGAGAAGATCAATCATATTCTAGGCGTGGAATCTGGCATGACCCCAGTCTTGTCGACATCCACCCGCCACGTGCACCGGGGCCAGCCGTCTTATCGTGGGGCGTCAACCTTTCTTTTCCTGCGTCTAGAACTTTATGGTGTCCATGCCGTAATGAGAGGCTCCCAAAATGGCGGGCTTGCACAAACTCGTCAAAGCTCCCTAGGCACATCTCATTCCCTCTCTGGGCCCACAACATGGCAGGTTCCAGGGTGGCAGTGATTCCGGGCTGCTTGACTACCTTTTGGCCTAAAGCCCGTAACCGTGACGGCTCCGAGTTTATATCATCTTGAATAGCCTTTCGTGCAACGGTATTAAGAAATATTTTTTTACCTGATGTGCACCGCCTAATATACACGATGATTTTATGCAAGGGACTTCATAGTCATACTCATCTATCTACATGCCCGGCCTGGAATAGTTATCATCCGACAGGAGGCTTGTTCACCCTATGCACGCCCATCTATAACGTGGGGGACAAAATGCATATGATCGAAACCAAGCACCATCTCTGGCAAATTCACAAGGCATTTAGGCTCAAAAGCAAGGATCATTGCTTTAGCAGGTCTCATGCCTTGTAAGCGTCGCTTTGCTGCGGTCGACACCCTGTCACGATGTTTCGGAAGGGTGGATGGAGTCATGGTGAGAAGGTCACGAGCGATTCCAGCCTGTGATAATCGAACGCCGGCCCAAGAAAGAAGCCAAGCTTGTAAGACGAAATTGGCTAATAGAGCTCCATTTAATCCAGGCCGTCGGTAACGTGATGGTCACTTGTGAGACCGAGGGGGTCGTGAGGATGTTTGCGCCAGGGCGCTTAGACCTGCCCGCGACCCGCCGCCCAAGCAGTACCAGGAACTCCTGCCGAAATGGTCATAGCCATTAAATGTTCTAGCGGCCACACGCGCTCTCACTACCGGGCTCGGCTGCTTAAGGAATACGGGAGGAAGCGCGCGGCGCGCCGCGAACCCGAAACACCCAGGCCACTCCCGCCGCCCTGGAGGTCGCTATTTTGATCCACCCTACGATTCCTGTGGTCGCATTAGCCTGCGAAGGTTCCGTTCTTGTTTGGTACACCACATGTGCCTAGTCAAGCGGTGCAATAAGTTTGTTCCCCTAACCCAGCTGATGACTACTAAATTGGGAGTGATCCGGCGATCCACTTGCACGATGGTGGCACACAAGGGCTCGGCACTAAAGAAGCGCATTCCTAAGCGCGATAATTGCTCTTTGCCGCCGCTGTGCGCCGCCGGCGCTGCGTCTTTTCAACTCACGGGTTTCCTGGTCTCGAGTAGCCTTATCAGCTGTCCTAGACGTCCAGGCATCGGGTGAAGATGCTTCGCGGTGCCATGTCACAAGGCAGGTTTGCTGGGGGTTGGAACAACAGCACCTGTCAAAAAGGCTCACGTACGGATGTTTCGTGATGTAAGAGTGGGGACTCCCCTAGGCCATTTGTTTGATTCATTCCATGCGCTCGGCTTGAAAAGTGGTGCCGCCACAATGACCGTGGAGACCTGTTTGAGGAACACCGGGGTGCGTGAGTTCATCCTGTATGTCGCTTGTGAATATGTTATCAGATGAGTCCGACGCTGGCGCCCTAGGTGGTCCATATCTGATCCAGATAACCCAGATGTTTCGAGCTGCCGCGCTGACTGTCGACCAATGATAGCCACATGTCTAGCCCTTCCAGACTCTCATGATCGCCTGAAGACTTATTGACAGAATCATCGAGTGGAAGGTAGACACGGACATCAAGAAACAAGCGAGCCTTGGAAGACGATGTCCCTACGCCGGCCAGGCTTGACCTTCGGACCAGCCCGAGCCTCTTTACTCGATGAGTCGATAGTGGCCACGCGTGTTGGGCGTTGGTGCAGAGGAAGGGTAGGCAAATGCTGCTAAATACAGGTCTGGGCAGTGTCGGAAGGATATGCTAGTCTAAACCTTCCACCTCGCTTTTCGGTTCGAACTGCTGTTGTTTGTGGCAAGCTATCCAAGAGGTTGGGGACGAAGGAAAACAGGACGTGGAAGGTCGGCTGAAGTGGATGAAACAATGATCCCCAACTTGGCTGTGTCTGAAAGTCTGGAGTGCGACCACACGGCTTCGAGCGGGCATCTTGGCACGGCGCTTTTGGCTTGCGTTGCCGAACTTTTGAGGTGCCTTGCTGCTTGGCAGCACAACGCCAAGTTTGTCGAGACAGTGCGTTCGGCAGAGCTTCCCTCGATCTTCAACAATATTTGGCCACATGAGGCCACGCCGGGCAAATATGTCTGGTCAAGCCGGCACTTTAGTGGCTGGGTATTTGTGGCTCACTAATGCCAAAGCCAGTTTGTGATGCAAGCGAGTTGGCATTGGCAAGGCATTTCTCGGACGAGGCCAGCCCGATAGAAACGGCCGCCATCAGAAGAAGAAAATGTCATGCAGATCCGGCGTTGATGACATCCATGGATACTGTTGATATCATACCTTTACATTCTCCAAATTTCCTTTCTGCCCGTTGACGGTTTACGCATTTTGGGCCGGGCCCAAGGAACAGGCTTCCGTGCACGTCAGAAGAAGCCCGGCGCTCACCGAATTTTACGACACGATTTACACGGATATATCGACGATCTTGATGACCGCAAAGACGTTTTAGACGGCGACCACTCCGAGGTCTTCAAAATGGAGGAGATTAATGTGTTTGCGCGGGCGGCCGCTTTGGACGTGCCCCCGCCTCATGTCCAGCCCGAGGACCTGTACGATATTCTACCAAGACAAGGCAAGGCCCTTGGGGGGCAAGCCACGTTTGCCACTTCTGGGAGGAGGATCACTTTAACTGCTGCAACGAGCCATGGACCTGGGACAAGGAGACCTCAACCGACTCCACCTGTCATCAGCACACCGTCCTCACGGCTGACGACCTTGACGACGAGCGTACCACGGGCCGTTCCTACCACATCACTTATACCACTTGCCCCAGTGCTGCCCACAACAGAGGTTGGGTCTTCGCCTTTGCCAACCATACTACCAACTCTCAGTCCTGTTCCGAATCAACCCAGCCCAGTCCAGCCAGGTCCAATACCAACTCGAGTACCGAGTGAGCAGGAACAGAATGGGGCACAAGGCCCATCCGCAGCTCCCGTAACAGCTACTCCCGGAGGCGCTGACGCTGGCGTGATCGTTGGGGCGATCTTACTAGTACTAGGTAAGCCTCAGATATTGTACCAGACTACCAGCGCAGTGTACTAACAACCATCGCAGTGGGTATCGCTATATTAGCGGCCGTGTTCTTCTTCATCAAGAAGAAAGTCAACGGCGAAGAAAAGCCGAAGCCCAGAGCGGAGTCATTCGACTTTGGACCACCGGAAAGGACCAACCCAAATCTCTCTAGGGCTGAGACGGCTGCCATGGCAGAACTGATGCGAATCGCCTACCGGGTGGAGAACGAGGGTGACGGGGAGCGAGTTGGAATAAGCGGCGGTGGCGGTGGTGGTGGTGGCGTGTCCTATTATCCAGGTGTGCCTCCCAGAGAAAAGATAGGACCCAACGGAGCAGGCGTGGGGGTCACCACAACACCGTACGAGGAGATCCGACAAGCTGATAATGTCGCCCGAATGCAGTCACTCGGCAGTGAGTCCGTCGCCCAGCTCGGATTGAAGCACCCAGTGGGACGCTGGGTGCATATCCAGAGACCTGGTGCTGTGGCACAAAGGACAAGTGCCTATGATATACCAGACATGCCTGCACCGAATACCTACCCTGACCGTTACTCCACGTCGAATCTTTACTCCGGGGTGGCTCGCTAGGTCAGGGTGCTTGGGTTGGGCAGAGGAGGGAATCGGGGATCATTGGGCAGCGATCTTGAAAGTAAACGTGGCTGAAATATAGTATTAGTTGCGGCAGGTTGATATCATCACGTCTTGAGAGCGACGAGAACCGTATATCTGGGCCGAGATATCTCAGAGTCTGGCTCATTTGTAGCCAGCTTTAACATGTTACCAACAATACTTCATATGAACACACCTAGCGCCAGTTAGATGCGGTCTACATGAATCATGAGCATTACTTCAAAATGAACAACGGCTTCAGACACAAGCACTAGTGATATCATCAAAAGGTTTGGCCGATGTAATTTCGTACAATCATTGTAGCTTACACGGCGTCCTGTGGCAATCTTAATTTCCACGCTCATCTAAAGCCCTATGCTCACATATCTAGCGCCATCATTGGTAGACACAACCTATCCTTGTCCACCCAAGCGGAGGAGAATTGCCGAAGTCTTGATATCCAGCTTCCAGAAAATGCCCCAGGGGTCTGCATAGTACATAGTACAATGGGGAAGTCGTTACTTGTGGGGATATGTGGTCGCCGATTGGGCCACACGCGCGGTGGGAGAGGATACACCCCAGTTGCTCTCCAGTTCGATTTGGACCTGAGTTTTGCTCCGCGCTCTGTCTTTTGCGATCCAGTAAAATAGATGCTGCGACGTAGATACAGGGTGGCTGTCTCTTGCCCCTGGGCAAGAGCTGTCTCACCTTGGCTTCGCAGGCTCGATCGACTGAGGATAATAGAACAGTTCAGTTGGGTCAAATCTGTCCTTGAGAAGTCTTAGACGTTCCAAATTCTTTCCCCAGTACAGTGTTTGTGCTGTACTGCGATCCACCTCAGAGTCGCTATAGTTGATATACATCCCATAATCATCTTCATCGAGTTTTGCAGTGATGACCTGGACCCAGTTTCTCATGAGAAAGAGACCGCCAGATGGATGGGGACTGTCATTCCCGGTGAAATGGTAAAATTGGATGAGGAATAATTTGTCGCGGTGCGCGTAAGCCGTGGCCGAGTTTGGGACAGCTGAAACTGCGGAGTTGGTGCCCCCATGTATGTCCAGCTGCACGAACCAGCCGCCTTCGTTGAAAGAGATGGCGTCGTTGTGCCAGTAACGCACGAAACTGGCCAGTAACTCATCGCGAAGGTCCTTCAGTGTTAAGCTTGTTGCAAAGAAGTTTCCGTGCTCATTCGTGCTGGGAGTCAAGCAGTTTCGTTCAGCGTAGTACTCGAGACCTCCTATCCAGTTGCCGGGCTGCGTGATTGGAACGCCCCCGACCTTCTGCAGAAATGGATTCAAGATCTTGTACAGTTCAGTCGGGTTCCCGTAGTACACACCGTCCAAGCCATGGTCACCCGAATCGTGCATGATCACTGGAATAAATTGTCAGTAAAGCTGTGCGCCAAGACAAGATTCAAGTGTGAAAAGAAAACCAAGTACGGGGTACATCCGTCCATCTGCTTGGTGGGCAGAGCAGCAATGTGAAGTCACTTACGTCGCATATTCAGATTAGCAGGCATATCCCGAGAAAACTCGACCAAAGCCGTGACCCCGTCAATCTTCTTAGCCTCCGTATCCCACGCCAGCGACACCTTGAACGGCACCGAAACAACGGGTGCAGGAAAAGTGGCAAGCTCGTAAGAGGTGACGATGCCAAAGTTCGACCCGGCACCCCGGAGCGCCCAGAACAGATCGTGATTCTCGTGCTGGGAGCAGTGGACGTGCCTCCCGTCCGCAAGCACGACGTCAGCCCCGGCCATCCAGTCGAGAGCCAGCCCGTGACTGTGTGACGCCCAACCGTACCCACCGTGCAGGATATGACCGGACACGCCCACGGCCGGACAACTGCCGTGGCTGATGGCCCGCCCGCCGTTGTCGAAGAGTTCCCGGGCAACGTCCCCGAGGCGTGCGCCGGCGCCTATGGTGGCGATGTGGGTGTTTGAGTCGACAGAGATGCTGTTCATGTGGGTCAGGTCTACAACCAGGTGGTTGTTTTCTCCTCCCAGTCCAAGGGATGTGTACGAGTGTCCACCGCCCCGGGCACTGACCTTCAGACCAGCAGCCAAACCACAGTTTACTGCGTTCTGGACATGTTCGGGAGTCTTTGCATAGATGATGAGGGCTGGTGTTACCGGGACCCGATGATTGTATGCTGCACTGTTGGTGGCCCATGTAGGGGACAGGGGGGCAAGGAACGGAACTGTGTGATCTTCAAGGTATTTGATGGCGAGTGCTGTCTTCCATTTAATAGCTGCATCTGAAGAGGAAGGGGGCCTCAAAGTCTCCGAGTGCTTGGTGTTCTTGTCGCGAATCATCGTGATCTGGGTGGTGCGAGATTGGGCAAAGAAAGGGGGAAAACGTAAAGCCTGGAAGGTTGTGTGAGAAACAAGGAGCTGGCGACCGATACAGGGCGCTCACATAACGTGAAATAAATGGGTAAGGGTAAATGTGACTTTGTTTCAAATGGCGTTTCCAAGTTCATTGCTCAAAATTATTAGGCAGCCAAGGTGTTTGCCTAATGGCCACAAGTCACCGTAGTTCCACGCCAGCCGAAACCAAGGCGAAATCTGCAGTCTGACTGTTTGGAGCCTTTCTCACTCTGCTCAGCTTTATAACCCCGATTTTTCAGGCTAGCAATCAGAAAAATGCCAAAAGACAATGTACAACTATTCATTTGGCGTGCGATCTGATCATGGCGAGGGTAGGGCACTGCAATATTGGCATGGGCCTGGACCATCGTGAAAATATGAATCAATGTATCTTGTTGTTTCCGACAGCTGCCTGTCACAGGCACGTAATGACCTCATGGACGGCATTGTGAACCGATACCTAGGTAGTTGAACACATGCAATGAGACCACTCACCCAATTCAACAACTCAGACCTGTAGACCTCATAGAACCAGCCTGACCAAGACAATCATCACAATGACAGCACTAAACTTTGGTTTCACGGGTCTCCAACACTTGGAATGACTTATTGACCCTGGAAACTGGCTAGTTACACCGACGCCCTATCCCAAACATGGGAGGGCATCCCTTTTCAGCCCGGCAGCAACAACATTAAATACAGTTACATACATACACAGACAACCCACCCCCCGATATCAGTACTTGATGCTGTAAAAATGATTTCATAACGATGCAGACACACCAAGTCCCACCAATCCTGGGTCGGATAGTCTTGTTTTTGAGCTTCATGATGATAACCACCACACACCTCCCCATCAACGCCAGAACAACACAGCGCGCGACACCCGCCCCGTGGATAGATGACCTTCCCATAGCAGAGGCTAGCCACAGTTCTGTACAAAAGCGGAGGAAAGGGACACGACGCGCCATGCGCCATATCATGTCTCCACGGCCATGGCGTCGTCATCCCCGTCTTGCTCTAGGGTGAGCTCGAGCACACGCGCGTACTGCACAGTGAGCCGCTGCAACTCCCTGAACTTGCCTGTTGACACACCACAGTTAGCGGGGGGGGCTGGGGTAAACTCATGTCGCGGGCCCATATACGAGAAGGTGAGGAGAAAACGAGAGGGTGTTGGGTGAACGGGGGCGGGGGTTCAACTTACCCAGAATCATGACGACCCCCTTCAGCAGTTCCTTGCGGTCCCACCCACAGATCTCGTCACCCTTGGAGAACCAGCCAAAGCCCTCTTGTTGGTCGTCCTCCTCCTTCCCCTTCAGGATACCGCCCATCAGCCCGTTCAACAGCTCCTCCACCTTGCCCCTGAGCGCCTCCGCCCCAATCCGCTTGGCGTACATAAACAGGTACAGCCTGAACTCCTCCCTCGCACCGATCTGCAGGGCACCCGCGATGCGGCTCTCGAGGTGAGCGATGCTGACGCTGCTCTCGAAGCCCTCGAAGCTTTCCTTCGACAGCAAGGTCTTAATGAGACGCTGTAGCGTGTATGCGCGGCCTTTGAGCAAGAACTCTGTGGTTGTATGGCGCTCCAGGAAAGGTATTATTCCCGCTGACACGCTGACGCCCTCGTCCTTCTTTTCTTTTGGCTTGGACACCGGCCCGACCGCAGTCGACTGCAGGGCGCTGACAGAACTGTCGTTGCTGTTCCAGTATTGAGAGCCCACTGCGAACCAGGACTCCGAGAGGCGCTGCCAGGTGTACATCTCTCGGGCGTAGTAGAAACCGTCGCCGTTGGTAAGTGTCACAACTATATGACCCGTTGAGTTGAGGTGCGCAGAAGTAACTCCCGGCCCCGGTGTCGCCGAGTGCTGATTTAGTGAGGTGACGGCAAGGCCGAGGATGGGACCTAGCGAAACAGGCGGGTGCGGCGACTTCATGTCCCTGACGTTCCACACATTCGCCAGACCGCAAGCTGTGATGCACAGTAGCCAGTGTCCCCGACTCTCCAGTATGACAGGCTGTGACTCGAGAACCATGGCGTTGATGAAGCGGCGACCTGCTGGCGTCCATGCATACACTGTTCCATCTTCACAGGCCACTGACCAAAAGTGCTTGGTCCCAGTCACAAGCAGAACCGCTTGTGGCAGGAAGTCCTGCCACAAAACGGAACCCCTCTTGGAAGCAGTGACATGCGAAGGATCTCTTGGCTGTGCTGAATTCTTGGCCTCGAATATTATATTCTCGGGTACTTTGGCAGCTTCTTCCAGGCTGCTCTCGGCTTGCAGCACCCCCTTCTCCAGTGACCGAAGTATCTGTGAACGTACTTTTGGAATCCCGAGTCTCACTTGAGAAACTGAAAGCGCGGGGCTCATCAACGCAGGCCGCAGGAACTCGGGTGTCGGTACAGCGCCGTGCTGTGGTTGTTGCAGCGTTGCAGGTTCTACGCCGTCAACGCCATTGGCCATGATGGGCGTTGGACCTGCTATTCGTTTCGGTGCGTGTTCGTCATCTTCCTCTCCTTCGACTGTGACGACTTTCCGCTTATTACCCAAGAGCATTGCTGCGATGCCACCAGGGGGTAACCCATCTAATGGTTTCGTGATGTCCATGATGGTCTGTGGAGTGTCGTCCCGCGCTGCTACCGTCTTTGATCCGATAAGCTGTGTTTGTGGTAATGAAGACGTGCCAGTGCCTGAAGAAGATATCAGTAGTGGCGCAACTCGCTTCTTCCCGTCCTTCGTGATAGTGACGCGTGACTTGAGCTCCTTGATCCGCTCTGCAGTCTTGTCGGCCTCTGCTGGTTTCTCCTTCTCCTTCTCCTTATCTGCCGAGTCAGAATTTCCATTCGTGGATACCCCATTAGGCGCAGGCGGCGGCTCTTTGTTGGCAGGCTGGAAGTCACCCATCAGAGCGCCCATTCTTGACTCCGCGCCTCGCAGCTCGCCGGCTTTGCTGTGATTTTCGAGTGCCAGGCCGTCCACATCTTCTGCGATGCCCATTGCCTTCCTGCCACCTCCATATTTCTGGAGAGCCTTGTCATTCTCCTCTGCAGTTGCAACCCAGCCCAGCTCGCCCGTGTCGAACTTGACCGACACGATGCTGCCGTCCAAACTACAAGCGAATAGACTTTGGCCATCGGGCGACCAAGAAAGATCAGATATCGACTTTGAGGCCAGGTCCTGCATAATGACCAGTGGCCGAGACGTGTTTGTGTTCCATATGCTGAGTGTCCGATCTTGTCCGGCCGAAGCGATGACGGTCACCAAGTTGCCAGCTCCTTGGCCATTCGATGAGCCATCCGCGGCGGGCGGTTGGGTGTAGAACAAACGCGGCGAGAACATGCAGACTTCAGTTGGGCCCTCGTGACCGATCAAATTTATCTCACTGTCCCATCTCGTTCGCTCGATAATAGCTACCGAGCTGACAGGCCCATTCACAGCGTTTGCCGCAGCAATGTGGTTACCATCAGGCGACCAGGAGCACCTCCTGAAGTACGTCGTCAACGGTGAGCTCTTAAAGGGCGATGATATTGTCGTCTCCAAGACAAAGTTGTTGATCATGTCGTGGTGCGTCGCGTTTGGACCCGGGGAGGTGAATCGGAAGATCTTGATGGTTCGATCGTCGCTCGCGGTGGCAAAATACTTGTTGGCCGGGTCGAAGGTAATGCCCTTGACATGGCTCTGGTGTACTGCCAGGGTCTTGAGCTTCTCGAACGTGTGTCCTGACCAGATCACCACCTTGGAATCTAGGCCTACGGACACCAGCAGGGAGTTGTCATGGGACCAAGCGAGGTCCTGCACGTCGTTGTCATGACCTACAAGGCGCTTGTATGTCTTCCAGTTCTCGACCGGCGGAGGTTCATTGGTACCTGTTCATGCGCAGCCCATGTCAGCCTTCCAGTCCAAGCGCGCGTGTTTGATCTAGACGCGCATACCAAACGTAGCCGCATGTGATGGAGGGCTGGCGTCGAGGTGGTATATGCAGATGATCTTGTCGTCGGCACCGGAAGCAAGGTAGCGACCGTTGGGGGAGAATCGAACGGAGTGAATTGTGCCCAAGTGGTGGCTCATGTGGCAGAGTTGGCGCGGCTTCGAGTAAGAGGGATCGTCGGACTGGTATATCGACTCGGTGGACCAAACTCGAACGTGGCCATCTGCACAGCGTCAGGTATTTGATCTCGGAAAGCGAGGTCCAGAGAGAAGTTGGGTGCGCGCGTACCACCGCCGGCGGTTGCAAGCCTCGACCCGTCCGGGGAGACATGGCAGCTGTAAACCTCGAAGTCCTTCTGTTCGCCTGTCGCAAACAGTGAAACCGTCAGCATTGGGGGAATTGGACGCGTATCTGCATTCTATGTGTCCTCACCACTATGGCTGAGCCAGGAAGGCTTGATAAGTTGCATTATTGGGGTGTTGCTAAGACTTTGGGCGGCGATGGGTTTGCATTGTCAGAGGCAGCAGGCAAAGATGTGAAGTGATGTTGCAGGTCTGAAATCGCGATTGCGCCGCGCTTGGATCGCGACACCCTTGAAAGTGCACCCAGCCTGCCAGCTAGGTCCCAAGCTGTGCCTGCCCGCAGGTTTGGGGTACAAAGCTGCTGCCAGCACCAACCTGGGAAACCCTGGGCCTTCGGAGCTCCAGTGGAACCTTGGGAGCTCCCGCCCGCCTTGCCACCCCCGATTGGCTCGGCAGGGACCAGCTTGCAGCCGGTGGCCTGGAGCCGGCTGCGCGCTGCGCTCACACAATATTTATTATGCTGCGCTTGCCGTGCATCTCTAACGCATGTTAGTCGTTATATGCTTTCTGGTTGGGCACGCCTGAGGCACAGACAGTGTGATTATCCTGCTTCATGGTTTAGATCCACCGCTCAACAAAGCCCAGAAGATACTATAGTCACGCTGGTGGCCGAGGAAGCATGCTCTGCTGTGGACTGGTCGTGGAGAGCATGTTGACCATCCGCTCAACACATACAACTAAACCATGTGTTTGGAGACCAAGAGACTCTGAAAAGGCTTTCTTCTGACGGACAGACAAAAGCAGACCCCGCGTGATACCATAAATTCTGCGGGTGAGGTATCCTATCGCAAAAGTGCTGCTGCGGCAAAGTAGAGATGACACCCCTCCCAAACGCGCTGCCCCTGAACATTATATCCCAGAACCAGAACTGCCGTATCAAAGAAGCGTGTGCTATCACAATATCACAAATCCGAACCCAGCGTGAAAACGAGGCGTGCAATACAGAGGGCAATACGGTGCCTCTGCGCTTCCGACCATGCCCTAACACGACAGGCGACAAAAGTGGAAGGGAGCATGGTGGCGTGCATACGGCGACCCATGGAGCGAGTGACTATTTATTTGGCAACGGTTGCCTTCTTCGTTTTGGGCGTCTTTGTCTTCTTCGTGTGCTGTCAGTATCGGCTGTGACGCAGAGGCGAATATGGATGAGATGGGTAAACATACGGTCGCACTCTTCTTGGGGAGGGCAGCCTTGACCTTGGCCTCGCCCTTCTTGACAGCAGCCTTGACCTACGCCACCTGATGAGCTTGTGATTCCAAGACATGACCGTCTCGGACACGGAGGGTGCAAACAAAGACCCGGCACGACCCGAGCGGATCGGTTGAAGGAGGCGGCGGGCGGCGGGCGGGGGTCATTCCGCTCTGGCGCGCCGGCATACAACAGCGACGTACCTTGGTCACAACACTGCTCTCCTTCTTGGGGGCAGCAGTCTTCTTGGTGACACCCGTGGGCTTCACGCCAGCCTTCTTGGCCGCGGGCTTCCTCTTGATGGTAGGGGCCGTGTCGACCTGCTGGAAGACGCGCGGCCTGGAGCTACCAGTAGCTGAACGCGTGCCCTCTCGTGCCATTGCGACTGCCTTGGGATGACTCTGCCGCGGAGGCGCGTCAGCGATGAGATACAGGTGAGATAATGTGAGGAGACTCAAAGAAACGCAGGCACAGGCGCAGGCGCAGGTGGAATATGCCCACGAGGCGTGGAGGCGGCGCCGTGCGACAGCGGCCTGAAGCGTGGCGCCGTGATGCGACTCGGATGCGACAGGCGCGGTCGCGCGTGCGGAGACGTGAGTACTGCAGAGCTTACCTGTGTGGGACTTGTTGGGGGGCGTGGGACAAAAATGTGATTATTGGAAATGCGAGTGCTTCGCGACAACGATTCCGAGCTTTGCAATGGGGCAATGAAATGGAGTGTTGTGGGAGGAGGGAAAAAAGATGAACAGGAGGGGAGAGGAGGATGGGCAGTTGCGATGCGGGAACGGGTGCTGGATGCGAAACGAGGGAAAACAACTCGACCCTACCAAGGCTTGCCAAAATCGGGTTGGGCAGGAGCGGGTGACCGATTGGAGAGGAGGGAACGGGGGGGGAGGGTGGGTGTCTGGCCAGGCTCCTCCTCGCTCTCCTCGTGCCCTTCTCCAGCTGGTTCGTTGGGCTATCATGTCCCTGGCCTGGCAGGCTCCTGGCGGAGAGTTGCAAGCAGCACACCCGTCTACAGACGAGACTTGCGAGACTAATAATAACAATCACAACTGACAGACTAACAACTACCTAGGTAATCAGGTAACCAGGTAATCAGTGTACCCGGAAGGCGACTGGGCGCGCTTGAGCCATTACTACTTCGCATGGGTAATGGCCAACAACCCTGGAAACAAGATTAAACAGAGAATCTATTGTTTATTTCTTATCCTGCCTGTCCGCTCTATTGTTGTGCGTACACAGTAGCGCGTGTGTGTCGGTCTAATAAGTGCGGCGTTGTGTGCTCACCAGATTATCCGCTGGCCACATCAAATCCCGGATATTTTTGGCTGCGGCCCAGCCGTGCGGCAAACCCACCAGTGCAGACCGTGTAGGGTGTTCCAGATCAACTGGGCGACCTGTCTCGAGTGGTGCTCCGTCGTTCTTGTCTCACATCATTGCTCCTTTTCAAGCGGGCTCCTCGTGCACCTGCGCGCCTCACGCCAGTTTCGCTTGCACGATGCAGTGTTTCTGTCCCCCTCTCCCTCTCCCTCTCCCTACTCCTTTTCGGCATCTGCGTATGCCAACATCAACGATGGCCTCTGACGTGTCTACCACCTCAGAAAGGAACGGAGTGCACTCCTCTGGCTGTTACCAACCACAGGGTCGCTGCTTTCCATATTTTCTGATCATAGGCTGAGGCCGGCCACAAGCGAATGCACATCCAAGTGTGTTGCTGTCTGGTCAAGCCGTCGCGTGCGAGTCATCAAACGAGATTTGCAAGTTGGACGTCACATTGCCTCGTCGACGACATTTCGGAAAAGGCAGGCCCTCTGAGCTGCCCCCAATCCATAGATGCACACACACACACACACCTACAAAACAATTTCACCTTGGTGATATTTGTTGCCCGAGTCTAGCAGGACAAGCGTGGATATGTCATAGGATAGTCCCCGCCGCCTTTCTTTAGTTGGGTTTTTCCATTAGGGCCAATCGTTTTTCTTCGCTTAGTGCCCGATGCCAGTATTATGCGATGTCACCACAGGGAGGCTGCCGCCTGTACGCTGGCAACCGCGTAAACACAGCGAAGGCGACGGCTGGCGGGCCCGTTAGTAAAAACGGTCCATCCAGAAAGACCGCCCAGAGGCCCATAGTCAAGTCAAGCCTTAGACGCCCAGACGCCGTGGGTTACTGCTTCCAAGCATGGAAGGCCCGCTGTTATCTCCTCCCCTCGTCCGAGGGGACTGCCGTCTGGGGAATGCCGCCTCACTGGCTGACTGGCTGGGCCACCACAGCGTATGCGAACAAGGACACCCCGTAGTCCTTTTTTCTTCCTCTTCCTTTCTTCCTCTTTTGTTTAATTTCTTTTCTCTTCTCTTATTTTCTTTTCTTTTCTATTCTTTCTTACCCCTATTTTCCTACCCACTCTGACAACCGAAAGGGAATCTGCCGCTGGCCATGCGGAATACATCCGTTCACAAGGATAAATCATGCCTGTGCAACCACACAAGGCTCCCATCTCTCCCCGCCCAGGCGTGACTGCATACTGCGGCACAGCGGTAAGCGTGAAACAGGCCTGTTTCTCGCCCTGTCTAGGCGGTCCCGTGGTAGTGATTGGCTGTTGAGCGGCTCGTTGTCTAACGAGAGGCGGCTTACTGCCGGATAAGGCCAGTCCCCCCGTCCGCGCGGGGAGCGGCGGGTGCGGGCGGTACTCTACGAATGCGCTTGTGTCTTACTGTACATACATTATATCATGCAGGGCCCGGCACCTTTGTGGCAACAAAAAAAAAGGGAGGAGGATTAGACGACAGCATTGGCATTTTACTGCCATATCTTGTGATGCATTCTATTTATTCAGCGGCCCCCGCTATTCCGACCCAAAAAGAACCAAACACCTCACAACCCACCGGGGTATGAATCCATCCAGAAAACGCCATACTTCATGTTGGAAAAGTCGAAGATGCCACGCCAAAGACAATAAAATGTGAAACTGCGTTCGGACAATCAGACAGCGACCGACGTCTCCTAACTGGGGAAGTCGAGCTTTTGCCCCGGCGGCATGGACAGATTCTCCCAGTTCACGTCACCAGTCCGCGCCTCGGCCTGGATAACCTGCGTCTCCCGCACCGCGCAGAACATGCCGCTCCGGCCCGTACGGTTGACCAGCTCCCAGCCATTGTCATCGGCATTCCACCGCTCCTCGACGAACGGCTGACCCTCCTGCACATCGCGGTACGGATTGTTCCGGGGCAGGCCCGCCATGTATGATATGATCCGGTGCGGGATGTTCAGCAGTCTCTCCCACCGCCTGATAACCGACAGCCACATGAGGGTTGACTCGTCGTAGGCGACGCGCACGTATGGGTTGACAAACACACCCTGCTCGTCCGCGTTGTCCTTGCGCGCTGCCGTCGAGACGTCGGCCAGGAAGAGGCAGCACTCGCACGCGTCGAAGAAGATCTCGGGCTCGTAACGGAACCGCACCGGAGCGGCGACGGGTACCGGGTGGTCGGGGTCGATCTTGTGGGCGCCGATGGCCTGGAAGTTGGGGTTTGGCAGGGTC
The DNA here is from genome assembly GCA_000800745.1 of Diaporthe longicolla. NCBI lineage: Eukaryota > Fungi > Ascomycota > Sordariomycetes > Diaporthales > Diaporthaceae > Diaporthe > Diaporthe longicolla. The sequence goes on along the minus strand of JUJX01000187.1, from coordinate 39,009 downwards.
TCGTTCAGGTTCTGCACGTACTTGGCCTGCATGGCCACCATGCCACTCCAGCAGGAACTGACCGGAACCGCATCGCTCTGTGCAACCATGGCCGCCCTCGATGTGCCGTTTCCTGCCGTTGAGAAGATGGGGAAGACCGGCACTCCATTAGAGTATCCCTCCGCGTCCCTCTGTGCGTACAAGTCATAGAACAGGAAGGGGTTCTTGTAGTCGAGGGCGCACGCAGACAGGTATTGGGCGCGCTGGTCGGGGCCCAGGTTCGTGTTGAACAGGAGCTGGACCGCGTCGATCGGGTGGAAGGAGACATCGTTCAGGAACAGGACCTTATCGAACTCGACCACGCCAATCTCCCTGCTGAACCTGTCCAGTGGCTTCAGCGCACGGTTCCGTATCTCGGACAAGTACGAAAGCCTCTTCATCCGCTCGGTGCCATCCGGCATGGTGACGTTCTCGAAGCCCGTCAGCGGCACATGTTCCTCAAAGACGATCTCGTGCGCGCAAGGCACCCTGCTCTTGAATTCCTGCAACGCGGGCTCGCCGCCCGGGCTGTCATTCTCGTAGATGCTCAGGAACGTGTGCTCCGGTCCCAGCATATGTATCAGGTCCAACACCGTCTCGCCCCAACGTCCTCCTGCCAGATGTCCTCCCTTGTCATACAGGCTGACCGATATGAAAATTTTCTCGTGGAAGGGGTTCGCACAGCCGGCTCGCGCGGAGGAATCCTCACATCGCGCCTTCAGCTCATCATAGTGTGGGGGTAGTCGTGTGTAGGAGGGCGCGAGGATCGGGGTTGCTACGAAGAGGACGACGATGAATATGACGAGTATCTTGAGGGTCGCGAGCAGGGACTGCACGGGGTGTCGAAGGACGCTGCGTCGGAAGACTCGTGGTCGTGATCGCAGCCATTTCTTCAGACGCTGGGGCACTCGCCGGGGCGAGATTGGTGTCTTCAGGAGGAGGACCTCGTCGAAAGCATCGTCGCTCGACTTGCCGTCGTACGAGGCATCCTCCAGGAAAGCAATGCGCTCCTCATCCGATAGCCTGACACTCATGACGGTTGGGCGGTGACGCCGCGAGAAGGGTAAACGGTCCACGATGTTGTTGTCTCAATTGGATAACTTGGAAGGTGGACTCGAAAAGGAGGACTTGGGGCAGGGGGGCTGTTGAAGAAACGCCAGCACCATTACGACGCCAAGGACGAAACAAAAGTAGTGTGGTGGTGTACGAGTGACTAACTGATCCGAGAAAGGATACGGACCACGAGAAAGGCAAGGCGCAGGGTGGGCATGGGCATGGGCAAAGGAGCGACAGAAAAGGAGGGCAGGCCGTGAACAGACCTTGGGAGAGCCGTGGCCCGTCAGTAATGTTTCGTCGGCGGTGCTGGTCCCCAAGGATCCCCCATGTGGAGTCGACGACGATTCTCATTGCACAGCGCGCACGGGCAGAGATTGGTGGTCCCAGATTTAATGTGCCTTGTTAGGCACTCCAAGCCCAGCTGGGCATGAGCTGGGTCGCTGGGTCGCTGGGTCGCTGGCCCCAGGGTTAGTCGCCCAAGGTCCACCCTGGACCTGCATGTGGCTGCTGGCTGCTGGCTGCTGGCATGTGCATCCGCTTCCATGTCACGGGTAACGGCTGCACGCTGGAACGGCACGGTGAAGGGGTGGACGTGCTCACTGACTGGCTGACAGGCAGCCCTGGCGGTCCCCAAAAACTCCCCCCGAGTCCCAGGAGTTCCCAGGAGGAGGTTGGGTGGGTCCGGCAGTGCAGCATCTAGCTCCTGCCGACTCGCGGGATGACGCGCAAGCCCGCGCTATGGTTACAGTCTCGCCGGTTGGGGGATCGGGGGGGG